>JAYESA010000006.1:199945310-200482810 GCA_036927795.1 Iris macrosiphon
CCCGGGAGAAGAAGAAGAGTACGCAGACCTCTAGATCTCTGCGTTGGTCACGAAATCCATACAGGTCTGACAGTTGCAGTCCGAGAAGCGGCAGAGCTCGCAACCCAAGCAAACACATAGCAAGCACCCCTTGCACGCTGGCAAACGAGAGCACCCACTCAGTCGCTTCCTGCTCGTCCTTTCTTCGTCATCGTCACAGCTGAATCTGTAAGAGTACAACACAACACATCGTTATTAGCTTCTCACTAGAATAAAGGAAAATGATGAAACAAGAAATTAAAATAGAAAGCTCGCAAATGTAGAAGTTCAAAATTTTGAGATGATCTAATCCAACAAGATCAAAAGAATGTGTTTTTACAAGAATCGAGAAGGCTTGCAAGAGTATCATCATAATTATCTTGGTTAAATGTGTTTCATCACAATAATGTTCAACTCAACCAAAAGATGCTTCTTCATATCATTTTCCTCTTTCTCCCGAGTTACATTTTCAATGATTTGTTCAACTCAACCATTTGGTTGTCCAACCTTTTACCTTTGGTTATTTTCAATACTTTGTTAACAAGGCAAAACTCACCTGCAACTTGACTTAGAGTATAAGATAGTTTCTACCTTATCGTATGTCAAAAGAAATCAAATGGAGTAGATTTTAGTAGAATACTTTACTTAATTTTATTGATGGGTGGGACTACATATATATATGAAAGGCTAACCCCCTCTCTCTACTATTCTATATACTAGATGTGGGACTAAACACCCATTAATACTCTCAACACTCCCCCTCAAGATGGGTGATAGATATCAATTATCCCCATCTCGTTACATAGTTTAGAAAGACTCGATGAATTAAGACCCTTAGTCAGACAATCTGCAATTTGTTCTTCTGACCGAACGTGGTCGAGTTTTAATATTCCTTTTTCTAACTTCTCTTTGATGAAGAATCGATCGATCTCGATGTGCTTAGTTCTGTCATGATGGATTGAATTGTTAGCTATACTTATTGCAGCTTGACTGTCACTCGAAGACGCAACGGTGTTCCTTGGTCCAACTTCAACTCAGTCAGCAGTGCTCTTACCCACAGCAACTCTGATACTCCCAGAGCCATAGCCTTATATTCTGCTTCAGCAGTCGATCGTGCTACCACAGACTATTTATTGCTTCTCCATGAGATTATGTTACCCCCCCCCACAAAGACAGTACCGTGAGGTAGACCTTCTGTTATCCATGCAGCTTGTCCAATCTGTTTCGCAGTACCCCTCAACATTCAGGTGTCCATTTTTCTTGAACCATAGCCCTCTTCCATAAGTCCCCTTCAGATATCTCAGGATACGGAAAACTGCATCCATGTGGCCCTTCCTTAGATCATGCATATAGCGACTCACTACACTCACAGCAAATGAGATATCAGGACGAGCGTGGCCTAGATAAATCAATCTGCCTATAAGTCTCTGATATCTCTCATGATCAACAGACTCTCCTGCCTCTACCTCCAACTTATCTTTTTGATCGATCGGAGTAACTGTCGATCGACATCCCAGCATACCAGTCTCTGTGAGCAGGTCTAGTACATACTTTCTCTGAGAGAGGACGATCTCATCTCTTCCTCAAGCTACCTCAATCCCGAGAAAATACCTCATCATTCTCAAGTCCTTCACTTCAAACACCTTGGCGAGTTTTGACTTCAACTGGGTGATCTCCTCCTCATTATCACATGTGATCACTCTATCATCCACATACACTGCAAGTATAGTGATGTGGCCTCTTGCATGTTGGAAGAAGACCGTGTGATATGCATTGGTCTGGCGGTACCCCATGTCCGTGACAGCCTTTCCGAATCTATCAAACCAGGCTCGAGGAGATTACTTGAGTCCATACAATGATTTTTTTAGCTTGCATACCTTTTCCGTCGATTGCTTCATGCAAAACCACGGGGGCGTCTCCATGTATACTTTCTCTTGTAGATCTCCCTGAAGAAAAGCGTTCTTTACATCCAATTGATACAGCTGCCACTCATGGTTTGCTGCAAGAGAAACCAGTGTTCTCACAGTGCTCATCTTTGCCACTGGAGCAAATGTCTCATCATAGTCGATGCCATAGGATTGAGTGAATCCATTTGCAACCAACCTTGTCTTGTATCACTCCACATTTTCTTCCGGTGTCTCCTTTACTGTGAAAACCCATTTGCATCTGTTGTAATTAGTTGATAATATTATTGATTGTCTCATTGGCATTATATAGCCTTACAGTCATTAATACAATGATCTCAATCATTATGACAATAATCTCATAATGGAATATCCTGTGACATATTCTGGCATCCCAAATATGTCCTCAGGATATTCCCATGTGCTTATACTATACTTAAATATGACACCCAACATACCATATCAACACTCCCCCTCAAGATGGGTGAAAGATATTCACTAAGCCCATCTTGTCACATCCTCTAATCATGCTCACTGAGGTGAGTCCCTTGGTTAGTCCATCTGCTACTTGATCCCTGGTTGGAACATGGCCAAGCTCCAGTAATCCACTATCAAATTTCTCTTTGATGAAGAATCTATCAATCTCGATGTGTTTGGTCCTGTCATGCTCTACTGGATTGTTGGCGATACTAATAGCTGAATGATTGTCACACCACAGCTTCATCTTGGCTCCTTGATCCAGCTTCAGCTCCACCAGCATATTCTTCAACCATAGCAGCTCTGCAACTCTCAAGGCCATAGCTCTGTACTCTACTTCAGCTGTCGATCTGGCCACCACAGACTGCTTCTTACTCCTCTAGGAGACCAAGTTACCTCCTACAAATATGCAATATCCCGAGGTAGATCTCCTGTCATCAGCACAACTAGCCCAGTCAGAATCACAGTAGCCCTCGATGCTCACGTGATTGTTCTTCCTGAATATTAGTCCCTTCCCGGGAGCACCTTTCAAGTACCTCAGAATCTGGTACACTGCATCCATATGACCCTTCCGTGGGTCATGCATGTAGCGGCTCACCACACTTACTGCAAAGCCGATATCAGGACGTGTGTGGCTCAAATAGATCAACTTGCCAACCAGTCTCTGGTATCTGTCCCGATCAACTGGTTCTCCAGCCTCAGCATCAATCTTGAACCTCTGATCTATTGGTGTCGCTGCAGGTTTGCACCCCAACATCCCAGTTTCTGTGAGAAGGTCCAGTGAATACTTCCTTTGAGAGAGAATAATCCCCTCTGCTTCTCGAGCAATCTCAATTCCAAGGAAGTACCGAAGAAGGCCGAGATCCTTCACCTCGAATTCCTTGCCAAGCTTTCCTTTGAGTTGGGCGATCTCCTGCTCATCATCTCCTGTGATAATCATATCGTCCACATACACCGCAAGCATGGTGATGTGGCCTCCACTCCGACGGAAGAACACAGTATGATCAGCATTGATCTGCTGATATCCCATCCCTATCATCGCCCTTCTGAATATGTCAAACCACGCTCGAGGAGACTGCTTCAGTCCATAGAGGGACTTCTTCAACCTGCAGACCTTGCCTACTGTCTGATTGGTGCCTGGTGGTATCTCCATGTACACCTCCTCCACTAGATCTCCGTGAAGAAACGCATTCTTCACATCCAGTTGGTGTAGCTTCCATCCACCATTCGCTACCAGAGAAATCAGAGTCCTGACAGTGCCCATCTTTGCAATTGGTGCAAAGATCTCGTCATAGTCGATGCCGTACGTCTGACTGTATCCTTTGGCTACTAGTCGAGCTTTGTAGCGCTCAACCTGTCCATCTGGGTTCTGCTTCACGGTAAAGACCCACTTGCATCCAACTGCTCTCTTCCCCTCTGGCAGTCTCACAAGCTCCCAAGTGTGGTTCTTCTCCAGAGCTCCCAACTCCTCGTGCATTGCTGCTTTCCACTTTGGATCGTTCTTGGCAACCTGCCAATTGTTAGGTACAGTAATACTATCCAAAGATACTATAAATGCTCCATGAGAAGAAGGGATATGGTCATAAGAAATAAACTGAACAATATCCCAACCATATCTGTTTGGAGGATTTTCTGCATTGCTGCGAGTGGTCCTCCGTACAGATAGTGGTGTGGGAGGAGTAGAAGTAGGAGGAATGATATCTTGTGAAGGAGGGGGTATCACCTGAAGGGGGGTTGATGTCGGTGCCTCAGGAGTTGGGACGAACGCAGGCAAGGGACTTGGTACTGGCACTGTCGGTACTGGTCCTGCAGCTTGCTTCTCTCTCATGCTGTAGGTAAGTAACTCTCCCTGAGCCGTAGGCCTAACACCTTCACCTTCTTGTCCCTTCTCCGTGCCTCCATGCCAAACTTCTAAATCGGTTACCACCAAGTTCTCCATCTCCCTCTCTCGCCTAATACTGACAGAATTAGGCGTGTTGTGTGAAGTTCCGTCCTGGTGGTAGTATGGCTCATGCTCCCGAAAGTGGACATCCATACTGACAAACTTCTTCTTCTCTACTGGACTCCAGCACACATATCCCTTCTGGGTCGCCGAGTAGCCTACGAAGATGCATTTGACCGCTCTAGGGTCAAGTTTCCCAACTGATGGCCTGTTGTCCTTCACAAAACACACACACCCAAACACCTTCAGTGGGAGTATCCCACTATTATTGCCTTGCAATACCTCACATGGGGACTTCCATCCGAGGACCTTCGAGGGCATCATGTTGATGAGTTGAGCTGCTGTCAACACTACATGCCCCCACAGACTCTGTGGGACATTCATGTCGATCATCATACTTCTTGCGACCTCCAGAAGGTGTCTGTTTTTCCTTTCTGTAACTCCATTTTGTGCTGGTGTGTATGCACATGTGATCTGATGCTGTATTCCGTGTGCTGACAAGTATTTTGCAAGCGTCCTGTTGGTATACTCCGTTCCATTGTGAGACCTCAGTACCTTCACAACTGCTTTGTACTGAGTCTGGACATGCTTATGAAAATTTCGAAAACAAGCAGGTACATCATTCTTATTTTTCATCAAATATAACCAGGTAACACGAGAGGCACACTCAATGAAAGAAATAAAGTACTTATAACCATTCATAGTGTTAGTAGCACATGGACCCCAGACATCAGAATGTACTACCTCAAAAGCAAAAGTGCTCCTATGACCCGTGCCAACATATGAGCTCCTAGTAAGTTTTTCTAACTCGCACGCATCACATACTAATTTCTCTTTATTTGTTTTTGCATAAATCTCTGGATACAACTTACTTAGAGTATCAAAGGAAGAATGTCCCATCCTCCGATGATGGAGTATCAAGGTATCCTCAGTCCTCTGCTGCAGTCTTTCCATGCCAGACTTCTCTGCCATAGATACCAATGCTGAGTCCAGTCATTCTCGATCTAGGTACCACAGTCCCTCATGCCAAGTGCCAGTCCCAAGTCTTCGTCATGTCCCTTTCTCCTGGAAGGTCACCTTAGGAATATCAAAAGAAACAATGCATTTAAGTTGGAGGATTATAGAACTAATGGACAAGAGACTGACTGGAAAGGATGGAGCATGTAAAACATTGGATAATCTTACTAAACATGTACAATTAACAGTACCCTTACCGACCACTGGCTGGAAAGTGCCATCAGCTGTCTGAATGCTGTCTGTTGATGCTAGGTGGGTGTAGGAAGAAAACTCACTAGTATTCCCTGTCACATGCCGAGATGCTCCCGAGTCGATAATCCAGTCTGATGATTTAAGGGAAGAGATAGACGCAAGGGCAAGTGATTCGTCAGTACATTCTGATGGATGGACATACATGGCAGCGTTGCCCCTAACAAAGAATGAGGTGGACGCCTCCTCTGTTCTACTCCTCATGTCTTCCAGTGCCTGGTCCTCCACAGTAAAGGTGCCATCAGCTTCTCCGTTCCCTTCTGATATCAGGAGGTTCGCCCGATAACCTCCTCGGCCGCCTCGTCTACCCCCTCGACCACGATCACGTCCTCCATTATATCCTCGTCCGCCGAACGGTCCTCGTCCACCACCTGAATCTTCCTCCCTAGGTGGTTTGGTACAAGCATACCGATGATGACCCATCTTCCCACAGTTGTAGCACTGCCGGTTATGCTGCCAGGGCTCTCCCTTAGATCCTGTGTTACCTGAGCTGGTGATCGCTAGTGCTGACTTTGCTTCGGGGGGACCACCTGTCCCGGCTTGCAGCCTGATGCGTGTCTCCTCCTGGATCATGGCTGAGATAGCCTCCTCAAGGCTAGGGATCTTTGGTTGGGCTAGAAGTAGGACCGTCCTCTGTGCGAAAGCTGCAGTCAGCCCTTTGAGGAACTTCATTGTCCTCTCCTGCAGACACAACTGTCTCTCCTTACACTTAGGGTCCCCGCAGCTTGTCCGATCTGAGGAGTGATCATAATCCAACCACAGACGCTCCAACTCCGTGGCATACTCCTGCACCGTCTTCTCTCCCTGTACGGTGTCATCAATCTCCCCTTTTATCTGGAAGACCCGTAAGTTGTTCCCCACACCATCATAGGTCCTTCTCAACTTCTTCCACACATCTTTCACCATCTCAATACCGTCTACTGTGACGGCAATAGACTGGACTAAGGAGTTGAGAAGCCAGATGTAGATCACCATATGAGTGGACTTCCACTCATCGCGTCCTGTCGAGCCCTCGTCCGGCTCTGTCGTCTCGCCCGTCAGGAACCCCTCCATGTTTTTTTCTGCGAGGGTTCTTCTCACCCGCCTTGACCAACTCAGATAGGTGGCTGGTCCATCTAATTTCAGATCGATGGAGGGAAGCTTCAACTTCGGCGACGTTCATGTCGTGTTCTCACCAGCCGACATCGTCAACAACTTCATCAACGTCGCCGCCTCTGCAAAATCTAGCTTCTTGATGATCTCCTCCATCGATGCGTCGTCTATCCAATCACGTCACGTCCGCTCCAAGACTCACGCTCGTCCTCGTCGTCCGCTCCTAGATCCGAACATGTCCCCCCTTTTTCAGATCTAGGCATCCCTATTAGGCGCTGTCTCGTGCTGGTGCGGAGGAGGCGGCAGCACGCATGTCACAGCCGCCGTCGCAGCAGCAGTAGCAGTAGTAGCCGCAGCAGTAGCGGGACGGGACAGCAACAGCGAAGGGCGGCCTACGAAGGGCGGAGAAGGGAAGAAGGGGGGGCGTGGAAGAGTTCGGTGGAGGAGATCTAAGAAATCCTCCTGTGGGTTTGTGGAAGCTTGGTGACGGCTAGGGTTTGTGGAAACTTGGCTCTGATACCATGTAGTTGATAATATTATTGATTGTCTCATTAGCATTATATAGCCTTACATTAATACAATGATCTCAATCATTATGACAATAATCTCATAATGGAATATCCTGTGACATATTCTGGCATCCCAAATATGTCCTCAGGATATTCCCATGTGCTTATACTATACTTAAATATGACACCCAACATACCATATCAACAGCATCCAACTGCTCTTTTTTCTTTAGGCAACGGAACAAGCTCCCATGTCCTATTTCTTTCGAGTGCCCCAAGTTTCTCCAACATTGCAGCTCTCCACCTTGGATCTTCCTTCGCTTCCTGCCAACACTTAGGCAAAGAGGTGGTGTCTAACGATGCAATGAATGCTCGATAAGTAGGGGATATATTAGAGTAGAATAAAAAATTGATAATATCATGTTCATAACCATAACGATTAAGGGATCTTTCCGCATTACTGAGAAAGATCTCCTTAAGGGAGTATGAGAAAGTGGTAGAGAGCATCGAGAGATCATGCCATGTCCCTCGCCTAACCCTGTCCCAACTCTTGAAGATGCACCTCTCGCACCGGATCCCTCTAATTCGGATGCGGATCCCTCTGATTCGGATCGCTTCCTGCCAACACTTAGGCAAAGAGGTGGTGTCTAACGATGCAATGAATGCTCGATAAGTAAGGGATATATTAGAGTAGAATAAAAAATTGATAATATCATGTTCATAACCATAACGATTAAGGGATCTTCCCGCATTACTGAGAAAGATCTCCTTAAGGGAGTATGAGAAAGTGGTGGAGAGAATCGAGAGATCATACCATCCGAATCAGAGGAATCCACATCCGAATTAGAGGGATCCAGTGTGAGAGGTGCATCTTCAAGAGTTGGGATAGGGTTAGGCGAGGGACATGGCACAGTAGGGGCAATAGGCACAGTAGGGAATTGCTGCTTTCTCCTTCTGTAGACTTGGAGCTCTGTAGATTATTTTGTAGTCTGTTCTTCCCCCTCCACTGGAACATCACTTTCTTACTCCTGATTGTGTGTATCCTTATCACTTTCCTCACCATGTTCATAACCATAACGATTAAGGGATCTTCCCGCATTACTGCGAGAAGATCTCTTAAGGGAGTATGAGGAAGTGGTGGAGAGATCATACCATCCGAATCAGAGGGATCCGATGCGAGAGGTGCATCTTCAAGAGTTGGGACAGGGTTAGGCGAGGGATATGGCACAATAGGGGCAATAGACACAGTAGGGGCAATAGGCACAGTAGGGAATTGATGTTTTCTCCTTCTGTAAACTTGGAGCTCTGTAGATTATTTTGTAGTCTGTTCTTCCCCCTCCACTGGAGCATCACTTTTTTCCTCCTGGTTGTGTGTATCCTCATCACTTTTCTCACCCTCGCTATCTCTCGCTTGTTTCCTTGTACCAGCTTCCATCATTGGGTATGAAACTGACCCGACAATCACGCTTGGGCTTAAGTCATGTTCATAACCATAACGATTAAGGGATCTTCCCGTATTACTGCGAGAAGATCTCCTTAAGGGAGTATGAGGAAGTGGTGGAGAGATCATACCATCCGAATCAGAGGAATCCACATCCGAATCAGATGGATCCGGTATGAGAGGTGCATCTTCAAGAGTTGGGGCAGGGTTAGGCGAGGGACATGGCACAGTAGGGGCAATAGGCACAGTAGGAAATTGCTGCTTTCTCCTTCTGTAGACTTGGAGCTCTGTAGATTGTTTTGTAGTCTGTTTTTCCCCCTGCACTGGAGCATCACTTTTTTCCTCATGATTGTGTGTATCCTCCTCACTTTCCTCACCCTCGCTATCTCTCCCTTGTTTTCTTGGACCAGCTTCCATTATTGGGCATAGAACTGACCCGACAATCACGATTGGGCGTATCTTCCCCTCACTCCTAACACCTCCTGTGTTAGGTGTGTCACAAAATGCGGAGCCTTCACCTGAACCATTATGGTAGTATGGTTCCATCTTTCTGAATGTAACGACCATGCTCACAAAGAGCCTTCGCTCCACCTGACTCCAACAAGAGTATCCCTTCTGAATCCCTGAGTAGCCAACAAAGGCGCATTTCACAGCCTGAGGGTCCAGCTTTTCCACCGCAGATTTATTATCTTTCACAAAACATACACATCCAAATACCTTTGAGGGAACAGTGTACTTATTCTCTTCTGTAAGCATCTCAAACGGTGTCTTCCATCCTAGCACCTGAGAGTGCATCATGTTGATGAGATATGCAGCCGTCAACACGGCATGCCCTCACAAATGTTTAGGAACATTCATGGCAAACATCAATGACCATGCTACTTCCAACAAGTGTCTGTTCTTCCACTCTGCCACGTCATTCTGTACTAGTGTATAGGCACACGAAGTCTGATATTGTATCTCATGGACTGATAAGTACTTTTCAATAGCCTTGTTGGTATATTCTGTCACATTGTCAGATATCAAAATCTTTACTTTAGCACTGTACTGTACCCTGCGATAAAAATCTTGAAAGCATGCAAAGATATCACTCTTACTCTTCATTAGGTATATCCATGTGACACGAGTGTAGCAATCAATAAATGTGACAAACCATTTAAAACCATTAACCGCGGTTGTAGGACAAGGTTCACACATCAGAGTGTATCATATCAAACGCAGCTAAACTTCTATTTTCAGAACTCACATAAGAGTTTCTGGTATATTTTTCAAGCTCACAAGCATCACAAACTAACTTTTATTTATTAGTCTTTTGATACATAGATGGATACATCCGACTCAGTAGACTAAATAAAGAATGTCCCATGCGCTGATGTTGAAGTAATAACTTTGCTTCCACAGTTCTTTGCGACTCCTCCGATTGTGCTTCTTCTACTAGTGACGCTAGTGCTGCGTCCAGCCCACCCATGTCCAAGTACCATAGCACCTTATGCCAAGTGTCAGTCCCCAACCGTCTCCCCGTTCCCTTCTCCTGAAAAATCACCTTAGGAATGTCAAAGAAAACAACAGAATTAAGTTGAAGAATAATGGCACTAATGGGCAATAGATTAACAGGGAAACATGAAGCATGCAAGACATCAGTAAGGGTTATAGAAGGGGTGCATTCAACTATGTTTTAACCATACTAGGTCTAGCCATACCATCAGCAGTCTGAATGCTTTCAGGTGTCGTCGGGTGAGTGTAATCTTGGAACTCATTATGGGTACCCATGACATGGCGGGATGCCCTATAGTCAATTATCCAACCTGGTCTGTGGATAGATGCCGGGGCATGAGCAGGTATATCTGTGCTTGTATGGACATAGTAGGTGATGTTACCCCCGGAGGTGGTTGTAATTGATGTCCCATACGTGTTGGCTTGACTGTCGCTGGTTCCAAGCTTCATGCTTCTCCATATCTCTAGCATTTTTCTCTCACTAGGGGTCATATCGGATGACTGTCACTCACTTTCCTCTTCTACCAGGTTTGTCTTGTGCCATCCAGAATGATTACTTTTGCCACCCGCATAGCCTCCTCTGCTACCCCTACGTCCTCCACGGCTGCGTCCGCGACCGTTGGACTGGACTCTCAGGCGTTTCGTACAGAATCTGATGAAGTGTCCAGGGTCTCCACAGTTGTAGCACCCTCTCCTTCCGGAAGGGTTGGGTTAAAAACTGCTATAGCTGATTTTTTTTCGGAGAGCTAGAGGTGCTAGACATCAGCTTCAGTCGTGCCTCTTCTTGTATCATAGCAGCTATGGCCTCCTCCAGTGATGGCAGTCTGGGTTGTGCAAGTAGGACATTCCTCCTCTGCTCGAATGTTGAGTTGAGTCCCTTCATGAACTTCATTATTCTTTGTCGCGAGACATACTCCATGAACTTCTGATAATGTTTCGCAAATGCTGGTTCCACTTGCTCATCCTCCATGCCAATGGAATCATAGTGGTCGAGATCTGACCAATACTTCTTCAGCAGGACGGCATATTCAGAAATGGTGTGATCTTCTTGGACAACCTTATCAAGTTCATCCTGTAATTGGAAGACCCTCATAGGGTTGCCCGTCCCTGAGTACATATCTCTCAGCGTCATCCAAATGTCACTAGCACTCTCCATTGCTTCCACGTTGCCTGACACTTGGTCGATCAATGTTCCTGTCAGCCATCCAGCTACAACATTGTTGACGATTTTTCACACAGCAAACTCCCGTGAGAAGTGATCTTCAGGTGCCTTGGTTTGACCATTCACATAGTCTACCAAGCCCCTTGCCTTCAGAGTTCGCATCGCTTGACGCGACCACTTCAAGTAGTTGGAAGTACCCTCTAACTTTACCTCCAGTTTCTCCAACTTCTCCATTTTGTATGAGGCAGGATCCACATCTGCATGTGCAGCATCGGATCTAGTCTCGGTTAGCCTCCTGGAGAAGAGATCGTCCACCAAAGCCTTCATCTCTTGGGCCGTCTGCTTGTCGTAGATCGTCTACATTGTCTTCTTCTCCTCTTCCATCAGCAAGGCGGTGGCGGATCTAAATCTTGATCGTCATCCTCTCCACGTCTATTGTTCTTCCTTTAGCGGCATCGGTGTCCTTGAGAGCCGCTGCTCATGTCTCGTACATGGCTGCGACCCGTGGCCGCATATTTCGACGAGAAGAATAAGGCCAACAAAGCTTCTGATAAACTTACAATCTACCCTCTATCGGCCCAAAAGTTGTAATTGAGATTTGAAAGCTTCAGCAAACAAGTTTGCCTTCCAGAATCGCGATTCCAACGAAGATGAATGAACAAGGCCAACAGAGCTTCTGATAAACTTTACAGTCTACCCTCTGTCGGCCCAAAAGTTGTAATTGAGATCTAGAAGCTTCAGCAAACAAGTTTGTCTTTTCAGAATCTCGATTCCAACAAAGCAGAAGGAGAAGAAGGAGAAGAAGGAGGGGAGGGGAGGGGAGACGGGCGGCGGCTGTGGCTGTGGGCGGGCGGCGGTTGGGAAGGGGAGGGGGGCGGAGGTGAGAGGTCCGCGGTTGGGGGGTTGTAGGCGGCTAGGGTTAGGGTTAGGAGAAACCTGGTTCTGATACCAAGTAGATTTTAGTAGAATACTTGACTTAATTTTATTGAATGGTGGGACTACATATATATAGGAGAGGCTAACACCTCTCTCTACTATTCTACTAGATGTGGGACTAAACACACACTAATACTCTCAACAAATGGAACTGAACTTGCAATAGATTCATGAACAGAAACTCAACTGGTAAGTACTAAATAGGACATTCTTGATTATTACATTTTCAAACTGAACACAGAATAAAGAATAACAGAGTTTGGAGTATCATATAATCTTGATATCATCCACAATTCTATGTATGAAGAGTTAAGTGCAAACTATGAGGCTGTGAGAATGCAATAGATCAATGTAGAACAATCAACTGTGAAGTACTAGCCTACGTCTTCTTTGGACACCATATGGAGAAAAAAATCAAAAAACAAAGTTTGACGACTTCATACAATCTTGGTACCATTAGCGAGTTCATATTTAGAGAGAATTAACCGCAAAATTTCACATTCCTAGTACTGAAATACAAGAAAGATTAAGTAAAGAAAAATGCAGATGGTTAAGACTTCTTTGCTACTCCAACAAACAAAAAAAGACTTACGGTTCAAAAGGAAGATTAGCACAAGTCCAGCCACGGTCTGCCAAAGCATCATGGTAAATGCGGCATTCCTCTTTAGTTTGGAGCTTGAATCTGCGTGTTTTGTTGCACTTGGTACATTGAATGAACTCGTCGCGATGAAATTGACGACGTGCACTGTGACCTCTAGAGCTGCCAGCTGCTGATTTTGATGCTCTCTCATGATATTTGAGAAGACTTGTCCTCAATAGCGGAACCTTCTTCCCATTCACCATGACCCATATGTTGTACTTCCATCTCGTTGCGTATTCCTTCTCCGCATGCTTCTCAAAAGCAGCTGGAGTCAACTTATCTGACCATTATCAATCAATTTCAAACCAAGGTGATTATCATTTAAATGCACATCTAAAATAGAATAAGAATACTGTATAAACCTCACATGTTGGTCGTCTCTATTACTTATGAAGTCAATAAGTCTTTTGGGATTCTTTTTAAAATCTGCAGTATCCCCATTTGTTGGAATATCCCTGAATATTTGATACCTAACATTTGATACCTAACAAATTATTAAGAAACTATTTGAATTTAATAAGTGTGCTTCTTGATCCAAAAGAATTTGTTGTTCAAATAGTTCAATTATACCAGTACACATTAGATAGTTTCATTTGTTTCCTTAAAATGCTAGATGTGATTAAGTCCCTGGTCTCAACAAATACCATTATCAATCAATTTCAAACCAAGGTGATTATCAATAGAGTTTAACAATATATCATTCAGAATGCACATCTAAGGTAGAATAAGAATACTGTATAAACCTCACATGTTGGTAATCTATATTACTTATGAAGTCAACAAGTCTTTTGGGATTGTTTCTAAATCTAAATTCTAAAAGTATCCCCATTTGTTGGAGTATCCCTGAATATTTGATACCTAACAAATTAATAAGAAACTATTTAAATTTAATAAGTGTGTTCTAAAAACATGAACATATCTACAAGACATACTACCGGCGTTTGTGATCCAAAACAATTAGTCGTCCAATAATTCAATTCTCCCAGTACACATTAGATAGTTTCATTTGTTTCTTTAAAATGCTAGATGTGATTCAATTCCTGGCCTCAACAGATACTATCTACATAAGAAATATATGTAGTCACAGGTTCTTCTGAATAATTAAGTGAAATCTTCACATATGCGCACTCATCCAAATTGAGACCTTAAGGTTATATAACTCAACAAAACTAAAGGAACACATTAAAAATCTTAAAAATACATGAAATTTGGCTGGGATCTCCTTCATCCCATCCTTTGTCTCAAAAAAAAAAAATTTTAATAATAATAATAAAAAAATAAAAAATCTTAAAAATACATTGTGGGATGGAACCCCATTGCGGTAAAACTACTTTATAGGAAAACTCATGACTAAGGGGTTTTCTTTTGGGAACCTCTAGTGCATGAAGTGTCCACTCCCTCCTATTTGTACAGTGGCAAATTCAAGGGCCAAAATAGGATGATAAAAGAAAATGGTTTCCCAATATCATCACATTCAATCCTCCACTTTGGTGTAAATCAACTTTACATATACTTTTGACTGAAAAGAGACTAGTTTGCTTATATTTCTAAAGGATATGCAAATATTTATTACAATCCCACCCACCCAACTTGAAATATTGATTAGCCAGTGCACTTAACTGATGTGCTCAAGTGTCTAGTTAATCCTAATAGAAACTAGTTTCACACTAGACTCATGTTCCAGACATCTCCATGAGATTTTTCCAATGGCATATATATATATATATATATATATATATATATATATATATATATATATATATATATATATTGATTAGCCAGTGCACTTAACTGCACAGTTGCTAGATAGTAGGTATTTTCAGTATAGGGACTGAGGGAGTCGCTTGGCACTATGGTAAGTCTTGTTGCTTGCATCCCAGAGGATGTATGTAGATTTGAGACGTGGAAACAGTCTCTCGTATATATGGGGGTCAGTCATGCTGTGAATATCTGCAACTTGTCCAGTCCCTCAATAAGCAAGAGCCTCCTGGGGACCTTTCTTTATTAGCAATCGATAAAAACTCTGAAAAGAGACTTTAAGCAATTTATACATAAAAGGAACTGTAAAAGGTAATGACACCATCTCCATAGTCAAGAATAGAATCAAAATAAGGGTATGATGGTGGGGATTATTAGAATTTGGAGACGTCTAATAATGTTGGATTACTAAAATATATCAAAAAAATGAAGAAGTTTATGGGTCATAGTGTTTTGGCTTTTGCTACTCAGTAGTTCTGAAGTGCCTAACCGGCTATTCCACATAGTTTGAAGTATCGGCCGATACCGATCCGATACGACCGATACCGATACAGTTTGGCATGTCCCGATCCGATACTGACCGATACCCAATACTGACCGATACCGACATTAGAGGTCTCTTTTCCGGTCAATTCGGCAAAGAAAATTGAATTAAAAAAGATCAATTAGCAAGAACGTAAAAGCATAGTAAGGTTGTAAAAGCATATAAATGAGGAAAACTTATCTATCGCATATAAATCAATCGACAATGGTGACTACTATTTCATTCAATTTCAAAAATACTAAGAAACAACACTAAAAATATTTTAAATTATGCATAAATGTATAAAATATATTTTCTAAAATGTTAATAATTTACTAATAGTTGTTTGCTTTCCGATACCAAAAAATACGATACTCCGATCCGAAACTACCGATACTACCGATACCGCCGATCCCGATACTCATTGGAATTGTCCGATACTGATTCCGATACCGATACTTTGAACCTTGTTTCCAACGGAAAGGTTACCTCAACAAACTGATCAGACTAAATGTCACGACCCGCACCCGGATATTCGGGCACGAGTGCGTGGGCACGTCCAGCCTACGCCGCAGAATCGGCGGTAGTACGCTGTCTAGACCAAAACCACACTTAACTAAACTAGCTCATTCACAATTAACATAAGCAAGATAATAATGAGAATGGAAACTTAAGATTGCAACTGAAATAAAGGTGACAACAGATTCAATTGTTTAGTACAGAAATTCAGAATGAAATCGGGGACAAACCCGATTAATAAGATAAGAAATAGAATAAAGATAGCTACTGCTAACTACTCTGCAGGAGTAGTCTCCTGGGTGGGAACCGGCTCTGCAACTGTATCACCTGCTGGCTCATAGGGCCCATAATAGGTAGGGGCAAGGTTCTCATCATCGCCTAAACAACGGATCCAGTCAGGAAAGGAGCAAAGTACACAGTGCACAACAAGATTAAACTAAATATTTATGACAATTAAATATTGAATATCATGTTAAGGAAATTGCATAAGGAACATCAACATCTCAGAGTTTAATGCTATAAACAGGAATATGAGAAAGCAGGAAAATAAAGTGAAACAGGAAATGAAACTGCACAGTCAGCAAGAAATATAACAAGACTAGAACTATGTGTGTGAACTTGTGTATTTAGAATACATAGTTGGCATGTAGGGGTTTATAAGGCTAATAAGGCCGTCATAGACGACTAGTGTCTGGAATGATCAAGTATAAGGCTGATGGTACAGTCGCGTACCAACAGCTAGTATCTGGACCTGGGGAAGGGTAAACTACATGCCTCCTAGTATTCTCCCACCCGATATGTAAACAAGACATGAACTCCAATATTCAAGACATGAAATACAGTACTTTACGCTACGTGTAATCAACAAGGGTACTAGTAGAGCAGAGAATTAATTATCACAATATAAAGATTAACTTGAAGTGCAGGTACTTGCCTGTTGTTTGGATCTGATTAAATTGGTTCTTGGGGGAAAAGTCCAGAGATGAGTCCAAAAGCTGAAATAGACATTACCATCACGCTCAGAAGATGTCAAATAGCTAGAAACGCCTGTCCTTGGGTCCAATTTGGAGACAAGGGCAAAAACGGCAGTTTCGGGTCAAAACGAGGTCCGCCGTTGGGCCCGCTTTGCACCGAAAAACGTGTCCGGGTCAAAAGTCTCCAAATTCACCAAACTTAGTGTCAACAGGTCAGGAACGCTGATACGAACCCAACGGAACTTCCAGATTTGGATTCCGATGAGCCGAACACAAAATCGCCCGTCGAGCGGGGCCTGTGGGGCCCGCGACACGCGATTTCGTCAACGTTCTCAGAATCGAACCAAACTTGACCCACAGGACCAGCGTATCGCTACGAGTCCGATGGCGCAAGTTTTGTCTCGATCTGACGAGTGTACAAGAAGTTATGGTGAATTACAGAAATTGCGGATACGGGGCGATGTCCGCGGATACGCGTTGATTCCGGTGTGCACGCACACCCAAATCAGCTTCCGCGAAATCTCACACGTCCGTATCGACGCTGCGCATGTATCTGTGAAGACCGCACGCGACCAAGTCGTCCCGTTTGGCGGGACGTACTCGGTTCCGGGGTGAAACAGGGTCTGGTTTTTCCTGTTTTTGGATCGCGGTGTGCGATCACCACAGGACGCGGTGCCCCGAACAGTTTGTCCGGACACCGAGAGGGTCATACGGGCTTCACAACGCAATTTGCAGAATTGAAAACGGAGCTACGAGGCGAAAGTTACACATACCTGAAGGGGACCCGAAAACAGGGTCGAGATCGTGTCCGTGTCGTGTCCGACACGACACGAAGGAAAGCTAGGGTTAGGGTTTCTGGCCGTGGACGGCGGAGGACGGCCGCTGGACGGCCGGCGAGGGCGGGGGGTTGGTCGCCGGAGCGAGGCGCGGCGTCCACGGGGCGGCGGCGGCGCTAGGCGGCCGGCAGCGGCGGTGGAAGCTGCTCGTGCTGCTGCTGCGGTTGCTGGAGTCGTTGCGGGCGGCGGAGACGGGCGGAGGAGGATCTGGCGGCTGCGGGGGAGGAGCTGGGCCGGTCGGCGAGGCGGCGGCGAGCAGCGGCGGAGCGGGCGGCTAGGGTTTGGGAGTGGGGAAAACGGCCGGAGCTGCGGGGGTCTTTAAAGGGGAGAGAGGCGGTTGCAGGGCCGGGGTAGGCGGAGGTGAGGGGGGACGTGGGTGCGGGGAGCGCGGCGAGCGGGGCGCGGGACGCGCGGCGCTGCGCGCGGCGGCCGGCGCGAGAATCGGGCCGCCGGGTCGTGGGGACGGGGCTCAGTCGGCGGGTCGGGTCGCTGCGTCGGGTCGGGTTGGCTGACCCGACCCGACCCGATACGAGCGGGCTGGGCTGGGCTACGGGTTGGGCTGGTGTCCGTGGGCCGCGGGCTAATGGGCCGGGCTGGGTAAATAGAAATATTAATAATAATAATTAATAATAATAAAACAGTATTTAATTTAATAAATAATTAAATAATTAAATAATTACATTTTAGGCATTTAAAAATAGGTCCGGGGTCCGATAAATTCCAGAAAAATTACCCTAAGTCCAGTTTTCCATTTTACACCCAAAAATATTATTTTCATAATATTTTAATATTATTTATTAACAATTAAAAATCATTTAATAATTCAAAACCCTGATTTTAATTACAGAAAATTCCCAGAAAATTCCAGAAAATTGTGAAAAATCCCAATTTTAATATTTTAAAAAATCAGGGGCTTACACTAAAGAATGTCAAATGAACTTGTAAAGACCTATACATTTGTGACGATTTAACTAACATGAAGACAACAAAATATTACTTGTTGAAGATCAATCGTTAATACGAGATTAGAGCCCCTTATTTTACAAAAACTCCATACTTGTTCATAGAAGTAAAGATGGATTAGTATCAATCGACAGTCAAAATACGTGGAAAACCTTGGAAATATGCACGGGAGAAGTATGGATGAACACTTCCGCTCCTCGTGAACTTAATACCAAATTGTAATCTAGTTTAGCCACCGTAAAACTTTATTTTTTCAAATATACCCTTACATATATTTACTAATTAAAATTATTCATTAAAGTTAATAGGGGTAGCTAGGTAATTACGGAAGTTGTTATTTGGTCTGCTAAATAGTCTTGGAATAATGTATAATAATATGATAATACTAATATTACAATAAAGTTAGAATAATTAAGACAATTGTTTTCTAGTCTTCCTAAGTATAGTTTGTAGTATCGGCCGACACCGATATGATTTGACATGCATGTCACGTTCAATACCGGTCAATACTGACCGATACCAATATTTGGGTCGCTTTTTTCAGTCACTTCGGCAAAGAAAATTGAAAGAAAAAGACCAATTAAACAAGTGTATAAAAGCATAATAAAGTTGTAAAAGCATGTAAAATGAGAAAATCTATATATAGCATGTAAACCAATCGGGAAGGGTGATTACTATTTCATTAAATTCCAAAATTACTAGGAAACAACACACAAAATACTTGAAATATTTTTAAATATTTTTTAGTAATTTATTAATAATTGCTTGTTTTTCGATACCAAAAAAATCCGATACTTCGATCCGAAACTCTCGATATTGCCAATATTGTCGATCATGATACTCATAGGAAAGGTCCGATACCGATTCCGATATCGATACTGCGAACTTTGTCCCTAAGTAGTCTTAATAAAGATTAGAATAACTACAATAACTGTATTTTAGTCTTCCTAATAATATCTATAAAATACGTGCACGTGCATATATACTAGTATTATATAAAACGAAGTCAACCATCTTCAAAAATAAGCAATCCCTAGTTTTCAATATATTAGTGCATGCCAACAAATTAAAGATTTTCCACAACTCTTCAAAACAAAGTGGCATTTTTGTGCAAGATCAAACATTAGGTGTGTGTATACGCAGAGCAACAATCTTCAATTCTACAAAACTAACAACAAACAAAACATGACACGTATGCTTACTTCTTCCATACTATATGATCACATTATCATCAAAATTCAAAAAACAAAAAAAAAAATTAGTCCAACTAACCTTCCGGGCACCCGGGAAAGCAGTCACATTTGATCTGGAGCTCGCCGGACTCGAAGATCTTGAGCTTCCCCACCGAATCTCCGTACCGGCGGCTCGTGCAGCCGCAGGTCACCTCGATAAAGCCCTCGCCCACCGTCAACCCTCTCAAGTCCCTCAGCTCCTCCTCCTTGAATAGAGCCATCTCCCTCTCTCTTTCTATATATATACACATACAACCATTCACGGATTTCTCAGAACCCACCAAAAAAATCCTAACCAATATCACATTTTGAACCAACAGATGGGTAGTATAGGTCTAGATAAGTAATGGGCACGTCAAAATATTTGAACAAATAAAAAAATCAAATCTTTAATAGATTGAAGGCTAGTACTAGACTATATAACAGATTGGTAAGCCAAAAAAAAAAATTCAAATTTTGAATATATTGAAAGATGGTACTAGTTTATGTAACAAATGGGTATGTACAAGAAATCTAGTTTTTGAATGATGGGAGTATGGTATATGAGAAGTTGGTAGTCGAGAAACCCATAAAGATGGCAGGGACTATTTGATCAATTTTAAAGAAGCCAACATTATTTTCATGCAATGCTATAATAGCTAAAAATCAGGAGGAAATGAAGAAACTTTCGTCCCATAAAGGGCTCCAATTCCAAACTCTTCTCTCTCCTCCATCTCTCCCGGGTGAGGAATTCCATGAGCCACTCTCCACGACACAGAGAGAGAGAGAAGATGAAAGTTTTGGTATTTTTTTTAAGGGTGTTGATAAGGGCACTGCATATTTTACTCGAGGCTAGTCCAGGATTGGGGCTAGCCCACTAAAGAGAAACTTTTACTTATACTAACCCAACATTTTACTCATACTAGCCCACTACTTCCAAACCCTCCCAAACCCTCCCTATCCGACCGGAGCCCTCCCCCCTCCCGCCGTCCTCCTCCGCCTCCTCCCCCGTCCTCCACCGCAACCTCCCGTCGCCGCGCCTCCCGTCGTCGTCGCCGTCAAACCAAAAAAGAAAATGAAAAAATAGAAGAACTGTCAAAATGTTAATTTTTAGGACTGTCAAAATTTTGACAGTCCTAAAAATGTATGTTGAATTTTTAGGACTGTCAAAATTTTGACAGTCCTACAAATTGGTAGGACTGTCAAAATTTTGACAGTCCTTCCCATTGAAAAATTTTGACAGTCCTACAAATTGGTAGGACTGTCAAAATTTTGACAGTCCTTCCCATTGATAGGACTGTCAAAATTATGACAGTCCTTCCCATTGGTAGGACTGTCAAAATTTTGACAGTCCTAAATTTTTTTTTTCTGTTAATTTATTTTTGTTAATTGTATATCCTTAAAATTTCTATCCTTAAAATTTGTTAAAGTATTATGTTATTTAAAATAGTAAATTTATTATTGGTACATTAAATATTTTGTTAAAAAAAAAAAATTACCAAAAGTATAATTTGGAGGTCGAAACATCGTTTTTTTGCGATTCTAAAAATTTGAAAAGTCCGTCAAACGGTGAAACGGTTTATCCCGAAGTACTTTTCCATACGGTCATTTTGGCTCAAACTGGAGCTTGTTTCGATCTCCCAGTCAAAAATTATGATACTTTAAAGTTTTATATTTTATATTTTTGCCTGTAATATGTACGTCTTACTTCGGATGAAAATTCTCTTTACACGAATTGTGTTACTCTCGTCGAAAACATTCAAATAGACCTATTGTGTGACGAAAAACGATTTGAAAACAAATAGTTATGGCCGTTTGAAGTCTGGTCGACGGCAGACGTAATATTCGTACGGTAGATTTTTTTTTTTTTTTGGTTCAATGATAACATATTTTATTTTGGATATTAAACTAAATAAAAACAATCAAAATACAAAACTATCTAAATAGAAATAAACTAAAAAAAAATCCTGACAATTAAAATAAGGACTGTCAAAATTTTGACAGTCCTTATTATTTGTGGGACTGTCAAAATCCTGACAGTCCTAGTTTTATATAAAATTTTCAGTAGGTTAAAATTAGGACTGTCAAAATTTTGACAGTCCACATAGCTTGTGGGACTGTCAAAATTATGACAGTCCTAACAATTTGTAGGACTGTCAAAATTTTGACAGTCCCACAAGCTATGTGGACTGTCAAAATTTTGACAGTCCTGATTATAACAATTTGGGCTAGCCCCAAATGAGGACTGTCAAAATTTTGACAGTCCTCATTTCTTGTGGGACTGTCAATATCTTGACAGTCCTAGTTTTATATAAAATTTTCAGTGGGTTAAAATTAGGACTGTCAAAATTTTGACAGTCCTAACAATTTGTAGGACTGTCAAAATTTTGACAGTCCTTCCAAGTGGTAGGACTGTCAAAATTTTGACAGTCCTGAGTATTACAGTGGGCTAGCCCCGAGTAACTTTCATGATGGCAAACTTGTAATTTTTTCTAATTTTTCAATGGGCTAGCCCCGAGTAAAAAGTGTAGTGCCCTTATCAACACCCTTTTTTTAAGTTCATCTCTTAGATTGGTGACCAATATAATTTTTGAAATTTTTTCAAAAAAATTGTATTGCAAGTGCGTAAAAAAATTATTAAATTTTTTTATAAATATTTCCGTTCTATAAATTGAATTTAAATAAGCAAGAAAAATACCTCCCATCTTAACAACTTAATTTATGATTGTTTAGTTGTAAATAAATAATATTAGATAGTAAAATAAACAATTGTGTTTTTAAAAACCAGTTATGGCTTTTATGTTTTTAAAAACCATAACACGAAGCGGATCCAAGAAAAAAAAAACTAATTTTTTTAAAAAATAATATAAAAATAAATTTAAAATATTTTTTATTAAAACAAAATTGAAAAATATTTTTTTAAGGAAACAAGGGAAAACCAAAAGAAAATGATAAAAAGTGAAAGAAAAAGAAAAAAAATTTATTTATTCAAAAAAAAATGAAAAAATGTAAAAAGAAGAAGAATAAGACGAAAAAGAAATAAAATAAAATAAAAATAAATAAATAAACAATTGAATAAAAATATTTCTTTAATAAAAGAAAAAGGGGGGAAAGAAAAAAAAACGAAAAACACACAAATTTTTAAGGAAAAAACCCCAAGACTTATCATCTTAAGAGATTGAAGATCTTGATATATATATGCATATATAATACAATTTTTGGGAGAGATCATTTGGCTTGAAGTTAAAATAGAAAAATTAGTACAATTGCTTAAGAAATAAATCAAGAGAACTTATTACTAACCTGTAAAAGAATATGGTTTAAATAATTTTTTTGCCAGGCGATAACACTTAGAATTGAAGTGTTTGTGGCCTGTCCTAATTTATAATTCGTGTCACAGAAAAAAATACAGAGAGCCGTTACATATACTTGCCACATTAAGGAGAAGATAGTGAATTGAATCTCTTTTCACACATGGCGTGCATGCAAGTAGAAAAATAGATGACACTTGTGAATATTGTCGCTGTTGTAAGTTGTCAGGTAGCTTCTCGCTTGTGTTTTCATGTGAACATTTATATATGGTAATTACCATAGTTTTATTTTCAATAATATTTTTATTGAGATTGATCGATGATTTTGGAGTACTACCTTTGTAAAGGAATTAGCTATTTTTTGTGAAGTGAAAATAAACTAAGAAGGTATAGATTTAAGACAACTTATCATTGTTATCCAATATGATTCAACTTCATGTAAGCATCTAGTGGATAGTAGGAACCTCTGGTGGATAGAATAGAGAGATGAAACGGACTTAAACAAAATTGTGCATAGATCATAACAACAAGAAAATTACTAGGGACATCACAAAAAGTGATAGGATCTATCACATTTTGTAAAAAAATATGGTAATTTTTTATACTCAAATTATCTTTCAAAAAATGTTAACGGCTATCAGAATTTCTATCTTGGACTATCAGGATCCTGCACTCCAAAACAGCTTCTGTCTATCACGATTTCTAAAGCTTTCAAATTCCTATAATGAAATTCGAAATAACCAATAATAGTGTTCAAAATAAATAAATTTTCAACATACATTAATTAGTATCGAAACATAAAATACCCTAAAAATTGGTGTTTCGATTTTATCTAAATGAGGTGAGGAAGTCGAAGAGGGTCTCAAGAGGAAGATGAATAAGTTATTTGAGAGGGAGAGGAGGAGGTAAAGGAAGAGGAAAATATGAGTAAGGATTTTTGAAATTGTATGATGTCTCCTAACAAATGGTATGATATCCCTAATATTTTTATAACTTAAGAATGATGCCCCCTATCATTTGATAGGCCATATCATTTTTGGTGATGTCTTTTGTCATTTCCTAGCAACAAATAAGATATTATCATTGACAATAAAGTTTTTTAATAAGTTTGAAGTAAACCACTGATGCAATCAATATTATTTCTTAGACTCAGCCAATATTATCTAGCTATATACATATCTTGGTAGAAGAATCACAAATAAATAAAAAAATCACGAATGCCTCTTTTATGTTCGACCGTAGCACATAGACATGTTTTAGCAACCCTCCCATACAAGTCCGTGTTGCACTTTGTTTAGATCATTATCCCAAATCTTACATCGCAGGACAGAAACATTAAGACTTTATTATTATTATTATTATTATTATTATTATTATTATTAATATTATTTGCATGTTTAAATTAAAGAAAGAAATGGGACCGTCTGAACTATGGAATCAGACCAACCTAAATTGTTAATCTCATTTACGTTTGTTCTTTCGTTCGGTTCTACACTAAACAAATCATGCTAAAATTTATATAAAAAAATTTCTCATGTCTTCAATACTTCAACAAAACAAATGGCTTAACATATTCCTAATCCACTACCGTTTACTTTAAAAAAATTTGATCAATCATCAAAGATCTAATTTTTAATTCATAAAATTATTTCCGTACATTCGATTTGGTTCAGAAAATTAGAAAATTAAGAGTTAATTGAATTGGACCGTGCGCATAAAAACCTGATGTAATATAATCCAACTCATAATTTTTTGATTTTGTTCCGTTTTTCTTGATAAAATGTATTAGGAAAGATACTACAAGTGTAAGATGTTTTGTATCTTTTTTAAGTTAAATCTCTTAGATCGGTGACCAATATAATTCTTAAAATTCTCCATAAAGATGCTCCATAAAAAGATACAAAGATATGAGAATGTGAGATTTAATGTTTAACAATGTTGAACTCGTATCAACTATATGCATATGAAATATCAGGAATTCATTAGTTGAAAGTGATTGTAATAGCACTTACAATAGCTTTTCTTGTCAGCGATTTTCATTTACAGGCGAGCAAACTACATCTTAGTAATTAATCTACGAGTTTTAAGTGTTTAACAACGTTGAACCATGTCGACAACTTGTTGTATGCATATGAAATGTGATTTGTAACTAATCTATGAAAATAATTTCTAAGTAATTTTATGGCTAAGGTGAGGATTTTTCTTTGATGGGATAGGGTCCTTCCCCCACCCCCCAAACACACCAATCTGGTTACATTTGGTAAGTGGAATACTGTATAGTCAAAAATTCTATATTCTCAAAAATTATTTTTTTGTAATTAAATGTAAAAAAAATTCTATTTCGATGTTCAGTGAGTACATAAAATTTTTTGAAAATATATAATCATATAAAAATATAACATTTGTGTTTGATGATTAAATATAATGAATAGTTGTTACTTTTTGTTTTCAACTTTGTATAGTGTAGTTGGTTAAGATATATATTAGCATTTGAGAGAATAAGATTAAAATTATATTTATATCATCATTTTTGCTTATAAATTAATTTGCAGAAAATGATTCCAACTGAACCTTACTCAAATTTACCCTGACGCAAATCCTACCAAACAAAAAGAACCTAGTTTTATTTTACAAAAGAAGAAGAAATAAAATTAAATTAAAAAACAAAAATAAAGAAAACTTTTATTTTTTTTAAAAGGGAAAATAAAAAAATAAAAATGGAAATTTTTTCTGACGAAAAAAAGGAAAAATAAAAACAAAACTTAGAAAATGAGAAAAAAGAAAAAAATTGGAAAAAGAACGTAAAAATAAAAAATAAAAAAAATAAAAAATATTGAATTTTAAAATATGAATTTTAAAAAAAAAAAGAAAAAACAAGGAAAAAGGAAAAAAAAAAAAAAGGAAGAGGGGGGGGGGGGGGGGGGGGGGGGGGGCTTGGAATAAGAAGGCAGGTTCTTAAAAAAAAATCAAATTATCATCTTAAGGGATTGAGTATATTATTATATATATACGAAACCCCCTTCCACCCCTTAGCCGGTGTCGGGACTCGATGCCCGGACCTACTCAGTAAATGTCTCGGAGTTTTACCACTAAGTTACACCCTAGAGGACATATATATATCACGTGCGTTGTATACACATATAAAAAAAAAATCTATGAAATTATTAAAAAATTAGATAGAAATTTAAATTATATTAGAATAATTTAAATATGATTGGAATATATTATTATTATTATTATTTGTGATTTTTTTTAAATTTTGAATATTTGTTTAAAGATTAGATAATACATTGTAGTTAGTTAAAATATAAATTAAAATTTGAATATATTTTAGGATTTGTTATATGTTTAGGTGATTTTTAATTTTTTTTTCTCAACGAAGCAAAAGGGAAGGGTGGTTAAATTTTTTTAAATTTTTTATATTACAAATTGATGATATACATACCGCTTAAACGACTCATTTTTTAGCCTTTTCTAAGCCGTATTATAAAACATGTATGTGCATTGCACATGCGTAAAAAAGTCATTCATATGAATCGAACTTAAGCAACCAATTAAAATACCTCTCACCTTAACAACTTGAGTTAGAATTTTTTAGTTGTAAATAAATAATATTATGTAGTTAAATAATTAGTTATTTAAAAAATTACTTAGTGTGTATATACATATTTTTTTGGCTAAATTTTACTTTGATACCCTCAACTATTCTAAATGTTCAACTTGATACCCTAAACTTTTTTACTCAAAAACTTGATACCCTCAACTATTAAAACTTTACAACTTAATACCCCAAAAAAATCGTAAACTAACCTTCCCCTCTTTGTCACGCCACAGTCCCAAAATACGTAGGATTAGGAATACGTAACATGCTAGCTACGCATTTGACCAGACTCTGATCCGACTCGAATACATATATGTTGTATTATAATGGTCACTATCTAAATAATCAAGTAAATATAAATATCTAACCTCAATCCCCAATGAACAAAATATAACAAGAATGAGCTACATGTGCTAAAGTCGGCCGTCCAGTAACACACAAGCTCGAATAGACTCGAGAAAGGAATATGAGTCTATAAAACTAGGCTACATCAGCAGGTGAATAAACAATATGAATAAATAACCATAACTCCGGTAGAAATGATATAAGTACCTGGCACCAATGTTCGCATGATAAAGCAACACACATCAACAACTCCAAGCAGGCTCCATAATGGTCTATGCTACAAAACTGACAAGGGATCATGTCCTCAAAGGGACGTAACAAGGTACAAGAAACAGCATGCCAAAGTAAAACAGTATAATGCCACATACTCAAGGGTAAACTACTGTAACCATCTAAGTGATATGCAACCATCTAAGTGATATGCACGTGAGAACATCACTCGTACTCAGGCTGAAACCACTACAGGCTCTGTGTCGGGAAGCCCATAGCATCAAGTAATATCTCGTAGGGCCAGTAAATGTGCCAAAGATTAGAGACAGAGTCTAAGACACCTCCAGTAATATAGTATATATATATAAACATAATCAGCCTGTAGTATGGTGTGTCTCTCCCCACCCAATGTAACCTTAAGTCTCATGTCCATAACACGCAAGATCATGACCTCTAGCTAGTACAACGAGTCATAATAATATCTATATAATATGCAAGTCTCATATCACGAATCTTGTAGGCTTATACAGAATCACCATGAATAACTCAAGAAAGATTATGTCACATGAAATAGTGTCAAGTATCCTACGGTATGACGTACTT
The DNA here is from genome assembly GCA_036927795.1 of Iris macrosiphon. Taxonomy (NCBI): domain Eukaryota; kingdom Viridiplantae; phylum Streptophyta; class Magnoliopsida; order Asparagales; family Iridaceae; genus Iris; species Iris macrosiphon. The sequence goes on from JAYESA010000006.1 coordinate 199,973,046, forward strand.
GGTAAAGCAAGCACGTAAAAATAGGATTGTGGAATCAACTCTCTAAGTGACCATACTCGACCCCGCGTACGGCGTCGACACCCGAATCTTGTTTGGACGCTAAGCAACGTCTCACGGTCCTAGGTTGAGCAAGCACATCACAAGAATATATAAAAAAAATACAAGCAGACAATATAACATGATTTACTGCAAGTTTGGCAAGGTACACTTCCCTGAATTCTGGATATGGCGACGTCCAAGTTGCGAGCTCAATGTATCAACTGTTTCTGAAAAGATAGAATCCGTACGAACGTCTCTGAATGCTGCAACAGACATCACCAACATTTCCAAAATATAAGAAATAGTTAGGATTGACTACCCATTAGTCTAATTTGGACACAGGTGCTAAACGGCAGTTTCGGATCAAAGTTGGGTCCACAAGTAGCCCACTTCGCACCAAAAAGCGTGTCGTAGACAAAGTTCTCCAAATTTAGCAAACTTAGTGTCTACGAGTCTAGAACGATGACACGACATCAACAGAATGTTCGAAATTGGATTCCGGTGAGCCGGTCACGAAAATGCCTGTCAAGTGAAACTGTGGGGTCCGCAAAATGGTGTTTCATCTTTATCAGAATTGAACCAAACTTGGGTCACAGGACCAGCGTAATGCTGCTAATCCGATGGCACAATTTTTGTTGTGAAACGACAAGCATACACGAAGTTATGATAAGATGTCAGAATAGGTCGATACAATATGTTTTGACGAATATGCGTTAATTCTGGTATGCACGCACATCCAAATCAAGTTTTACGAAATTCTACATGTCCGGGTTGACGATACACGCCTTTCGGTAAAATCCTTATGCGATGAAGTTGCCTCGTTTGGCGGGATGTACCTTATTTCGGGAAATTTTAGAGTTTTAAAAACAGATTTTTCTTGATTTTGGAAGTTGATTTTACAGATATTAAAAGCTATAAAAAACTAAAAGAAGGGATTAAAAATTGGTTATATTGTCTAAAATCATGTTTAGGATGATTTTTAAAATATTAAATAGGTTGGAAGAAAATGAATCATGAACAGGGGAGTTTGGGACTATTTTCGGGACTGCTCTTAACTAGTTTTTTGGCCAACTTTTGATTCATTTTTCCTTTAATATAATCTGTTTAAAAAAAACTACGTGAAGTTATTTATAGAGGGTCATGTTGTGAATCAAAAGGAACAGACAGATCATAAGTCGGATGAACGGAGGAGGACAGAACAGACCTAAAATAGGGGGTTCCAGCCCCCTGCTGCTGCGTGTCCGCGCGCGCGACGGGTGCGGCGGCGCTCCGGCGGTGCTACGGCCAAGGACATGGTGGTCGCCAGCCTAGGGGCTGGGTTCATGAGTTTTAGGGTTAGGGTTCTGACATATGGATACCTATATAGAGGGAGATGGGGGAGGGTTACGGTTTCAGAAAGCAGAGGGTCACGGGGGATGGGGTAGCGTTTTGGGTTTGGATTTTGGGCTTTGGGTTTTGCTTTTATCCTTTTTATTTTATTTTCTATTACCATATATATATATATATATATATATATATATATATATATATATATATATATATATAACTATGGTAAAAATATAAGAAAATAGGTTTGTATCTAAAGTAATTTTCAGAAAAATTCTACAATACTTTAATAGTAGTTGTACACCCAAAATATATTTTTTGTTATATATTTGTAATTAATAAATATACATAATTATCTATACAAGTCCATGAATTTTATATATTTTTAAATTAGCTATGAATAATAATAAAAATTCTTAATCACAAATAATTACATAATTCTAATAAAAATAATAAAATTTAAAATTTAAAATCAGAGGGTTTACAATCTACCCAACTTATAAAAATTTCGTCCTCGAAATAAAAAATGCATAATAATAAGAATAAGAGATTTTATTTCGGGAGAAGGTTAAATACAACTCGTTGTGTAAGGTTTCTCGATATTAAAAATAAGGCACGATCCAAAGATAAGAAATACAACTGGTAAAATAATTTAAGTACGCCAGATCGTACGCTGATTTCTGAAAAGATGGGGGATATAGTTACCAATGGGATCCTTGTTTGACGTCGCATTCTAAGAATAAGGGTACGCTTAATCAAGCCTCTACCCAACTTTTAAAAATGAAGTTGGCCGTAAAAATTTTGGTCATCCTCCTGTTTACAAGGGTTATATATGTCTATCTTCAAGGGAGGTACGAGATGTTTAGGCTTTTGTGACCGTAGTCACAGACTATCAGAAGAAATCTAGGAACTACCATGGCGTTAATGAGTCAATAACTCTATAAAGGAACTTTACCAGTTCTCCTTGCTCCTAATTAGGTCATGAGTCTACAAGACAATAGAAAATATTATAGCCAAATACAACAAGGGTGATATGGTACCGAGAAGTTGTTCATTGCATATCATGGATGCTGATGAACGGTGCAATAATAAGTGTCAAAGAATAATATAATTTGTCAAGGTAATTAATATTGTGTAGAGAGTACATGGCTTATTTGAATGCAACACAAGTGTCATGGACGTTGTTTGGCTCGAGTGGGCTACGGATATATCGGTAGTTAGGGTAATTGGGTTGCCGGTGTACAATTTAATTTAATTGCAACGGAACTGACTAATTAAGTATAGGTTCTAGAAGGAGGTATGCCACGAATATTGTGGGGTCTATATGGAGCATGAGAGTGTATATTTGGGCATAACAGCTGGGTCATGAGTGAAGTAGGTCCAGTTAGGCTCATAAATCTCAAAATTGTTGGAAGAATTGAGTCGATATTGCGTATTAAAATTGCCACAACCGAAAAGGATATATAGGTGTCATTTGTGTGTACAAATGCATCGCGAATGTTGTGCGACTAAAACGATGCATGAGAAGATGAGTTTGTGAGTGATAGTCATGTCATATGTGTAGAATGTCTAGTCTAGGTCATACGAGTGAAAGTTGTTGGAAAGAAAAGGATAGTGTTGTGCTCCAAATATCTGAGCCGCAACCAAGGTATTAAAGGATACAAAATTAAAGAGGTAATTTAATCTGTTTGGAATCAATACCAAATAAATTCAAATTTATCCTAAAATTCTAAAATAACCATACACTAAAACCTGGGAGCTATGATCTACCCAACTTATAAAAATTAAGTTGGTATCCAAAACTAAAGTCAGGGTCCTACTAACAAGATTTCTGGAAGGACCTACTTTCTAATATGGATTCAAGAGTTCTAGGGTCTACTCGTCGTAATCAAATATTCTCTAAGGGGACCTAGATATTATCAGGGTGCTATTGGTCGACAACTCTATATAAAAAATTGCTACCAAAACAATATTGTTCCTATAGTTCATGTCTTCAACAAAACATAAGAATGGGTTTGGTCGGGTATAACTAGGACAAGGTGGTATAGAGGCTTTGATCACCGCATGGCATTGATGATGAAGGGACCAATCAAGGGAATCACCAAGGGGAGGAATCTTCAGACCAAGATAAGAGAAATTTATGATAAGTCTAGGGAGTACGGTCATAGGGTTGAATAAGGTATGATTAGACAATTATCTAGAGAATCAAGTCATTGTGACTAGATCAGGAAATTTGAAATAGAACAGAACTGATACCTACGGTGAGATGGATATTAATACCATGAAGAGGGTACTAACCAAGAGATTAATTTGCTACTAGGGTACGACTAGGAAGGAAAGAAGGATCTACTCAATTGTTATAATTAGAAGGATCGTTGTTGCAAAAGCATGAGACAATATATACAAAACAAGATAAGAATTTGATAGGAAGGATAGGAATGAAGTCAAAAAAGTAATACAACTAATCCTTAAACTCAATACTATATTCGTATAAGTTATATTCTATATAACCTCCCTCATACTATTGGCAACCTACCTCTGGCTATAGGTAAACAATATATTATCCTTACAACTTCGTCTACCCCGTATATTCCTAACTTAGTAGGTAAGGGTCAAGGCCAAACTAAGCATGTACTTGTCAAGGCCAAACTAAGCATGTACTTAGGTCTATCACTCAAAGCATACTATTCGCTAAGGACACTCTTCAATACTCGTCTAATCTTCAATTGGAATGCCTACCCATTTTTTGTACAACTTACTCCATTCTATTGTCTATCTTTCTGAACTATTGTTCGTCTAGTATCTACCATCTAAAATCTATCTTACTTATAAGAATCTTCCAACTAGGCTACTACCCTATTACGCAAGCATGATTCCATGGTTATCTTGAGTGAAAATTCTTTGAACTCAATGAGATGATAAGATTTCTAAAATTTGAAAATCCATCGGCTATGGTAAATTGGAAATAGCTTCTCATCACCTACTACTAAGGATAGGTCCATCAAGCTCATACCATATTAATCAAAAATCTAAATTTTTGGTCCTAATCAGTTTATGTGTAAACCCACAATATTCAGCTATCGTTCCTATAAGACTTCTATCTTCCATTTACACTTCCCTACCATATATAAATCTATACTCTAAGGGTCTTGTCATATCCTCTATATAATAACCAACAAGTCAGTATGTGATTCTGAACCCGCATTTAATTTCTTGAAGTTCGAATTACTTCGAGACTGATCAACAATTTTTACTCGCACTAAATTCTTAAAATTCCAAAAGCACTATAATGCATAAATACTAAAATTGTTATCCCTCAAGTCTATATCACAATCCCTTCTCCTTGGATTATGGGACCATAATATTTTTTACTTATCATTTGTTTCCTATTCACCTTCATTTTAGTATATTAATCTTGTTTTCAACTTTAAGCTTCGCCAATCATGACCCAGTACTTTCCGTTTCATTGTATAGATCATCTAGGCAACTACCGAGTGATAAAATCTCCAGTCCTTTCTAAATCCTTCTCTTAATTTAAAATGGTCAGGGTCATGTACTCCTCGTGAATCTCTTCTAGTTACCATTTTACCTTCTTCATCTTGAGCCTGAGATTTCTTCTTGTTTATTCCATATATACCCTCCATCCATATATACCCTCCATCCAAACTACATTGTTACTATCTCGTTATAGCTTATCATCTATTATAGGTAATTCATTATATCTAACTCAAGACTATAACATCTATCAAAAATCTTATCCTTCATCCTATTTGCTCTATCACAGATACTAGCTTATCTACCCAAGTAATCATGGGTGGAACTCACTTGTTCAATTAACACTGACAACCCAAATAATCAAGTACATTTAATTTGATTTTCGAAAGCTATACTTAGTACTCTAGTTATCTAATTACTCAAACATTAGGTTTAGCAATCTACCTATCTATTTAATCCAGACCTATAGTCATCAATAATTTAAGGGGGGCATAAGATCTAGTTTTGATACTAAAAGTCACAAGATAACTAGAGAATTAACCACAATGGCATGTGTAAACCCCCTGATTTTTTTAAATTTTTAAAACTGGATTTTTCACAATTTTCTGGAATTTTCTATAATTTTTTTGTAATTAAAAACAGGGTTTTAATTATTAAATAATTTTTAAATGATAATAAAAAATATTAAAATATTATGAAAATAATATTTTATGGTGTAAAATAAAAAACTGGACTTAGGATAATTTTTCTGGAATTTATCGGACCCCGGACCTATTTTAAAACACCTAATAAGTATTTATTTATTTAATTATTTAATTAATTATTATTAATTTATTATTATTATTATTTATTTATTTATTTATTTATTTAAACCCGAGCCCGGCCCGGCCCATTGGGCCCGAGCCCGGCCCAGCCCCCTAGCGGGTCGGGTCGGATCCGCCAGACCCGACCCGCCCGCAACCCAGCCCGTCACCCCCACGACCCGGTCCCGCTCCGGCGCACGTTTTCCGCCGCCTCCAGCGGTCAGCCGCTCCCCACGACCCCCTCTTCCGCTCCGCCCGGCCATTTCCACCCCGCCTCCGCCTTCTCCGCCCCTCTCCCCGCCTTCTCCGGCCCACAGCGCCTTTAAAGCCCCTCCCTCCTCCTCCTTCGATCCCCCATAGCAGCCCTCCGCCACGACGCCGTCGACGCCGCCCTGAGCCGACTCGCCGCCGCCCGCAGCGCCGTCAGCCACCTCCCTCTTCTCCTTCTCCCCGTTCGACCACCACAGCCGGCAGCAACAGTGGCAACAGCAGCAGCCGGCCACCGCCGCAGCGCCTCCTCGTGCCCCCAGCCCCTCCGCCTCAGCCGGACACTGTGTCCCTCCGCCGCGTGCCCCCAGCCCCTCCGCCTCAGCCGCCCGGCCGCCGTCCCCGCCGCCGAAAATCCCTAAACCTAACCCTAATTTCGATTCCTGTGTCGGACACGGGACACAGTGTCCGTGTCGAGTCGGACACGATGAGACCCCAGGTTTTTCAGCCCAGTTCAGGTGCGCGTATTTTCTTGCTCGTAGCTCGGATTTCGATTCCGTAAATTGCGTTGCGAAGCCTGTATGACCCTCTCGGTGCCCGGATAAACCGTTCGGGGCATCGCGTCCTGTGGTGATCGCACACCGCGATCCAAAAACAGGAAAAACTAGACCCTGTTTCACCCCGGAACTGGGTACGCCCCGCCAAACGGGACGACTTGGTCATGCACGGTCTTCACAGATACGTGCGCGTCGTCGATACGGACGTGTGGGATTTCGCGGAAGTCGATTCGGGTGTGCGTGCATACAGGGATCAACGCGTATCCGCGGACATCGTCCCGTATCCGACTTTTCTATAATTTACCCTAACTTTGTGTATACACATCGGATTGAAAAGAAACTTGCGCCATCGGACTCGTAGCGATACGCTGGTCCTGTGACCCAAGTTTGGTTCGATTCTGAGAACGTTGACGAAATCGCGTGTCGTGGGCCCCACAGGCCCCGCTCGACGGGCGATTTTGTGATCGGCTCATCGGAATCCAATTCTGGAAGTTCCGTTGGATTCGTATCATCGTTCCTGACCTGTTGACACTAAGTTTGGTGAATTTGGAGACCTTTGACCCTGACACATTTTTCGGTGCAAAGCGGACCCACATGTGGACCCCATTTTGACCCAAAATTGCCGCTTTTGCCCTTGTCTCCAAATTGGACTCAAGGACAGGCGTTTCTAGCTGATTGATATTTTTTGGATCTGATGGTGATATTTGTTTCAGCAACCGGAGTACCGCCTGCAAATCCAGCGAAAGTCAGAGCCGCAATTGGAACTAGAACCACAGGCAAGTGTACCTTGCCAAACTTGCAGTTATTGTTAATTATTCCTTTGAATATATACATTATAACTATTGTACATGCTCAACCTTAGGGCCGTGTGACGTACTTAGTATCCGATCATAGTCGGGTGCCAACACCGTACGCGGAGTTGTGTAACGTCACATAAACATGGATATCGAGACCCTATGTATTCTCGTACTTGTCTTATCAAGTACATCAGGACCCAGGACACTTGATACTATTTATGCAGACAGAATCTCCCTGAGATATTCATGGTGATTCTGTGTAGGATACAGGATTGACATAGACATTATATTCATAGACATTATATGACTGCTGCATTAGTTATGATCTTGCGTGACATGGACATGAGGCCACATGGACATGAGACGTATGATTACATTGGGTGGGGAGAGACACACATGCTACAGGTTGATTTTATATCATTTCGGTGTCTCAGTCTTCCGTTGAGCTAGACGACCACATGATATCACTGCTACCGGCTCCCCGACACAGAGCTTGTAGTGGTTTCAGCCTGAGTTCTAGTGCTGCTCTCATCTTGCATATCACTTAGCTGGTTATTTTTCCTATTGTACCATTTATTGCTGGAGAGACACACAGGCTACAGGTTGACTATATTATGCCGGCGTCTCAGTCTCTCTCCGAGCTAGACAACTACATGATATCGCTGCTACTGGCTCCCCTACACAGAGCTTGTAGTAGTCTCAGCCTGAGTACTGGTGATGTTCTCACCTATATTTCACATAGATGGTTACATATTTACCCTGTTTATTTTATTGACTATTTCACTGCATTAGTATGGCTTGTATTTTCTGTACCTTGCTGTCCCCTGAGGACCTGGATCCGGATTATGTCCCCAGGTATAGCCGAAGAGATCCATCCAGAGATATACCGTACAGGAGCACCTCCAGGAGCTGTACCAGGACCTGAGGACGAGATCGCACCAGAGGACTTCTTCTGAGCATTGGCTGTATATAGTCAGTTATTTCTGTTTCTATTTTCAGTTCCTTTATTTCCTGTCTATTTGCTTGATGTATCAGACTTGTTCTCGGATTGTTTACCGAGACACTTTTATTGAGATTGTTAGTTATATTAATTGTATTTATTCTGGCATTTAATCTGTGATTATCTGTTGTGGATGAGATTAGATTAGTCTGTGACCTGTACAATTGTTCTAAATCCTGTTAGACTACAGCTTAAGCATGCCCTGATGGATCCATTAAATTGGGTTGTCCATCGGTGCGTGCTGCTGGCCATTGCCACATGTCCAGTCCCTCGGCATTTTGGGACTGGGGCGTGACAGCATGCTATGTAAGGTTCCAATTTTTTAAGGTCATAATATCATTCCTTGTATCACCATCATGGGCCACAACTATTCCCTAGCATCTAGCTATGTATTCCATAAAGTATTCCAGTGCATTAGAATTAAACTATCTTTTTAACTTCTAATACTTCCAAGTTACTGCTACTTTAAGCAAGGGTAAGATTTTATTAGTTCTAGGCCTCTAATAATATTTTCAATTCTCATGCTAACAATCTACACTAGCTCTAACATATAGGAATAACCTATCTACCTACCCTACTGTAAAACTCCTAATTCTAAAAATCGTATTAACCTTTTTAATTAATTATTGTAAACCCCCTTGACCAAAATTCAGGGTTAATTAGCATAGATAGCATAATTAGGGTTAATTAGATACAATTAAGATTTATTATACAAGTATTATAATATTTGTGCAGTGTTTTATTACTTAGGACACCTTACCGTTGTCCCGATATTTAGGACACTACCGTAGTTGTTACCCTTAAACAAATTTCATACACTTGGCCTAGACATACTAACCTACCATAATGACCCTTGTGTAACCCCCAGATACTGATTTTTGTGCCTGATTTTAGTCGCACAAAAGTCGTTACAAATGTCCGTACGTAAATTAAATAAATTGTATATTTACGTACGTTGTCCGTTCCAATCCAAATTGAGACCCAACCTCAACCCGTTTTGACCAACCCCGATCATGACATTATTATACTCTAAGACTACCACGCCAATGACGCTTGTGCCACCCAATTTATACCCCCTGCTGTTATTAAATTAATTTAGAGACACCCGGTGCATTAATTATAATTTAATTAATGTGGTGATCCAACCTCACTTAAATTAGACCAAACTCCAACCCAAACCCACACACACACCCACAAGCCTCATACAAAATACCATACACCATTCTAGTCCAATACAAAATACCAAACATGGTATTTTGTCACATCAAATACCCAATTCCAGATTTTGTGCAATTTCTAAATTGTTCAGGGGCCTTTATGCAAATTAGCAGTGAGGTGCCCCCCTCTCATTGGCCCAACCACATGAAGAAAGAACCTACATTCTTTGACCGGTCCACAATTTAATTCCCCCTATTTTTCATGTACTTACATCAATTTTTGGAGGGCACATCATGACCCTTCATTCAAATTCCTTTAATCTTAGCCCCATGTCCAACATGTGGAGACCCTCACCCAACCCTAGGCACACTAGCAGCCGGCCCTAATTGCAAGGCAGCCCCCCCACTCTTTCTCCTACATATAGGATATGTTACATCACATTAAATGCACACAATCCTAGAAATACAAAACTTAAACCCTAGTTTCCCAAAACCCTTACAAACCAGCCCGACCCCTGCCCGAGCTTCCCGCCGCCCTCTTCCGGCCACCCCCGCGACGATCCTACCCCCTCCGGCGATCCTTCCCCCACCTACAGCCACCGCCCCCGGCTACTGCTCCGCCTACAGCCGTCGTCATCACCACCATCCTAACCAACAACAATCCCCCCCCCGAGCTCGAGCCGACCACCCGAGCCCCGACTACTCCGCCACCGTAGCACGCCCGGCCACCCCACTTCACCGACCTCTTCCCCATCCAGCCTCCTCCGTCCCCGCCAACTCTCAGCCCCGGACGACGTCGCAGCCGGCCGCCACGATCCCCGCAGCGCCGTCGACTACAGGCAGCTGCTGCTGCTGCTGCCGACTCTTCTCGCGCGCTGCCGGAGCTCCGCCCGGCCACCCACACCGTCGACGACCTATCCGGCGGATCACCCTCGACCCCTCCGACACTTCGGTACGTATACATATACTATATTCTGTATAAATACGTAGTATATATGAGATGCATTGTGTGTGTGTATATATATATATATATATATATATATATATATATATATATATATATATATATATATATATATGTTTTCAGTTTGGTGTATTTATACGTATATTATATTTTGTATAAATATTGTATTCTGTTTGTATAAATAAGTATATATATGTATGTGTGTAGTTCGTATTAAATGTGTACATATAGTATATACTATATACTAGTATTTAATATACTTATACATATTAATATCTAGTATGTATATGTATATATATAGATATAGATATAGATATGTATGTATATATATATTTTTAAATATATATTTTACATATTTGGTGTATTATATATGTTGTGTATATATATGAATATATATATATTTGGTGTATTTATTATTTTGTGTATGTATATAAATATATATATTTTTTGTATAAATATATATATATATATATATATATATATATATATATAAATATATATATATATATATATATATATATATATAAATATATATATTTTTTGTATAAATATATATATATATATATATATATATATATATATATATATATATATATATACATTGTGTAATTAGTATAATTATAGTGTGTATATTTATGTATTAAATAAATGTATGAATATATATATATATATATATATATATATATATATATATATATATATATATATATATATATATATATATATACTTTGGGTGTATAATATATAAGTATATATTATATATTAGTACATTTTCCATTATGTGTATATACATATAAATTGTTATTTAAGTATATGTAAATATATATATGACTATGTATTTAATTAATATACATGGTATTGTGTTTTAAATATGTAAATAAATTTTTATGAAAATATGTATATGTACATATTTATTGGATTATTATTAAAGTATATCTATAAAAGCTATTTTAAATATGTAATATTAAACCTACGTCTTTTTATTATGTTAAATATATATTAATGTACATATATGTGATATATATATATAAATATGTGTCCTATATGGTCCCACTAGATGTACAGTCAAGATCTGCGTCAGTGTATTTCTGCAAATAGTGTCTTAGTCATACTATTGTAAGTGTCTGATGTTGATATTATTATATCATATATAGGATTGCTGGACCATACAGCTGAGGCTTCAGGAGCAGGACATTGGCATTCACAGCTACCGGACACAGGCAAGTATACCTTGTTCGATTACTGTTTAAATTAAATGATAAAATGTTACAATATACATAACTGTGCGCGTCCGAGATTTACTCGGGTGCAGTCGATGAATGCGTCGACGAGTAGTGTACTTAACCTAGCTGCTAGCTGACTCACCTACTACTGTGAGGATATTCTTATATCTTCCTAGACCGTGACACTTGTACACGTATCACGATGGTAAATTCATGTTGGGATGCGGGTCCGCGTATCCGATTCGCTATCGGTGCGTACGACATGCATCACGGACTAGCACATAATCTAGAGTAATATAGTTAGATGTGACTTGGCATATAGATACGGGATACTCACGTCGTGTATTCGATTTGTGTATTCACATTGGGCGGGAAGGTCAACTGACAAATGTATGGGACACACACATCGGACTCCGTAGTATCCAGAGGAGCCACGGATCCGATAATTTCCCATATTCAGATACTGCACTCTTCGGAGTGATACGAACATATATACATTGCAGATACCTCATTCTTCGGAATGATGGACGTTACATAATCTGATACCATGCTCTTCGGAGTATGGACGTTATGCCTACACCTACCTATACGTTCCAAGGTTGTCCTTACATTGCATTCACTTAGATGGTTAGCACACCCCCTTTATTTTATTCAGTACTATATCTGGCATGCATTTTGTATCTTGTTACGTCCCTCTGAGGACCTGGTTCACTTCCAGATTTGGACGAGGCGTACTACCCCACTGTGTACGGGCCTGGAGTAGAGACGAGGTATGCTCTAGAGGAAGAGCTTGAGGTATTACCGTCGGAGTTCCCCTGATTACTTGGTAGGCCTTCCGCCTATGACTGGAGCTTCTTATCTAGATAGCAGTTGCTCTAGTTGCACTCTTTATTTCTGTTTTAGTACTCTATTTCATTATTTATAGTGGGTTTGTTCCCACCGGACATATTTTGGTTTGTACTATGACATTCGACTCTGTTCTTATTTTCCAGTATTTCATTTTAGTATTTCTTGTTGTATCTGTGGATGAGATTAGACTCTGCCTGTTGTATGATATTTATAGACTTGTTAGATTTAGGACAGCGTAGCACGCTTTGTTAGGATCCATTAAATTGGGATATCCTCGGAGACGTATCAGCTGGCCAATGCCACGTGGCCTGGTCCCGTGTATTTTGGGACTGGGGCATGACATAGTTTTAGTGGTGGCCCATGCAGGTCTCTAATCAATTGTTTATCGCTTGTGGTATGGTAACATGCCCAGCGAGCCTGCAATAGGATAGAAATTACTAGGTCTCATCCACTTGATTACGTCTTTGAACCTCTTCCATATTTTAAAATATCTGCATCCTGTTCGATTGATTCTGTACTCTTTTAATAAAGTTCTATCTCTTACAGCGAGATGAACCTACATAGTGGACACGAGGCATATGGTTCCAGGATACCACCCGCCACCGCACAAAGGGAGGAGACGTCCCAGGGACCACCCGGAGAGCAGCCTCATCTACAGGCACCGGTGATCCCCCAGGCCCCGATGATACACTGGCACCAGATCTCTCCCGACGACAGGACGCAGCAGCCAGAGGGCCAGACTTCGCAGACGGTCCCGATGCAGCACTTTGAGGGACAGACATCGAGGGCTACGCCGATGCCGTAGTTCGAGAGGACGGCATCCGAGGAGACACCGATGAGGCAGCCGGGGATACCACTACCACCCCTCCGCCATTTCCAACCCAGATTCCACCAACGGAGGGACAGCCCCAGATGTTGCAGTTCTTTCAGACGATGATGCAGGCACAGTGGCATCAGACTGAGACCCTGAGACAGGGCCTGATGGCGGTACTGGAGAGTGCACCTGCCCAAGCAGCAGCACCAGCACCTGCACCTGCACCTGTCTAGCCAGTGGGCACTATATGAGGCTTCCGACAGATGGGTCCGAGAACTTTTTCGGGCAAGGAGACTACCGAGGAGATCTCGGAATGGATCTCCAACACGAAGATGCTGCTGGAGGGTTCGCAGCAACACCCCGACCTCTGGATGACCGCAGTGAGGGCCCAACTCACGGGCAACGCCCATCATTGGTGGGATTCCATGGAGCGCAGCATCGGCAGGGCATAGACTTGGGAAGAGTTTCTGGAGTACTTCAATACGAAGTATTTCCCCGCTACGGTGAGAAACGCCCTATACTCCCAGTTCCTGCACCTGGAGCAAGGGAACTTGATCGTGGACGCCTATGACGCGGAGTTCAGTCGACTCAGCCGATTCGGTGCAGCCCTGATCCCCAACGACCTAGAGAAGGCCAGAAGATTCCACCACGGCCTCTCCTTCGAGCTGCAGAGGTACACCACTACCCATGCGAGGATCTCTTATGAAGAGGTCCTATCAGAGGCGAGGATCTAGGAGGCCATAGGCGGCGGAGCGAGACGTTCCAGCACGAATATACCAGCCAGAGCCCAACACGGAGCAGGAGGACCGATCCACCATCCAGGAGTGCAGGCACAACAGAGGACAGTACCGTACCAGCAGAAGGAACTCCCGATTTGTCACCATTGTGGCAAGAGAGGACACATTGTTAGAGACTGCCGGAAGAAACTCGGGCTCTGCATGATCTATTCGTGATCTATAGCGCTGCGTCCGGGAAAGGATTAGGATGCGTCTTGATGCAGCATGGGAAGGTTGTGGCCTATGCCTCTAGGCAACTTAGGACCCATGAGAAGAACTATCCTACCCACGACTTGGAGCTTGCCGCAGTGATCTTTGCTTTGAAGCTTTTGAGGCACTACCTGTACGGAGAGCGCGTGGAGATATTTACCGATCACAAGATCCTGAAGTACGTCTACACCCAGAAGGACCTGAACTAGAGGCAAAGACGTTGGCTCAAAGTGATGGCGGACTTCGAGATCAAGCTACAGTACCATCCGGGAAAGGCTAATGTGGTAGCCGATGCTTTAAGCAGGAAGCCCATGGCATTTTTCCTGACTGTCCAACAACATCTGTTGAGAAATCTAGAACAGTTGGGTATAGAGGTCATTATGCCCGGAGTAGACGGCCAGATGTCGAGTTTCTAGGTACAATCGACATTGGTAGAGAGAATCAAGGCTGCTTTGCCGACAGACGCCAGATTTCAGAGGCTTCGACAGAGGACAGAGGCTGGAATACAGACGGGACTGCGTATACACGAGGACGGGACTTTGAGATGTGGAGATCGTCTCTATGTTCCGAATAGAGAGCTTCGCCAGGAGCTGATGACGGAGGCACACAGTTCAACCTACTCTATTCATCCAGGAGGCACGAAGATGTACAGAGACGTGAGACAGTACTATTGGTTGCATGGGATGAAGAGGGAGGTAGCCCGCTTTGTGGCTAAGTGCCTGGTGTGTCAACAAGTCAAGGCTGAGCATCAGAGGTCTGCCGGATTACTTCAACCGCTCCCGATACCGGAGTGGAAATGGGAGCACATCACCATGGACTTCGTTATGGGTTTCCCGAGAAGTCCTAGTGGTCGCAATGCGGTATGGGTAATCGTAGATAGACTCACCAAGTCCGCCCACTTTTTACCCTTCAGAGTCGGGCAATCTACGAAAGTCTTGGCAGACATGTACATGAGGGAGATCGTACGACTGCATGGAGTGCCAGTCAGTATAGTGTCTGACAGGGATACGAGGTTCACATCGTACTTTTGGAGGAGTATGCAAGAGAGTCTTGGTACCCGCCTTAAGTTTAGCACTTCGTATCACCCACAGACATATGGCCAATCCGAGCGCACCATTCAGACGCTGGAGGACATGTTGAGGGCATGCATGCTCGACTTCAGCGGTTCATGGGAGGACCATTTGCATCTGGTCGAATTTTCCTACAACAATAGCTATCAGGCGAGCATTCAGATGGCTCCCTATAAGGCATTGTATGGTAGGAAGTGTCGTTCCTCAGTATATTGGAGCGATATAGGCGAGAGGCAGATTCTAGGGCCAGAGTTGGTCGTCCGTACAGTAAAGAAGGTGAAGAAGATCCAAGGGCATCTACGAGCAGCACAGGACAGGCAGAAGCATTAGGCTAATGTGCATCGACGACCCCTAGAGTTCCAGGTTGGAGATCATGTGTTCCTGAAGATCTCACCTACCCGAGAAACCATCAGATTTGGAGGCAGAGGGAAGCTGAGTCCGAGGTACATCGGACCATTCGATGTGCTAGAGCGCATCGGAGAAGTTGCTTACAGATTGGCCTTGCCACAGACACTGGAAGGAGTTCACGATGTCTTCCATGTATCTCAGCTGAGGAGGTACATACCTGATCTGAGTCATGTGCTTGACCACTCGGAGATCACCGTCGGTCCGAGTTTATCATACCAGGAGGAGCCAGTAGAGATCCTAGACCGAAGCGAGAAGGTACTGCGAGACCAGACTATCCCTCTAGTTCGTGTCACATGGAGGCATCATGCACTAGGTGAATTAACCTGGAAATGAGAGGACGATATTCAGCAACGCTTTCCCCATATAGTATATATATGTATGTATGTATTTATACGTTTTCAGTTTGGTGTATTTATACGTATATTATATTTTGTATAAATACCGTATTCTGTTTGTATAAATAAGTATATATATGTATGTGTGTAGTTCGTATTAAATGTGTACATATAGTATATACTATATACTATTATTTAATATACTTATACATATTAATATCTAGTATGTATATGTATATATATATATATATATATATATATATATATATATATATATATATATATATATATATATATATATATATATATATATATATATATTTAAATATACATTTTACATATTTGGTGTATTATATATGTTGTGTATATATATGAATATATATATTTGGTGTATTTATTATTTTGTGTATATATATAAATATATATATTTTTTGTGTATATAATATATATATATATATATATATATATATATATATATATATATATATATATATATATATATATATATATATATATATATACATTGTGTAATTAGTATAATTATAGTGTGTATATTTATGTATTAAATAAATATATGAATATATATATATATATAAATATAAATATATATATATATATATATATATATATATATATATATATATATATATATATATATATATATATATATATATATATATATACTTTGGGTGTATAATATATAAGTATATAATATATATTAGTACATTTTCCATTATGTGTATATACATATAAATTGTTATTTAAGTATATGTAAATATATATATGACTATGTATTTAATTAATATACATGGTATTGTGTTTTAAATATGTAAATAAATTTTTATGAAAATATGTATATGTAGATATTTATTGGATTATTATTAAAGTATATCTATAAAAGCTATTTTAAATATGTAATATTAAACCTACGTATTTTTATTATGTTAAATATATATTAATGTACATATATGTGATATATATATATATATATATATATATATATATATATATATATATATATATATATATATATATATATATATATATGTGTGTGTGTGTGTGTGTCCTACATGGTCCCACTAGATGTACAGTCAAGATCTGCTTCAGTGTATTTCTGCAAATAGTGTCTTAGTCATACTATTGTAAGTGTCTGATGTTGATATTATTATATCATATATAGGATTGCTGGACCATACAGCAGAGGCTTCAGGAGCAGGACATTGGCATTCACAGCTACCGAACACAGGCAAATATACCTTGCGGGATTACTGTTTAAATTAAATGATAAAATGTTGCAATATACATAACTGTGCGCGTCCGAGATTTACTCGGGTGCAGTCGACGAATGCGTCGACGAGTAGTGTACTTAACCTAGCTGCTAGCTGACTCACCTACTACTGTGAGGATATTCTTATATCTTCTTAGACCGTGACACTTGTACACGTATCACGATGGTAAATTCATGTTGGGATGCGGGTCCGCGTACCCGATTAGCTATCGGTGCGTACGACATGCATCACGGACTAGCACGTAATCTAGAGTAATATAGTTAGATGTGACTTGGCATATAGATACGGGATACTCATGTCGTGTATTCGATTTGTGTATTCACATTGGGCGGGAAGGTCAACTGACAAATGTATGGGACACACACATCAGACTCCGTAGTATCCAGAGGAGCCACGGATCCGATGACTTCCCATATTCAGATACTGCACTCTTCGGAGTGATACGGACGTATATACATTACAGATACCTCATTCTTCGGAATGATGGACGTTACATGATCAGATACCATGCTCTTCGGAGTATGGACGTTATGCCTACACCTACCTATACGTTCCAAGGTTGTCCTTATATTGCATTCACTTAGATGGTTAGCACACCCCCTTTATTTTATTCAGTACTATATCTGGCATGCATTTTGTATCTTGTTACGTCCCTCTGAGGATCTGGTTCACTTCCAGATTTGGACGAGGCATACTACCCCACTGTGTACGGGCCTGGAGTAGAGACGAGGTACGCTCTAGAGGAGGAGCTTGAGGTGTTACCGTCGGAGTTTTCCTAATTACTTGGTAGGCCTTCCGCCTAGGACTGGAGCTTCTTATCTAAATAGCAGTTGCTCTAGTTGCACTCTTTATTTCTGTTTCAGTACTCTATTTCATCATTTGTAGTGGGTTTGTTCCCACCGGACATATTTCAATTTGTACTATGACATTCGACTCTGTTCTTATTTTTAGTATTTTATTTCAATATTTCTTGTTGTATCTGTTGATGAGATTAGACTCTGCCTGTTGTATGATATTTATAGACTTGTTAGATTTAGGACAGCGTAGCACGCTTCGTTAGGATCATTAAATTGGGATATCCTCGGAGACGTGTCAGCTGGCCAATGCCATGTGGACTGGTCCCGTATATTTTGGGACTGGGGCATGATAATTATTTAATGGATTTATAGTAATTATGAGCTAATTAGAGAAAATAGAATTTATTTAAATATTTATTTTAGGTGATGGTGCAAATAGACGAATTATGGAGCAACTATAAAATTTTCTTAATTTATTCCATGTAGGAGACCCTGTGGACAGCTAATAGAATAATGGTATGAACTATTATAATTTCTAAAAATTTTATGTATATATATATATATATATATATATATATATATATATAGTTTATTCTAAAATTAATTAGAAATAGAAAATAGAAAAGAATTAAATAAAAAGAAATAGAAAAAGAAAGAAAGAAAGAAAGAAAAAGGAATTATTCTAAATGGAGCAAGTCCCCCTAACCTAATACCAACCCTGAACCCTTTGTAAACCCGCAACCGCAACTAATTAACCACAGCAGCAGCTGTAGCCGAGAGACCCTACGGCCCGCGTAGCTCTCGACCCCCGCTCTCCATATATATATATATATATATGAACCTCTTCCCTTTACAAAACCCTAACCCTAATCTTCATCTTTCCATCCGAGCGCGCCTCCGACCTAGCCGCGCCGCCCAGCCAGCACCGCCGGAAAACCGCCGCTTGTTCGAACCCGCGTGACCGTGCACCACAACCGAATTTGATCAACAGCGTACCCCTGTTCACCCTCTGTTTCCCATGCACCCGCTTGGCCAAACTCGACCCCGTCTTCAACGGTATGTTCACGACTTAACCCCCTTCTATATATGTATGTTAGTTGATCTCGAACAACGCGTAAACCTAGGCAAAA
The DNA here is from genome assembly GCA_036927795.1 of Iris macrosiphon. Classification (NCBI taxonomy): domain Eukaryota; kingdom Viridiplantae; phylum Streptophyta; class Magnoliopsida; order Asparagales; family Iridaceae; genus Iris; species Iris macrosiphon. The sequence continues at coordinate 199,992,292 of JAYESA010000006.1, forward strand.
ATAGCGATCAAATTGGCAAAAAAATAACTTTTAGGATCGCAAAAAACTGCGGTAACTACCTATATTTACGGATTCGAATCTCCCACCACATAGATCCGAATTTAGTTTTTCTTTTTGGTATACGAAGACCACCTAACCTAGTTTATTTACTATTAAATATAATAATTTATTAACTGCTGTATGTTAAATTAAATTAGTTGGAAAACCCCGAAAATATACTTTTTCCATCTTCTAGAATTTGCGATACGGAGCGCGCCCTGCCAAACGGGACCGCCCCGTCGTGTACCAAGTATACCAAAAGGTGCGTACAGTATACCAGACGTGTGGTCTTTCACAAAAACTAATTTGGACGCGTGTGCTCGTCGGAATCAGCCCGTATCCGTAAAAATTTCCAATATCGTAACTTTTGCAAAACACTGCGCCATTTAGTGCATGCTTATCAGAATACGACAAAACTTGCACCACTGGACTCGTGGTATCGCACTGGTCCTGTAACCCAATTTTTACGCAATTCTGAGATAGTTGACCAAGTCGCCTATAGACGGGTCCCACGGTTGACTTTTTGGACAAAATTGTGTTCGGCTCACCGGAATCCACATTTGGACATACCGTTGAGTTCGTACTGACATTTAGAGATTGTTTGACCTATAATTTGTCCCATTTAGAGACTATTACCCTTGGCACATTTTTTGGTGCAAAGTGGGCCACACGTGGACCCCACTTCGACCCGAAATTATTATTTTGCCCCTGTGTCCAAATTGGACGAAAAGATAGTAATTTCTAGCTATCTCGCTGATTCCGAAAATATTGGTGATGTCTATTTCAGCATCCAGAGATATTTGTTCGGAGCCATTAGTTTCTGATTTCGTGTCCTTGATATTTGGATGCCTACACTATACAAATTTTTTGCCAGGCAAGTATACCTTACCATTGTACTGTATTTACATTCCATATGATGCATGCATATTTTATTTCTATTTATTTTAGTTCGTATATTTTAACTGTTATATAAATTGCACGTCCAAGGAAACTTGGGTGCAACGACGGTGTCGTCGTATTCTGTTTTTATTTATGTATATGCCTTGGACCTACTTTATAAGACCACCCTATTATCATGAGGTATCTTATGTTTCATTAGCCATGACACTATTCTTACACAAGTATGAGTCACATGTAGGACACGGACTTGCGTACTCGGCTGGCCACTGGTAAGTATAGGTCGTGTGACGGATAGGGATAACTGTCGATAGAAACTTTGCATGCTAGTAGACCTGACAGTTATCAGAGGTATTATCGTGTCATGGATGTGCATGCTTAGAGCATGGGGTAGAGAGAATAACAAGTGAGCCGTTTGGGCTCCTTTGCACTTTTCTTTGTTTGCCCGGACGCTCCGCCGGAGCGACGGGTGATGATGACCATTATATATTATATATTATCAGGCGGCCTCTGAGGTTCAAAAGACATCATGCTTTTTAGGCCCCTGGATCTCCAAGAGAACCATGCCAATCCTATTTTGGCCAGATAGCCCACGTGCTGGAAAGTTGTTCTCAAACTGCATTCACTTAGACGGTTAGGGACCCCATTGGATGTTTATTTTCAGTACTTTATTGGCATGTTTATATGTATCTTGTTACGTCCCTCTGAGGACCTGGTACCTTTCCAGATATAGATGAGCAGGAGTATCCATAGGAGTATGGACCTGGACCTGACGCTACTTATCAGACTGAGGAGGTCTTACCTTCAGAGTATCTTTGATCCATTTCAGCTATTAGAGATTCTGTTGCTATACTTTTAGAGACATTTATTCTTACATTAGAGTTGATTCTCTTCTCTCTTTAGTAGTTTTAGTATAGTCGATTTGTAGTGGATTTGTTTCTATCCGACTATCATACTTTGATACTCATCTTTGATATTCATTTATTTATTCTCATTTATTTATCTATTTGCGCTGTGGATGAGATATAGATTGCGTGTGACTTGTTGTGACAGTATATTACCACTGGTGGATTGGATATTCATGTACAACGTACGTGTGTATGGTTTCCATATATTGGAGTTCGTATACATACGGCTGGCGTGTTACGTATTCCTAATCCTACGTATTTTGGGACTGGAACGTGACATGTTTTTGTGGTGGCCCATGTATGTCAAGAATATATTGTCTCAGTTATGTAACTGTACCGAACAAGCCTGCGTATAGGAATAGAGTATAAGGATCTCATCCATGCTTGACTAAACTCATCCTTCCTTTTAAACTATCATATTTAAATGCTTGCATCCTGTTTGATTCATGTACATCTTCTAATCATTTCGTACATCACCTGCAGAGAGATGGATATACAAAATGGATGTACTGCCGCCGATGGCGACACACCTTCAGGAGTCAATGGTTAGACTCAAGGAGGAACCTCAACGATTCCTAGACTTCTGGGACCAGATGGACAGACTCACAATCCAATTCCATCTAATCGTCCCGCTTCACCTAATGGGAACCTTCCAGCTTTTCTAGCACCGCAAGATGGCCAGACACAGTTGTTCTAATTCTTCCAGATGATGATGCAGGAACAGAGGTAGCAGGCAGCCGAGCAGAGGCAAGAATTTTTTGGCAGCACTTGAGAGGATGGCTGCACAGGCTACTGTACCAGCTCAAGCACTAGCTCCAGTACCTCGAGCTAGAGTTGGTTCAGTAAAGGACTTTATACAGGTGGGTCCGAAGCCGTACAAAGGCATTGAGAGCCCAGAGGAGACTACCAACTGGATCACCCACACGCAGAAGCTATTGGAAGCATCGCAGTTACCTACAGAGCTATGGATGATAGGTGTAAGGACGCTTCTAGATGGTAATGCTCATCACTGGTGGGAATCAATGGAGCGTCAGTTGGGTACAAACCAGACTTGGAGCAATTCTTGGAGTGCTTTGAAAGGAAGTACTTTCCGGACACCGTCAGAGATGCATTGTACGATCAGTTTCTTCACCTAGAGCAGGGGAACAGAATAGTTGACGAATATGATGCCGAGTTTAGTCGACTCAGTAAATATGGCGCTGCCCTAATACCGAATGACTTGGCCAAGGCTAAGAGATTTTATCGCGGACTAACTCAGGAGCTCCAACATTACACTAGCTCACAGTCCCGGATCTCTTATGCCGAGTTACTGACAGAAGCCAGATTGTAAGAAACCATCAGCAGAGGAAAGGGAGGTCAGTTGAGGACACAACAAGGACCAGCAAGGACACAGCCAGGGCCAGCAAGGACACAGCAAGAAGGACCTATCAGACGTCCTTTGGCATAGCCACAACAGTACCAGCACAGAGCAGGATCGTACCAGATTCCGGAGAAGTCCCAATGTAATTATTGTGGAAGACCCAAACATATTTTGAGAGATTGTCGAAATCACTTGGGACAGTGTTTACGATGTGGTTCCGGAAAGCATTTGGCAAGAGACTGTCCAAGGCAGCAGACATTGACACTACTACTGCCAGCATAGAGGCTAGCGCTTCCAGCACCGAAGCCATCTCAGCAGACGACTAGACCAGGAGCACCTCGACCCCCAACAGCAGCAGGATTTCAGCGAGGACCACCGCTACCTACTCAGGACGATCAGTTCACGAGGGCCATTCATGGACAGCCACAGAGGAACGGACAAGCTTTTGCATTGGAAGTGGATGACATAGATCAGGAGATTGATGTCATAGCAGGTATTACTCTTGATTTTACCTTTTCTGCTGTGATATTGTTTGATACGGGAGCCACCCACTCATTCATATCATCTAGTTTTATTGCCAAATATAATATTGTCTCTACACCTTTATCTAGTTGTGTTAGAATTCTTACCGGAGGAGGAGTTGTACCTGTTAGTCAGATTTGTAGATCGTGTCCTATAGTAATACATGGCAGAGAGATGAACGCCCGACTCTTAGTCCTCCCTATGCCAACTTTCGATATTGTGCTTGGAATGGACTGGCTAAGCAAGTACCACGCTTTCTTCGATTATTTTGGTGGAAGCATTCTTTTTAAGGTACCAGGCCAGCCTGAACTTGAGTTTGCACGAGGATCTACAGAAATCCTTGATGGTATGCAGCTCGCAATTGATGATGTTATCTATCATCCCATTATTTCAGAATTTCAAGACGTCTTTCCAGAGGAATTGCCAGGACTATCCCCAGACAGAGACGTAGAGTTCTCAATTGAATTAGCACCGAGAGCAGCACCCATAGTATCACATGTTTATAGATTGGAGAAGAAGGAGATGGATGAGCTGAAGGCACAGTTGAAAGAACTAGAAGAGAAAGGTTTCATCCGACCAAGTGTATCACCCTGGGGAGCACCAGTATTGTTTATACCAAAGAAGGATGGGTCAGTGCGTATGTGCATTGACTACAGAGCCTTAAATGCAGTGACTGTGAAGAGTAAATATCCATTACCATGCATTGATAACTTATTTGATCAGCTCAGTGGAGCCAAGGTGTTCTCGAAGATAGATTTGAGATCGAGATATCATCAGGTGAAGGTACGAAAGCATAACATTTCGAAGACTGCATTCAGGACAAGATATGGACACTACGAGTTTCTGGTCATGCCATTTGGATTGACCAATGCTCCAGCTATCTTTATGGACTTAATGAATCGAGTCTTCCACCAGTATTTGGACCAGTTCATGGTCTTCTTTATAGATGATATACTTGTCTATTCGAAGAGCCACGAGGAGCACGAGAAGCACCTGCGGATTGTTCTAGAGACCTTGAGGAGAGAGCAGTTATATGGGAAGCTCAGTAAATATGAGTTCTTCTTGGACGGAGTTTTATTTCTTGGGCATGTTGTTACGGGAGATGGTATCTCTGTTGATCTAGAGAAGATCTTGGCAGTTGAGACATGGCATGTTCCTAAATCAGCATCAGAGGTGAGAAGTTTCCTTGGAATTGCGGGATAATACCGACGGTTCATGGAGAACTTCTCAAGGATAGCAGCACCTATGACTCATTTGACTTGCAAGGACCAAGAGTTTATATGGACTGACGAGTGTCAAGCCGCTTTTGAAGAGTTGAAGAAGTGGCTGACTACAGCACCAGTATTAGCTATTCCATCAGGATCAGGAGGTTATGTAATCTACAGTGACGCATCAGGGAAAGGCTTGGGATGCGTATTGATGCAGCATGGCAAGATGATTGCATATGCATCTAGGCAGTTACGAGTGCATGAGATTTGATCAATGTCCGGATAAAGCATGTGTATACAAAAATATGTTGAAAACGTAGTGGTATTCCTAGTACTTTATGTGGATGACATCTTTCTCATTGGAAATAGTGTAAATGTGTTATCTAATGTAAGTGTATGGTTATCCAAGCAGTTTGATGTGAAGGACTTGGGAGAAGTAGGTCACATCCTTGGGATCAAAGTTCTACGAGATCGCAAGAAAATGATGTTAGGCTTATCCCAAGCTACCTATATCGATACTATACTAACTCGTTTTAGCATGCAAAATTCTAATAAAAGTTTCTTACCTTTTAGGCATAGAATTGCTCTATCAAAGAAGTATTGTCCGAGGACACCTAAAGAGAGAGGACGTGAAAGCGGTTCCTTATGGTTCGGCAGTAGGAAGCTTAATGTATGCGATGCTATGTACGAGATCAGACATCTGCTTTGTCGTTGGCATGGTTAGCAGATATCAGTCTAACCCAGGACAAGATCACTGGACTGCAATAAAGCATATTTTGAAGTACCTGAAAATGACTAAAGATTATATGCTGGTTTATCATGCAGATAGTTTAGTGCCCTTGGGATATACCGACTAAAATTTTCAGTCAGATAATGATGCCAGAAAATCTACCTCTTGTTATGTATTTACTTTAGGAGGTGGAGCCATAGTATGGAGGAGCATCAAGGAAACATGTATTGTCGATTCCACCATGGAAGTCGAGTATGTGGCAGCCTCTGAGGCAGCCAAAGAAGCGGTTTGGCTCAAAAACTTTCTATTGGACTTGGATGTGGTACCTAGTTTGCCTAAGACTATTATACTTTATTGTGATAATAGTGGTGCAGTTAAAAAGTTGAAGGAACCATGAGCCCATAAGACAGGTAAACACATTGAGCGCAAGTACCACATGATATGAAATTTCGTAAAGAGAGAAGTTGTTGTGATCAAGATAGCATCAGCAGACAACATAGCTGATCCCTTTACAAAGAGCTTACCAGCTAAGGCTTTTGATAGTCATGTTGAGGGAATGGGAGTCAGATGCGTAGCAACATGGCTTTAAGTATAAGTGGGAGATTTGTAACAATATACTAAAAATCAATGCTTTGAGTATAAGTGGGAGATTGTTAGGGTTATATACTAAAAACATCACTTTGTATTAACTACATTTTCTTATTTTTAAATGAGAATCATATGGACAAATGTTTGCATGTTGTATTTGTTATAATGTTAATGCAAGTGTCTGATATTCTATATTGTAGATATTATGGTGGGTGGTATCACACAGAAGATCATATTATCAGTTTTCTGTAGAATATATAAATAGTTCACAATCTAGATGGACTTGGACAAACCATTGGAAAGGTTGTGGTGTAATCTTGTATTAGTCTATCTTGACTATAGGTTTACACTAGTACACTTTGTGTGTATTGAACATGCTCACTTGATGTTGTTCTCTTTGTACTGACTACATAAGAGAACAAACACCTCTGCATGCTTATTCTCTTAATTCGGATATAATAACAGACATGTATATGCAGTGTGCATTACTTTGACTCATAAAAGTGTGAGATTTATTATGGGTCAATAACCTCTATGAATTGGTAATGACATTGTGTGTATGATGGACTATTCATTATAAAAGGAATCCATGTCCTGATACATCGGGTTGATGATGTCCCCTTAAGGAACTCATAAGGATTGTCATGTAAACTCTGCAGGTGGATTATATTCGGCATGACAAATAAAGTTAAGTGGTACTACTTAAGGATAAAAGATGTCGATCAATATAATTGTCAGTAACTTAATTTGATCGACGGACATTCGATATCTTAATATGGAAAGACAAACAAGTATATAATAAGGAGCCCATAATCGTAATTTAGATTAGGAAGGTAGTGCAACAATAGCTCTTTAATGGACCTAGCTATTGTTAACAGGACATGGTTGTGTGTTCGGACTGAACATGGGATACCCAGATCCGTTAGGAGACCTAACCCTAATTTTTTCTCATGGTCCCTGTCATAGCCTATATATATCCTTTATTCTATGGCCGTCATGGTAATAAAAAAGTAAGCAACTTTCTCTAAATTCGTTTTTTACGTAAGGAGAGAAAGAGGGTCAGCTAAGGAGAAGAAAATGTTGGAAGATCGTCGCCCACACAACGTCCAATCCGAGGAAGGAATACATGCAAAAGATCTTGGGGTCGCTAACTGATCAAGGTTGTTGAAAACCTTCATGTTCTTCTCGCTACTTCAGGTATAATTCATGAACCCTAGTTTCCTCCTTTGAAGGGTTATATCACGTATTAAACTTATTAATCTTCTATCGATCGATAAACACACCAATTTGCGGTCCTGGGGATCCCCGGTTCCATCAGAAACAACCGGATAGGTAGGGGAACCTCCACAGGAAGTGCATGGATAGGACGAGTGACTAGTAAAATATGGTGTATTCCCAAAGAATTTAACATCGGCTGACGTATAGTAGAGGTGCGCTACATATTCATAGTGACAATACCCTTTTGGGTTACGAGGATATCCAAGAAAAATACACTTGATCGACCTTGGGGATAGTTTGTCACGATCAGGTGTCAAGTTGTGAACAAAAACAATACAACCAAAACCGTAAGTAGGAAAAAATATGGCCTTATTTGGATAAAGACATGAGAATGGAGTCTCTTCGCCAAGAATAGAAGATAGACATATGGTTCACCAGATATGTTGCAGTAGGAGTTGCTTCATGCTAAAGGTACTTGGAAATATTCATATAAAACATTAAAATGCGGAAAGTATTCAGTATATGATGGTTTTGTGCTTGGTGGACCTTGACTCCATTATGCTGAGAAATATGAGCACAAAAAGTTTGATGAATGATACCATGAGATGCACAATAAGTGGACATATCGTGTCTCATACACTCTTAAGACATTATCTGTGCGAAAAACTTTAAGAGGACGAGAAAAACTGAGTCGTCCCAATCAAATAGCTGAAACAGGTCGAAGGTTTCAAACTGAGTCTTCATACAATGAACCCATGTTAATCGTGAATAATCAGTGAAGGAGCTAGGTCATGAGTGGCTCTGATACCAATGTTTTGGGAAATATCCAACCTAGCTTTCATCCATTGATATGGAGTTTATATATACAATATCAATAGTTACCCTAAAGCCCATATCCCATATGGCTATTTGGGTCATATGATAATATGCTAACACATGGAATCAGCTAACCCACATATAATAGATGGTTGATCATTCTACATCATTCTGAGTAGTCAGCCATCTACTAAATATCTAACTAGAACATCACGAATGGAACATTTTTCTAATACAGTGCACCCTAAGTGTTTAATTATTTACCATATCTAGTTAATAACTGGATTTTTCATTATTGGATGTTTAATATTAAGGTCCAATTTGTTTTGAAATTCATATCCAAGAGAAAAAAACATCCTCAATGAAATTCATGAATGCCTGGAAATTAATTGTTAAAACAATACTCTTGTAAGAATGTTTTTGACATAAGTTGACTAATAGAAAGAAGGTTTTGTATTTGTTTGACAAATAGCTAGGTAACAGTACTTAACCTAAATGAGATGCAAGCACTACCTAATATTGATATAGGAGATATTCTAATGTTTAACCATCCATGATGCATTTCCATTGTCGTCTTTTTATTATATAAGCTGATTGGTTTTTACTAGTTTTTATCCTAATCTTTTGAAAATATTAATGTGAAAAGGAAGACCTTAGGCTGCAATTTTCATTATGAAAGGAGTATTTGTTTAGCAGGGAAAGTAGTTTAGACAGCCATTTAATCTTCATCCTCATATCGACGTACTCTTGCAATTCTTCATGTTCATATTTCTTCTTTCTTTGTTCAGTAATCAGATAGAACAATCTCAATTGATGAACTTACCAACTCCTGTATGAATGCAACTTAGCAGAGGGATGTTCTTATATCTGCCTTTTTAAGTAATTGATTGTATACAGTACTTATTAATCACATTTCCCCAAAAAGTGTAACTCAGCTACATGAATGTTTATTTACCTGGTGGTTGATAGATTTTCATGGGGATATCCTTGCTTACATCCTAGGAGACATGGAAACCTATAATGGTGAAACACCATAAAAAATCTGGTGTGTGTTTAGTGATTCTAGTAGGATAAGGTAAAACAGGAGTAACAACGTAGATGGTGAGACATCTGTTTTGGGCATGACATCGAGACCATGAGTACATGATAAGTTCTTCATTCACTAAAGAAGAAAGTTTGCATTGTGAATCTTATAATGGAACCTGTATCATTTTTATATATAGAAAATATCCTTACATACAATACACACATCCAACTCTTCTTCAGAATTATATCTAAAACTATCTAATGTGCCTAGAGTATTGGGTGTATTGGTAGTTGTTAATGAGCATGATACCCATTGGACAGGAATGCTTCAAACCCTGTCTTATATTTAGTTATCAATATATGACAGGTATGTTGTATCAAGATAAACATGATGCATGTATGCTTTTGTGATAATTCATATTATACTCGTGTGTTAAGTAGTGTTCTTGTTGATTATGTCAGCCTGTTCAAAAGAAAATTTCAAGTACTGTAGACTTCCCAACCTTTCATATATTGCAGGCTAATCCTTTTTCTGTTCTTCATTTATTTATATTTTTTATGGTTACTTAGCGCTATCTTGTATCTATGCAGATATACTTCATGTTTATTCTTCTCTGCCTAGAGACCTAAATTTTATCGAGCACACACAGATTACTGGATGGAAAGTGTAAGTTATATATACATTTGTTGAGATTGTGAATGATTCAACTGATTTTCACATTTATGCTGATTTACATAATTAATAATTCAGGAACCAAAGGACAAAACCAATTATTGTTGATCCAGGTCTTTATTTGTCAAAAAAGTTTAATGTTTTCTCTACTGATGAACGCCAGAAGCTACCAGAATCATTCAAGTTGGTGAGAATGAAACCCATTTTACCACAACCCATCTGCATGGTAAAGATAGTTCATTTATAAACCCCTTCTCATCAATTTTAATAAGATATTAAGGCCGTGTTTGGTTGCTGAGAAAGTGAGGGAAAGAACATGAAAATGAAACTTGATCCTACATAAATGGAATCAAGTTTCTTTCTATTAGAAACACTTCCATTTTCTTCTCCTTCTCCTCACTTTCCAACCAATCAAACACAGCTTAGAGTTTGGTCTTCTTGCTTGATTCGATGCTTGATTCGATCAACGACTGATTGATGATTAATGGTTTGAGTTTTATTGTGAGAACCAATGTATAAAGGGGAAGGGGGGAGGTCTAGGAAGCACAAACACTCCAAAAAATCGGTGCCAATGTCTGTATCACATTGTGTCAGAAACAACATATGTGCTCCATAGTCCATACTATATACTAAGACAAGCCAAAATAGGTGTTGTGCCTGTGTTGTGGTATCTGTGTCTTATCGTGTCAAATTTGTGCCTGTGCAGCATAAAAGTCCTCCTAACCAACATAATTGGTTGGGTAATGCTAAGTTTATGCACATAAGCACAATGGAGGGGGCTGTTGACATCAGACTCACCATACATCTCAAGTCGCTATCCATTGTCAGCCTTTAGTTTCTTTTCTTACAACAGTTATCTGGATAAAAGATTATTGCCTCTGATGTAATATATATGGAGATCGAACTCCCTGTTTAGTGTGTTTGGCTGAGATATGACCATTCCATTTCTATCATATGGAGCAGCTATGTTGTACGAATACGGACACTGAATAGAATCATATTCGCATGGAACGGGTAGATAAGGGACATTCTTAAATAGGTACAAACCTAATTACCTATGTTGCAAGGATACGGAGACGGGTACAGCCACAGACACAATATGGATACCGACACCGTTTACCGTGTGAGTGCAACATAGTATCACAGTTAGAAGTTATAAAGCATATAATTTTAATTAAAAACATCAATATTTCATATGTTTCTTTCTTTTGAGATATGTGGAATACCTTCCTCGAATATTGCATATGGGGATGGGAAAACCTTCCTCGAACCCTTCTGATGTACTATGCGAACTTCATCTCCTCTCCATAGGGCTACTTCCACACCGTAGTCTGCAATGCCGATGAATTCAGGAACACCGCCATCAGCCACGACCTCCACTACATCGCCTGGGACCACCCACCGAAACAGCACCCCCGCTCCCTCTCGATGGAAGATTTTGACAATATGGTCGAGAGCGGAGCACCGTTCGCTAGGAAGTTCCCGAGGAATGATCGCGTACTGGATAGGATCGACCGGGAGCTGTTGGGGAGATCTGTCACGCCCCAGTCCCAAAAATACGTAGGACTAGGACACGTAAGCATGCCAGCCGCATGGATATGGCAACTCCAATATATGGAAACCAAATCCATACGTACGCTGTAATATGAATATAAAATCCACAAGTGGTATAAAATGAAATACAAGTCACAGGTCAAAATCTAAATCTCATCCACCAAAATCATATAGAAATAAATAACCAGTATCTATGAAACTAGATCTCAACAAGAAGTATCTAAAGATGATAGTTGGGTGGAAACAAATCCACTACCAACTCGAATGGAAAAAGTAAATACAACATAAGTACAACTCACTCAAACAATATAAGTACCAGCTACCAATCACGGCTCAAAGAGAAGACATCCACGAAGCATCTATATCCTTCCAAATCTGTGCTCCTGCAAATACTCAAGAACAGGTACACCTGGCAGCGGACCAGGTCCTCAGAGGGACATAACAAGTATACTTAAACACATGCCAATAAAGTACTGAAATAAATATCCAATAAGGTCGCATAACCGTCTAAGTGAATGCAGTTAAGAACAACTTTCCCCACAAATGAGCTATCTGGCTGAAAACTGGGATTTGGCATGGTTCTCTTTTGAAGAGCCAGGGGCCCAAAGGCACGTCGTCTTTTGAACGGCGGAGGCCCGCCAATGTATATATATGGGTCATCACCACCCGTATCTCCAGCGGAGAATCTGGGCGTCACAGAAAAAGTGCAAAGGAGCTCAAATGCGGTACTTGTTGTTCTCCCCACCCCATGCTCTAAGCATGTCACATCCATGACACGATTTAGGTCATAGCCTATTCTTAGCACCCTAGCCCAATCCTGCAACCAAACAAGGACAAGGATGGGACCACCGTACTACAATAAGCTATGTCCATGGACCTCTAATAACTGCCAAGTCCACTAGCATGCAAAGTTTCTAACAGCAGTTATTCCTAACGCACGGCCCATACGTACCGATGATCAGTCGATACATGCGTCCGTGATCTATATGAGACTCACAACTCGTGTAAAAATATGTGTCACGGCTAAATGAACCTAATGATACTATATGATAATGGGGTAGTCTCATGTACAGGGTCAATGCAATACATAAGTAAAAACATATCGCGACGTCACCGTCGCGAGCATTTTATATAACAATTAAAATATATGAACTAAGAACAGAAAATAAAGATGCATGCAACATATGGAATAATAATAACAGTACAATGGCAAGGTATACTTGCCTGGCAAGAAGCTGCAAAATGTTACGTCCAGATGTCCAGTACACAGGACCAGAAGCTATGTCCACAGGACAAATGTCTCCGGATGCTGAAATAAATATCGCCAACATTTCCGGAATGAACAAAATAGCTAAAAAGCACATCCCTTTCGTCCAATTTGGACACAGGGGCAAAATCGTAATTTCGGGCAAAAGTGGGGTCCACGTGTGGCCCACTTTGCACCGAAAAGTGTGCCGAGGGTACAGTCTCTAAATGGGACAAACTATAGGTCAAACAACTCTAGATGTCAATACGAACCCAACGGTATGTCCAAATTTGGATTCTGATGAGCCGAACATAATTTGGTCCAAAAAGTCAATTGTGGGACCCGCCAATTGGCGATCTGGTCAACCGTCTCAGAAATTCGTGAAAATTGGGTCACAGGACCAGCGCGTTACCACGAGTCCAGTGGTGCAAGTTTCGTCGCAATCTGACAAGCGTGCACAAAATACTCGCGAGTTCCACAAAAGTGGCGACACGAAATGTGTCCGCGGATACGGCCTGATTCCGGTGCGCACACGCGTCCGAATCAGTCCCCACGAATTTTTGCGTGTCCCGTTATGCTGTGTGCACCATTTGGTACACTTGGCACACGGCGGGGCGGTCCCGTTTGGCGGGGCGCGCTCCAATCTCCAACTTTTGAAAAACCGGAAAAAGTGGGTGCGCGCAGTTTTGTGACGAACATAACTATGTCCACAGCAACTATTAGCCTAGGGTTATTATACAGAAAATAAACTAGATCATGTATTCTACAGGTATCAAAAGAATCATCGGATTCGGATCTCTGTGGTGGGAGATACGAACTCGACAATACGGGTGGTCAATCTGGAATTCTGCGATTGCAGAATTCCGTCTGCTCGTCCAACTTTGGACGCTGTTTTTCACCTAGGGGCACACGTTTTCCGAGGTTGGCTATAAAACAGATATTGGAGAGGGTTGAGGGAAGATCATAACTATGAAAACGGAACAACGTTTGGATGAGCGAGTCAACGGGAAAACACGCCGGAGCGAAGGTGCCTCGAGTGGGAGACTGCAGTTCGCGATGTCGGCGTCGACGGGATGATTGGATGGCTTGGGGAGGCTTCTCTGGCTGCGGTGACGGCTCTAGATGGGAAGAGTAAGTCTGGAGTTTCTAGGTTAGGGTTTTAGAGAGCTATTATATATATATATATATATATATATATATATATATATATGTATATGTATATATGTATGTGTATATATTTATATATATATATATATATATATATATAATTAGGAGAGAGAGAGGGATATGGATTGGAGTGGGTTTGTCCGCGGGTGAAGGGTGCGGGCAGTTTCGGCCAGGAATTTGCAAGGCCGGGTCCCTGGGAATTGGTGAAGTCCTAGGCGGTCAATGAAGCAGCAAGCTGCTAGGAGGAAAATAGAACGCTAAGTGCTGCAAAGGAGTTTAAGTAGTCTTAAGTAGATTTTATTAATATTATTATTATATTATACCTATTATTAATTTCTTTCTTTTTCCTTTCTTTCTTTCTTTAAATAAAATATATATATACATATATATATTTATATTTATATATACATATATATATATATTTATACTCATAATAAAATTTATAGATTAGGATATTGCACATCGTTAGGCTAGCAACAGCTAAAGGGGTCTCCTACATGGAATAAAATCCGAAAAATTCCTGATGGTCCCACAAGTCCTCTAAGTGCCCGAACACCTAACATAAAAATTATTAAAAATCTATTTCTCCTATTTAGACATAATTACTACAATTTAATTACTAATTAATAAATAAAAATGTATTTACGATTTTTCTAGGAAGGGGGTTTTACAAGATCGGAGGGTCGTTTCACTCCCGGTGGATGGTGCATTGGAGAGGTGGACGGCGGAGAGGATCCTTGTACCATGAGAGGGAAGGATTCGGTGTTCAAGCCAGGCTCAGGGGTAGAGAGGTTGGAAAAGTTGATGAAGAAGCTGACAACTGAAGACTTTCGGAATGGAAGTTCTTCTTCATTGAGCTATGATCAGACTAAGAGAGTGTGGATTCGTAATTGACACAACTGTACGTGGCATTTGAGTAGCTTTACCAGAAAGAAAAGGTGTTTTGGTTGGTTACACAACACACACATCACATGGTTCTTTGTATTATAATTTTGTAGTCACTTACCAATATGAAACTGATTGCAGATATGGTTCACTGTGCATCAACTCTATAAAACTTCCTTTGTATAGACTGCTTTCTCAAATGATGTGAGCATAATTATGAGCCATGATCCAAAAACAGAGAAGTTTCAGCAATGAAATACCTAATTGTGTTAGGTTCAATACTTGGCAATGTGCAACAAGATTAGATATTTGGTTATGGAGAAATATTAATTATCCTCTCTTTAGTTGGCACAATGTATACTGGTTATCAAATTTCAAGTACATGGGCAACATAGCTGTTTAAACTCATTTATTTATTTTGATACAGTTAGGCTATTCATATTATCTTGTTACATACTCTCTCTATCATTGTTGTCATATTTTTATCTTTTTATACTACTCAGGAGACCTCTAGAATGAGAACTGGCCGTACCTGCATCGTATCCGGTCCTTTCAGATTTTGTAACTGGCAAATTCAAACTCTGTCCGAGTTCACTTTTGTTCACCTACCAAAACTAGAATGGATGTTCCTTCCACTCAAAGATTGTCATGTGTCATTTTCATCCAACCTAAAAAACCAATTTGGGAGTGGTTCGGTGAACATCCACACTAGTTTTGACGACTAGTTTGACACGTGGCAGATTAGCGGAATGGTGAACATTCATCCTAGTTCTGATGGGTGAACAAAAATGAACTCAACTCTGCCTTGACGCTGTGGTGCCTATCCTTGCGTCCAGAGAGTTCTTAGTTGATGAAAATTTGCGTAGAATATCTTGCCAAACCAAGAGTTCTTAGATACCCTATTCATTCTGTTGTGAATGAAACATGAAAACCGTTCCCTAAACCAGAGAGTACCTGTGAGAGGACCGAGCAAAACACACAAACTAAAAAACACCAAACACAAATCGCAGACAAATTTTTACGTGAAAAATTCAGATGAAAAAAACTACGGGACGATCGGAGTCCAACCCTGAAGAACCTCCACTAATGGAATAAAGAGATTACATCCTCTACAAGCTCCCTACCGATCCAACACGGATCACCGTAACTCTTTGAAACAGAAAATAGATTACAACCACGAAGAAAAAAGACAATAAAAAATACCCCAAATTGATCTCATTCTCCGAAACGGCTTCCAATCATTCTTTCTTCTCTCCAAAGTTGCAACGGCACTATTGCCACATTTTTCTCTCTTATTTTTTTCTCATGTTGTTATATATGGCATGAGCCTTTATATAAACCCTTACATGAATTAGGGTTTTCATATGAAAATCTATATATGGAAGCCAAAAATATTTATGGATATCCAATTACATTCAATCATATATTTAATGGAAATCAAATCATAAATTAACTTGCCATAAATTAAAAATTCCAATTATATGAAAAATTAATATATGAAAGATTCAATTATAAATATATAATTAAAGTCAAAGATAAAAATTCAATATAATATTTGTTTACCATAAATGTTCCAATACATGACGCTCAATGCACTTTTTGAGCTTTTCCGACATACGGATGACGCTCGTCGCACTCCGGTGTATTCTCCACATAGGATGGGAACCCCACCCACTCCAACAAATCTCTTCCTTCACAACTATGTGGAGGGGGGTCGTCATCCCAACGATCCACCTGTATTACTCAAACTTTTTCATTAGAAAAATCTTTGTGAACATGTTTGTCCCGTTGTCATCTGTATGAATCTTCTCAAGCGTCGCTTCCTTCTTTTCCACAACATTCCATATCCAATTATACCTGGTCTCAATGTGCTTGGACCGACTATGAAACGTCTGGTTCTTCACAAGGTGAATAACATTTTGACTATCGCAAAGTAAAGGATATTGCTCTTACTTTAGCCAAATTTTCTTCAACAACTTTTCATCCACAACAACTCCTTGCAAGCCTCCGTCGCCGCAATGTACTCTGCCTCTGTCGTTGACAAGGCAGCACACTTCTGCAATCGAGACTGCCACGATACTGCTCTACCAAAAAACATCATCCCATAGCCCGAAGACGATCGCCTCGTGTCTACATCTCCAGCCATATCAGCGTCGGTATACCCAACCAGCTTCGGCTCGTCACCACCAAAAGAATGTCTCCAATCGGCAGTACCCTGAAGATATCATAAAATCCACTTGACCCCACTCCAATGTACCCTTCCAAGATTAAAAGTATACCTGCTAACTTTGCCAACTGTGTGAGCGATGTCTGACCTCGTACACACCATAGCATATATAAGACTCCCCACAGCTGAGTTATATGGAACCCGCTCCATATCTTCCTTCTCGTCCTTGGTAGATGGACATTTCTCCTCAGTGAACTTAAAGTGAGTCGCAAGGGTGTTACTAACTTTCTTCGACCCGTCAATCCCGAAACGCTGAAGTACCCGATGAATGTACTTCTTTTGGGACAAGTATAGCAGCTTAGACTCTCTCTCTCTCTCGACTGAACTCCATCCCAAGAATAGTCTTCGTTGCGCCCAATCCTTCATAGAGAATGCTAGCACCACCAGAATAGACGACTGCTTGACGACTAGCGAAAAGATCTGATCATAATCTATGCCTTTTCGCTGACCGTAGCCTTTAACTACCAGCGTCGCTTTGTATCGAGGATGAGTAGCATCATTTGTCTGCTTCACTCTGAACACACATCGATTCTTCAAAGGCTTCTTGTATTTTGGCAACCGCACCAGATCATAAGTAGAGTTGGCCTCCAAGAAACTCATCTCCTCATGCATGGCCTCCATCCACTCCTGCCTGTGTTCATCTTCCATAGCCTCTGCGAAACTTTTGGGTTCTCCACCATCAGTCAATAGCACATACTCACTCGGTGAGTATCTCGTAGATGGTCGACGCTCTCTATCGCTCTTTCTCAATGGAACCACTGGTGCTGGCTGTATACCAATAGCCTCCTCCTTAGGAACTGCCTCATCGGTATGCTCATCCTCCTAAAGATCACCCTGACCACCATCAGCAGGATGATGATCAAGGTTGGGAGCAACTTCATGTACTGGCTCCCCCATAACTGGATCCTCAATGGAACCACTGGTGCTGGCTGTATACCAACAGCCCCTCCTTAGGTACTAGCTCCCCCATAGATGGTCGACGCTCTCTATCGCTCTTCCTCAATGGAACCACTGGTGCTGGCTGTATACCAACAGCCTCCTCCTTAGGAACTGCCTCATCGGCGCGCTCATCCTCCTGAAGATTACCCTGACCACCATCAGCAGGATGATGATCAAGGTTGGGAGCAACTTTATGTACTGGCTCCCCCATAACTGGATCATCTGTGATGTCCTCTAAAAACTGCTCGAAGCGAAATGACTCTAACTCAGGCAATTCCTCAGCCTCAGAAGGCATCTCAAAATTCTGAGTGTTGGTCATGGTCTGATCCTCGACGAATACCATGTCCCTGCTTCTGTAGAGCTTTCTTTCCACTGGGTCGTAGAGTCTACAGCCAAATTTATCCCGACCGTAACCGACAAAGATGCACTGCCTCGTCTTCGGCTCAAGTTTGGATCTCTCGTCCTTCGGTACATGCACGGAGGCCTTACAACCATACACTCGCAGGTGATTGTATGACGGCTCTTTGTCGTACCATACTTTGTCAGGCACATCACCCTGCAATGGAGCACTAAGAAATAAATTAATAATATAAGTAGCTATGTAAAGAGCCCCACCCCAATAACTGCCCGACAAGTTTGCTTTTGACAGCAAACACCGTACCCTCTAATGTTCATCCGGTCGGCTACACCATTGAGCTGAGGTATCTTTGGCAGAGTCTTTTGGTGTCGTATCCCTTGCTCTCTGCAGTATGCATCAAAGGAACCGATATATTCGCCGCCATTATCTGACCGAACACATAACAGCTTCTTGCCCGTTTTTCTTTCAACGGAGGCCTGAAACTCCTTGAAAGTGGGCAGCACCTGATTCTTGGTCTTTAAGTCATAGACCCAAACCTTTCTGGAATAATCATCAATAAAAGTTATAAAGTAAGAAGCACCACCAATATATTTTACCTTCATAGGACCACAGACATCCGAGTGAATCAACTCGAGCAACGCTGGCTTCCTTGAACTTGAGTGACTTTGGAAAGACTATATTTTGCTTTTCCGCCAAACAGTGCGTGCACCTTTCCAATTTATAGACTTTAGCTCTGGAATTACCTTCATGTTCACCAAGTAGCTCATCCCCTTCTCGCTGATATGGCTGAGCAGTCTGTGCCATAATTCGGTAGACGCATCAGTAGTTGCGTTCACCTCATGTGCCCCATGTGTGTTCCCTTCCATATAGTAGAGTCCGGACCTCTTGCTTCCTCTAGCAATCACCATCGAACCTCGAAAAAGCTTATAGTGATTGTTCCCAAAGAGATTGAAGAAACCCTCGTCATCCAACCTTCTAACCGACACCAGGTTGAAACGGATATCAGGGATATGACAGACATCTTTGAGAACAAGAATTGTGTCACGCCCCAGTCCCAAAATATACGAGACCAGGCCACGTGGCATTGGCCAGCTGACACGACTATGAAGGATATCCCAATTTAATGGATCCTATCGAAGCGTGCTACGCTGTCCTAAAATACTAACAAGTCTAATATGCTGACATACAGTAGGTAATGTCTAATCTCATCCACAGAATATAATATCATAATGACTGAAACAAATGCTGGTAAATAAAATACAATAGTCTGAATATCCATAATACATCTAAAATAGTCTGATGGGGACAAACCCAATGAAATACAATAATAGAATAAAAGTACAGAAAGAAGTAAGATAACCAGACTAGAGGATCAACTAACTAGATAGGAATGCTCTAGTCCAAAACAGCTGCATACTCAAATCACGGGAACTCCTTTGGAAATGCCTCGAAGTCCTCAATCAGGAATCATGTCTCTAATCTTGCTTCGTAAATGGTCGGGTACAAGTGCTCGTCCGAATTTGGAAGGGAACCAGGTCCTCAGAGGGACGTAACAAGATATAAAATGCATGCCATAAAGTAAATACTGTGTAAACTCAAGGGTAATCTAACCAGCTAAGTGAAATACATTTGAAGACAACCTTGGTACGTATGGGCAGGTGAAAGGTATAAAGCTTAGCGTCGAGCCAGAGACTAAGTACATGGCATTAGCTGTAAACTGGATGCCAGGAGTATATGCTGACTACATCACCGATCATGATAGCGCGCATCTAGTAACCTCTGCCAGATGTATCGACAAGCATATACGCCCATAACCGGATAATATGAGCCCATAACCAGGTAACACATGGCCCATAACCGGGTAACACTGAGGCTCACGGTCCCGCAGTTTACTCTGAAACTATAGTAGCCAAATATTTGTCCCATATGCCTACTAATTGTCTTTCCTGGCCAATGCCAATATGCAAGTCGCGAACACGACGTGGACATCTCATACTATAATACAAGTCGCTACAGAAATAAACAACTAAGCTAAATACCGTCACACGTGCTGCTCATACTGATGGCCAGTCAGCCATGAAGCACGCGTCCTTACATGAACTCACTCTGTGACGTGTAATGATGCATGTCAAGGCCTGGGAAGTCATATTGATAACTTATCAACTTTAGGTGGGTCCACTAGACACTAGGTCAGACACAAATCCTAATGTCAACGCCTTCGTTGACTGCACCCGAGTCTTTCTCAGACGTGCACAGTTATATAATATTAAAATATTAAAATATACAACTAGATATATCTGAATTCAAACAGTACAACAGGGCAAGGTATAATTGCCTGAAACTCTGGTGTGCACAAGCAATGCTCCGGAATCAACAGTCAAGGTAGCACCGTCTTGGATGCCTACGAACAAATAACAATAATTATTAATCACTATATTATAATATGCTAACGACGTACACAAGTATACTTACGCAACGTCACGAGTTACGCAGATATCAATCCGAATAAACGTTCTAATTAAATACGTTGGCTAGGGTTGACTAGTCATGGGTCAAGGGGTCAAAATCGGACAACTAGCAGGGTCGCGTGTGTGGTGCCCCGTTCCTCCTATTTGAGGAGCGCAACTAAGAAATACAAGATGGTATCGTTCGATCGGAATATATTGAAACATAAACTCATCCTCGTTATGGATTTGTTTCTTTGGAATCAATTCTCATATTCAGTGGATCGTGCCCCCGGGATCGACTTAGCAGCAGAGTCAGGAGGGACCTCTCCGTTGCATCCTTGTTGCCTCAGATTTCGATGTCGCTTGTTGCTTTCGTGCTTTGAGTTAATTTTTGGATTTGCTTGAGATTTCTTGAACGGTTTCGATGGATTCATTATTTTCGTTCATTGAACTATACTTCAATTCCGAGATTAGAAAAGAGGGAAAGAGGTATTGATCGAGCTGTTCGTGGATGCAGGTGAAGAAGCAGTAGACGTCGCACGAGCAGATTCTTGAAACGCCTCTTTCCTTCTCCCTTCCAACCAACTAAGTGAGTGGCTACCATCCCGATTAGATGTTCCTTTTCCTAGTCTTCACACCTAAATCTTGCATTCTTCTTTGCCCCGATCAGGCGATGCCAGTAATAACTAAAAGATGTTAAGATAAAATGGGAATAGACCTGGATTATTATGCTTGTCAATCCAATACGTGAACTGTTATCTTATTGTATGCTTGTTCATTTTAAATGTTCTATATATGCTTCAATTTTAGTTAGAATGAATCTTCTTCTATAAATTATGCTAAGTATGGAACCCACCTTGTATGCGCATAATTGTTCAGGGAGGCTATGCAAAATGAATCATTTATTACTGCTTGTCTTATACTCGTGTTGCCTCAACTGCATGAAGTGATAATTTAAGTAAACATATTGTTCGATCATGGACAACTTGTGCACAAGGGTGTAAGTTCTGCGGACGATCACTGGGGCACTGGCACCGATCCGATCCGGGCGAAACTTCGTGTGTAGTCAACCGTGTGCGGACTGGATAGCTTACAACGCATCGTGTGTTCTCGTTGCATGCTATCATTGTCCTTGACTAGTCCATTATGGCAATCAAGCCAGTGATCCTCGTGTATATTTAAACCTGTTGCAAACTAACTTGTGTCTTCGTGGCAGGGAAGGCATGGTAAGTATTGTGCATGTGGTCCAGACGGGCAGGTAATGTCACCGAACGGTGGCAGGTTATTTCTGTGATTTCTATATCTATTGCTGCTTGTTAAAATGAACTAAGGCAAGATAGAAAGACCACAAATAATATGAATGCTTCATTAAAATAACGTGTTGATTTGTATAGTTGGGTTAGCTCGCCTTCACCAGTACATTTTGATATACTGACCCTCATTGAAACAGGTTCCCCGCACTAAGGAGAACCGAGCGAGGAGCCAAAGTCATCTTTTCGATCCAGTCCAGCTGTATGCGCATCTTGATTGCGCCACATTTTGAAGTACTTGAAGAAAGGAGCTAGCAACTCAATACACAATGCAGCTCCATGGGAAGGCCGTCATCCAGCCCGGAGATCTTTATCATTTTAAATTTCAGTAAAGGGATATAATATATAGGACTGCCATCTCATTTTGTGTCAACACTTTTGTAAGCCCGTACGACAAGTAGCTGACTCGTTCAAGAGTTTGTAATAGATATTCATTATCAATAAAAGAGAACTTTTCCATGTTTCAAATTTGTGTTTCAATTTAGTTGCGTACTCTGAATATGTGCTCGTTATGTAAACTACTCTAGCCTTGTGCGAGCGTAACCCCAAGCCCGCACGGCGGTCACGCTCGGGGGACGCCCAAATGATTCCACGAAATCGGGGCGTGACTTGTTGGTATCAGAGCACAGATTCAAGTTCCTTAACCCTCGTACTGGAAAAGTTCCTTTAACGATCAAATCCCTGTGCGAACTCTTGAACTCGTTAAGCCAAAATGAGATACGTTCATACAATAAGTCCATAATACATTATGATCCTAATATAATTTACCTTCTTTTGAAGGAACGGCTCAAGCACAATCCTCAGCGCGAGCACCGGACGAATCGTAAGGCCAAAAAAGTAGTTTGGACACTTCGGGAAGTTCAGGGAGCCAGCGGGCCATGTCTCGCATCGATCCCATACAGCAACTGATGCGGATGTTGGAGGCAAACCAACAAAGGGATAAAGCTCGCTACGAACGGGCCGAAAAGCGAGTAGAGGAGAGTCAACTCAAGTTTCAAGACAATATAGAAGCTCTATTCTCAGTCAAACAGAAGCAGGTAGATACCCTACAATAGATCGTGCAGACTTTGACTTCTAACCAGTCCGCAGAAACAGCAGCGACTCCGATGGAGCTGCCCGTGCTTGAAGTCGAGTCGCCGCAAATTCCAAGGACGAGGGAAGTGACTGCCTTCAACTTTGGCGATTTTAAGAAAGTCTGCAACACTCCATTCAACGGGACTGAGGACCCAATCATGGCTCTAGATTGGTTGGCCGAACTTGAAGACCACTTCGCTTTGCTAGAGGTCCTCGAAGAGAAGCGCGTCGCATGCGCTCAACTACAGCTCCGCCTTAATGCGCACGATTGGTGGGACGTGTATCGACGATCTATTCAATTTGACCATGGAGAGGAGGCAATCTCGTGGGCGACTTTTCGTGCCGCGTTTGAAGAGGAGTTTATACCCCCTCCAGTACGACGTTAGAAGGAGAATAAGTTCATGCAACTGAGGCAAGGCAGCATGACAGTCAAACAGAATTCCATCGAATTCAACTGACTCTCCAAATTCGCTAGCGCCTATTTACCTGATGCAGCGAGTCGAGCTAGAAGGTTTGAAGGTGGTCCACGTCCTGCCATTTATGTACACGTAGTCGTTCATCAGTATCAAACAATGCAAAAAGTCATGAATCACGCTCTATCTCTTGAACCGCAGTATCCTCACATTTCTACAGGCGTTGTGCATACCTACAATCACAAACGCCAAGGTAATGAGAGAGAAAATACCGCTACAAAGCGCCCAAACCACGGTGGTCAGCAGAGAGGAATTCCAACCAAATTTGTCCCTTCTGCAACAAACGAGGGCACGCCGTCAATCAATGTCGCAAGAGACTTGGGTTATGCCTCGCTTGTGGTGATCCAGGCCATACCATTAGTTCTTGTCCGAACATTCCTAATCATCGCCCGCAACAAAATAATCCCTAACGGTAGGATCTATTCCTAAGTTTCGTGGACGAAACTTCTAATTAGTTGGGTAGGATGTGGCACCCCGTTCCTCCTATTCGAGGAGCGCGGCTAAGAAATACAAGATGGTATCATTCGATCGGGATAGATTGAAACAAGAACTCATCCTCGTTATGAATTTGTTTCTTCGAAATCGATTCCTATATTCAGTGGACCGTGCCCCCGGGATCGACTTAGCGGCAGAGTCAGGAGGGGCCTCTCCGCTGCATCCTTGTTGCCTCAGATTTCGATATCGCTTGTTGCTTTCGTGCTTTGAGTTAGTTTTCGGATTTGCTTAAGATTTCTTGAACGGTTTCGATGGATTTCATTATTTTCGTTCATTGAACTGCACTTCAATTCCGAGATTAGAAAAGTGGGAAAGAGGTATTGATCGAGCTGTTCGTGGATGCAGGTGAACGAGCAGTAGATGTCGCATGAGCGGAGTCTTAAAGCGTCTATTTCCTTCTCCCTTCCAACCAACTAAGTGAGTGGCTACCATCCCGATTAGCTATCCCTTCTTCCTAGTCTTCACACCTAAATCTTGCATTCTTCTTTGCCCCGATCAGGCGATACCAGTAATAACTAAAAGATGTCAAGATAAAATGGGAATAGACCTGGATTATTATGCTTGTCAATCCAACACGTGAATTGTTATCTTATTATATGCTTGTTCATTTCAAATGTTCTATACATGCTTCAATTTTAGTTAGAATGCATCTTCTTCTATAAATTGTGCTAAGTATGGAACCCACCTTGTATGCGCATAATTGTTCAGGGAGGCTATGCAAAATGAATTATGCATTACTGCTTGTCTTAAACTCGTGTTGCCTCAACTGCATGAAGTGATAATTTAAGTAAACATATTGTTCGATCATGGACAACTTGTGCACAAGGGTATAAGTTCTGCAGACAGTCGCTGGGGCACTGGCACCGATCCGATCCGGGCGGAACTTTGTATGTAGTCAATCTTGTGTGGACTGGATAGCTTGCAACGCATCGTGTGTTCTCGTTGCATGCTATCCTTGTCCTTGACTAGTCCATTATGGAAATCAAGCCAGTGATCCTCGTGTATATTTAAACCTGTTATAAACTAACTTGTGTCTTCGTGGCAGGGAAGGCATGGTAAGTATTGTACAGGTGGTCCAGACGGGCAGGTAATATCACCGAACGGTGGCAGGTTATTTCTGTAATTTCTATATCTATTGCTGCTTGTTAAAATAAACTAAGGCAAGATAGAGAGACCACAAATAATATGCATGCTTTATTAAAATAACGTGTTGATTGGTATAGTTGGGTTAGCTCGCCTTCACCAGTACATTTCGATGTACTGACCCTCGTTGAAACAGGTTCCCCGCACTAAGAAGAACCGAGCGAGGAGCCGAAGTCGTCTTCCCGATCCAGTCCAGCTGTAGGCTCATCCTGATCGTGCCGCATTTTATAGTACTTGAATAAAGGAGCTAGCAACTCAATACACAATGCAGCTCCGTGGGAAGGCCGTCATCCAGCCCGGAGGTCTTTATCATTTTGAAGTTTAGTAAAGGGATATAATGTATATGACTGCCATCTTATTTTGTGTCAACACTTTTGTAAGCCTGTACGGCAAGTAGCTGGCTCATTCAAGAGTTTGTAATAGATGTTCATTATCAATAAAAGAGAACTTTTCCATGTTTCAAATTTGTGTTTCAATTTAGCGGCGTACTCTGAATATGTGTTCGTTATGTAAACTACTCTAGCCTTGTGTGGGCGCAACCCCAGGCCCGCACGGCGGTCACGTTCGGGGGACGCCCCAACGATTCTACGAAATCGGGGCGTGACTGCGTATGCACGAAACCAATGTCTAATCCTTGGTCAACACAGTGCTCCTTAATTAAAGCAGTCATAATAATTATGAGGTAATTTATTAACATAAATACATATAATAAATATTAATACTTAAATACGTATAAAAGCATTTAATACACAAAAATACATAAATACCAAAATACATATATACCTAATTTCATATGTACATAATACATAATACTTAAAATACCTATGATAACGTTAGTACTTAAATACGTATGTACATATATACATAATTACATAAAAAATAATACATTTATATATAATTACATTATACATTTATATATAAATACATTATACATTTATATATAAATACATTATATAAATACAATAATACATTAATACATATATATATATATATATATATATATATATATATATATATATATTGTAAGCCCTCTGATTTTCATGAATTTCTGATTCTGGATTTTTCACAATTTTTCGTAATTTACTGGGATTTTTCTGTAATTAAAACCTAGGTATTTAAATTTAAATGATTTTTAATTACTGTCAATTAATATTAAAATATTATGGAAATAATATTTTATGGTGTAAAATAGAAAACCGGACATAGGATAATTTTTCGGGAATTTATTGGACTCCGGAAGCATTTTTAAAGCCCTAAAAACTATTGTAAATTAACCCTAATTAAACCCCTAAACTAAACCGGGTTTATTTGAAATAAACCGGACCAGACCGGTCTACTAAACCGAACCAGGCCAACCCAGACCTAGCGGGTCGGGTCGGGTCGGATCTGAATCGAACCCGACCCGAAACCCAAACCGAGCTCTAACCGGACTCCTTACCGGAATTACTATTCACCACCTATAAAACCTCGACTTCCGTGCCCAGCCCCAAACCCTAGTTTCCCCTCCGCCGCGGCCACGCCTGAACCCTAGATCCGCCTCCTCCCTTCGGCCTTCCCTCCTTCTTTCTCCTCCCCGCAGTCCTAGCCCTAGCCCTAGCCCAGCACCACCCTCTCCCCTGCCGGCTCCCTATAAATTTCCTCCCAATCTCTCCTCCTCCGGCCAACCCTCTCCACCCTAGCCACCTCCTCGCCCGGCCGTGCCACCACCTCCCCTCGCCGAGCCCTCGCCAGCGCCGCCCCGGCCCTCTCCTCCTCCTTCCTCCTCCGTCAAGCCGCCAAGCCCAGAGCCCTAGCAGCAGCCCCTTCGGCCCGGTCGCCGTGCTCCGCCTCCGGCCAGCCTCCGTCGCTCAGCGCCTGCCGTGCGTCGCCGTCCGGCCTCCCCGCCGTGCAGCACTGCCCCCCAGCTCCCTCCGGTCGGCCTCCCCCGTCTAAGCTCCGGCCAGAACCCTAGAAACCCTAACCCTAGGCGACTCGGACACGGACACTTCGTGTCGTGTCGGACGCGAGAAAATACAGTTTCTCGAGCCCTGTTCGGGTACCGTTTTCTCCCTACTCGTAACTCCGTTTTCGATTCCGTCAGTTACAACACGTAGACTATATAACCCTCTCGGTGCCCGTGCAACTCGCTCGGTGCATCGCGTCCTGTGGTGATCGCAAACCGCGATCCAAAAATAGGAAAAACAATACCCCGTTTTACCCCGGAACTGAGTATGTCCCGCCAAACGGGACGACTTGGTCGCACGCGGTCTTTACCGATACGTGCGCGTCGTCGATACGGACGTGGCAGATTTCACAGAAGTTGATTTGGATGTGCGTGCATACCGGAATCCGCCGATACCTCCCCGTATCCGTCAGTTCTGGAACATGTCGTAACTTTGTGTACACATGTCGGATCGAAACAAAACTTACGCCATCGGACTCATAGCAATATGTTGGTCCTGTGACCCAAGTTTGGTTCGATTCTGAGAACGTTGACAAAATTACGTATCGTAGGCCCCACTAGCACCACTTGACGGGCAATTTTATGATCGGCTCATCGGAATCCAATTCTGGAAGTTCCATTGGGTTCGTATCATTGTTCATGACTTGTTGACACTGAGTTTGACGAATTTGGAGACCTTTGGCCCTGACACGGTTTTCGGTGCAAAGCGGCCCACATGTGGACCCGCTTTGACCAGAAACTGTGATTTTTGTCCTTGTGTCCAAATTGGACTCAATGACAGGCATTTCTAGCTATTTGATATTTTCTGAATCTGATGGTGATATTTATTTCAGTAACCGGAGTAGTACCTGCAGATCACACTGAGACCAGAGCTACAGTTGGAGCCAGAACCCCAGGCAAGTGTACCTTGCCAAATCCTGCAATTTTGCTACTTATTTTCTTGACTTATTTATACATCAGTGGGCAAGTATACCTTGCCAACTTACAGTTCTTGTTGCATATTTCCTTGCTTTATTTATATTGCTGTGCATGCTTGACCTAGGACCGTGTGACTTACTTAGCGTCCGATTATTAGTCGGGTGTCAACACCGTACGCGATGTTGTGTATGTCATCTAGAGATGGACATTCGTGACCCTTTACATTCTCGTACTTGTCTTACCAAGTACATTATACCCAGGACACCTGACACTATTCATGACAAGATCTTCTGAGATATTCATGGTGATTCTGTATAGGATACAGGCTTTATGACATATACATTATATTCCTAGATACTCTATGACTTGCTGCATTAGATATGATTGTGCGTGACATGGACATGGTGCATCGTGGACATGAGACGTGTGATTACATTGGGTGGGGAGAGACACACATGCTACAGGCTGATTATATATATATAACCCTATTATTGTGAGGCACAAGACTCTGAAGCCCGAGCTTGGCCCATTACTCATTATTACTGCTACCGTCTCCCCGACACAGAGCTTGTAGTGGCTCAGCCTGAGTACTTGTGATGCTCTCATCTTGCATTTCACATAGATGGTTATATAGTTTACCCTATTTATCTCATTTACTATTACACTGCATTTTGGCATATCGATTTCTGTACCTTGTTATGTCCCCTGAGGACCTGGATACCGAACTTTGTCCCCAGGATTAGCAGAGGAGATCCACCTAGAGTTATACAGTACAGGAGCATCATTAGGAGCAGAAGAAGGAACAGGAGCAGTTACTGGAGCAGAACCAGGATCTGAGGACGAGATCATACCAGAGGACTTCTCTTGAGTATTGGCGTGAGATACTCATTTATTTCTGTTCCTAGTTATTTTATTTCCAGTCTATTTCATTGATGTACCAGACTTATTCTTGGATTGTTCTCCGAGACACCTTTATTGAGATTGTTATTTTATTCTTATTTGCAATGATTCTGGCAATTGATCTGTGATTATCTGTTGTGAATGAGATTAGAATAGACTGTGACTTGTATCATTGGACCTACTTATTGTTGTATTACAGCTTAAGCACGCCCCGATGGATCCATTAAATTGGGTTTGTCCATCGGTGTGTGCTGCTGGCCATTATCGCGCGTCCGGTCCCTCGGTATTTTGGGACTGGGGCGTGACATATATAATTATGTATATATATATATATATATATATATATATATATATATATATATATATATATATATATATATATATATATATATATATATATATATATATATACATAATTATATATATATAATACATTAAATACACCTATATATAGTACATATATACATACATATCATATATACATATGTATACATAAATATACATAAATATAATACATAATACATTAAGACATATATACATATATATATACATATATACATATATACATATATACATAATTATACATATACATAATACAATAAATACACCTATACATAGTACATATATACATACATATCATATATACATATGTATACATAAATATACATAAATATAATACATTAAGACATATATACATATATATACATAAATACATATATACATAATTATACATATACATAATACAATAAATACACCTATACATAGTACATATATACATACATATCATATATACATATGTATACATAAATACATATATCATATATACATATGTATACATAAATCTAATACATATATACATATATACATATATACATATATACATAAATATATACATATAATACATAATACATATATACATACATCTAATACATATATACATTAGATAAATTCATTATACATATATACATATAAACATATATACATAATTTTACATATACATAATACATATATACATATATTTAATACATATATACATATATACATTTATACATAATACGCATATACGACGCACGTACCTATACGTCGATCTTGCCAGGGGGGGTGTCCGCCGCACGTGACGGCCGGCCTCCGGCGAGGGAGGGCGGAGCTCTGGCTACACAACGACAGTAGCAGCAGCTCGGGTGGCAGCAGTTGTCTACAGCGGGTTGCTGGAGGTGGGGGACGGCCGGGGAGAGGTGGTCAGGGGTGGTGGTCTAGCGTGGCGGTGGTTGGATGTGGGTGGTGCGGGTGGTCGTGATGATGGAGTTGGTGATGGTGATGATGGAGTTGGTGAGGGCCGTGCCATGGAGGGTGGTGGTGGTCGTTGACGGTGGTGCTGGAGGCAGTGGAGATGCTGACGGGGATGACGGTGGCAGAGGTGGTGGATGTCTGTGGTAGCGGTGGATGGTGACTGGGAAGTCGGGGGGGGTCAGGTTGAAGAAGAAGTCGAGGGAGGAGAAGAGAGTGGCGGGTCGAGGAGGCGGAGTCAGCTGGCGGTGCTGTGGCAGCGGGTTGGTCGTGGAGATGGTCGAAGTCGAGGGGCAGGTGGTGGATGAAGGTGGTGGCTGAGGCAGCGGGGTTGGTCGTCGGGACGAGGGAGGTGCAGGATGGTGATGAGGTGAGGTGAATGGAGGAGGAGGAGGAGAGTGGCTGTCGTGGTGGTAGTGGCGGTGGTTTAGGTGGTAGTGATGGTGATGGAGACGGCAAGGATGGTGGTGGAGACGGTGGTGGTTGGCTGTGGGAGGCAGCCGGGGAGGAGAAGGAGTTAGGGAAGGAGGAGAAGTCGGGGAAGAAGGAGTAGAGGGGGTCTGCTGTAGTGGCTGCTGGTGGGGATGTCGCGGTGGCCAAGGGTCGAGGTTGGCGGGACAGACGGAGGAGGTAGGTCGGTCGGCGAAGGACTGGTGGTGGTGGCCGGAGTAGGGGCAGGCGGGTGAGGGTTGATGGTTGAGGTCGGGTTGATGATGAGGGTGGTGGAGTTATTTCTTAGGTTTTCCTAGGTGTAGTTGATGTGGGTGTGTATTTTAGAGAGAGAGGGTGTGTAATATATGTAGGAGAGAAAGGGGGGGCTCTCTTGGGATTAGGGCAGCTGTGTGTAATATTTTTGGGGAGTTGGGGAACCTCACATGCTGAAGGGAGGGCTAGGATTTGATAGATTTTGAATGTAGGGTGGAGATTGTGTAGGGGGGATGTTTGGAGTGTAGCACACTCAAAAAGAATAGAAAAATTTTGTGTAGAATCGGTCAAAGGGAGGGGGTATGTTTCTTCATGAGTTGGGGCCAATGAGAGAGGGACACCTTATTGCATATTTGCATAAAAGTCCCTAACAATTGGGAAATTGCATAATTGATGGGATTTGGGATTAGATGAGGCAAAATACTATGTTTAGTGTTATGTAGTGGACTAAAATAGTGTGTGATGTTTAGTATGAACCTTGAGGGTGTGGGTATGGGTTTGGGTTGGAGTTGGGTCTAGTTTTGGGTGAGGTTGGATCATTACATTAATTTAATTAAAATTAATGCACAATGTGTTCTTTAATTAATTGGAAATACATGGGATTAAAATTGGGTGGGACACAAGTGTCATGGACGTAGTAGACTCAGAATATAATAATGTCATAATTTGGGTTGGACAAAACTGGTCGAGGTTGTGTCTCCAATTTTGATTGAAATGGACAAAGAATGCAAAGTTGGATTTAATTGAATTTAAGAACGGACGTTAGTAACGAATATTATGCGACTAAAATAAAGCACAAGGAAGAGTATTTATGAGTTACACAAGGGTCAGAATGGTAGGCTGACATGTCTAGAAAAAGTGTATGGAATTTGTTTGCAGGTAATAGCTAGTGTAGTGCTCTAAATATCGGAGCAACGGTAAGGTGCACTAAGCGATATAATATTGTACCAAAAATTCTAAAATACTGTGTTCTAATTCTAATTGTCTCCAAATTAAAACTAGTCTCTCTATTTAAGCTAAGTAGACCTAAATTTGGTCGAGGGAGTTTACAATCTATCCAATTTATAAGAATTTTGTCCTCAAAATTAAAATAACACATAATAAGCTATAAATTATCAAGCAATGCTACGGACATACCTAGGACTGGTGGAGCTAGCCTTTGTACTATCTGCTGGGCTATATCGATATATTGGGAACACTCCTGAGCTTGATGTTGGTTTGATCCGCACCTCAAACACAGTTCTAATCTTCTTCTGCAATCTTTCTGAACATGTCCTTTCTTTCTACAAAAGTGACATGTCGGTAGCTCTCTCTGTTGATACAGCACAATCTTCTGTTGCGTCTGCACTCCTGGATGACAGATCAGTCCTCCTGCTCTTGGTTGTGCCTTAGCTGATGCAGCTACACTGGAACATCTCGAACCTCTGCCAATAGCCTCCTGGATCCTAGCCTCTGATAGAATCTCCTCATAAAAGATCCTCGCCTGAGTAGTAGTGTACCTCTGCAGCTCGTACGTTAGTCCATGATAGAATCTCCTGGCCTTCTCCAGATTATTGGGTATCAAGGCGGCACCAAATCGGCTAAGTCGACTAAACTCCGTGTCGTACGCATCTACGGACATATTTCCTTGCTCCAGGTGCAGGAACTGGAAGTATAGGGCATTCCTGACCGTATCCGAAAAATACTTCGTATTGAAGTACTCTAAGAACTGCTCCCACGTCTGCGTCTTGCCTACGTTGCACTCTATGGAGTCCCACCAGTGATGGGCGTTGCCTTTCAGTTGGGCCCTCACTGCGGTCATCCAAAGATCTGGATGTAGCCGAGAAGCCTCCAGTAGCATCTCCGTGTTGGCGACCCAATCAGAGATATCCTCTGCGGTTTCGCTGCCCGAAAAGGTATCCGGGTCCATCTGACGAAATCCTCGAACAGTACCAGCTGTCGGAACTGGTGCAGGTGCTAGTGCGGGTGCTGGGACAGGTGACCTCTCCAGAACTGCCATCAAGCTCGGTCTCATTGTCTCAGTCTGATGCCACTGCACCTGCATCATAGCCTGGAGGAACTAGAATATCTGCGGTTGTAAACCCCCTCACCCAAAATTAGGGCTACTTGGTTTAGATAGTGAAATTAGGGCTAGTTTGAACCAATCTGAATTAGAACACGGCATTAATTTAATTACGGAATAATTATGACACGTAGCGCACCTTACCGTTGCTCGATAATTGGAGCACCTCACTAGCCGTTGCCTATCTACGAATTTCACAACATTGACCTAGACGTGCCCGCCTACTTTCCTGGCCCTTGTGCAACTTATAACATTGCCCTCTGATACTATATTTTAGCCGCACAACAAACGTCGCAGACGCTATTTATTAATTATAAATAAATTCCCAATTTTGTACCCTTGTGCGTCCCAACTGAAATTGGGGACACAATCTGGACCGTTTTGTGCAAACCAAATTTTATTAATATTCTACACTGTCCCCTCTATGCCCTGACAATTTTGCCCCACCAAATTTGATCCCATGTACTCCTAATTAATTCTAGAATATCGTGCGCGGTTCAAATTAAATTAATTAAATCCAATTCTGCCTTTGCGCAAATTTTCCAATTGTCGGAGGGCTTCTATGCAAAAACGTATTAAAGTGTCCCCGCCATTGGACAATTCGTGAAGAAACCTATTTTTTTCCCTTTCATGTGGATTTTCCGCAATTTTTGGGATGTGCAAACGCGCGCACATCACACCGTATAATTTAAACCTACCCTCGCAATTAAATATGGTAATTTCTAGCACATCATCCTCATGTGAGGCCAAGACTCACTTCAAGGATTGTAGACCAAGGCCAAGCCCAAGGAATGTTGACTAAGCCCAAATTCCTAGGTCAACCCAAACCAAAAATTTATATGTTTATAAACACCTCTTCCTTCCCCTTCTTTATAATTTATTCCCTAAGAAAAACCTAACCTAACCCTCACCTCAGCCGACATCCCCAAATCCTCCCTATTATTCACCTCTCCTCCATACCTTCCCTGCGGCCCGACTCCTCCGCCGGAGCCGGAGCAGCATCACGATCACCATCTTTACTCTCTCTCTCTCTCTCTCTCTCTCTCTCTCTCATGTACGGTTCGTCTTCCCGCCATCGCGGCGGCCGCCGCTGGGGTCGAGGCGGATGGAGCCCTGGCTCCTCCCCTCCGGTCAGCATTCTCCAGCGGGAAGCGGTGGCCCAGAGAGGGCGGAGGCGGCGACGGCCAGGGCGTGGGCTGACCTGCTGTCGGCAGAGCAAAGTGCATCGACATGGAAGGTCGCGCAGTCGGCGGCCCTCCTCCTCCAGGTCAGCTCATGGGACGCAGTCGGATTGTCGGTCCTCCAAGTACCGACCCTCCGGAACCTCCAGTTCGTCGAAGGAAGGTTGTATAATTTATAAGGAAGATCAAGAGAACGGATCCGACGTGAATTCCCAACCAGCAGCGGCGATCTCGATTGACCGGTCCGGATTGTACAATCCTCCAGTTTCGTGGAGGTCCCATTTCAGTGCCGAGTACATGGAGGAAATTTTAACAAATCCTCAGTCAGAGTTTTACATCAATGGAGATGTTTTGACACTGAGGGTGATTTCATTACCTCCCCTGAAGTGAGCCAGATGTATGGAGAGTTGGTTGGTGTCTGGACCATGTGCTTTTGGGAGTAAATAGGAAAAACCAGAGAAAGTACATTTAGTTGAACTTGGCCCAGGACGAGGGACCCTCATGGCTGATCTTCTCCGTAGTTCGTCAAAGTTTGCAGATTTTATAAAGTCACTTGATGTTCACATGGTAGAATGCAGTCCTACCTTGCAGAAGATACAACACAAAATATTGAAGTGTGTAAGATGAAGTTGTCTCTGAAGAGGAGAGTACCTGTAGGACGACCAGAACGCTATCGGGAGCCCCTATACTTTGGCATTCTACTTTGGAGGAAGTTCCATTGGGATCGCCTACAATTATTATTGCGCATGAGTTTTTGATGCCCTACCAGTGCACCAATTCCAGAAAGCATCCCGTGGTTGGTGTGAGAAAATGATAGATGTGTCAGATGATTCGTCGTCAACCCCACTATCGTACCGTGCACGTATTCCGAGGTACGAACCTGTCCACCTTCTTCTTTTATGTGTGCTGGTGTGTATGCCAGTAGGATATTAGTATTGTTTATTGACGGTTGGTTTACATCGGACCCTAACCCCGTGCTGCGTACACAAACTCGTACTCACACGCGTATAATATTCAGTTTGATATATCTATAAATATATTAAGTATAGGCATACCATTCAACTTAGTATACGTATAATTATTGGATGATATATATGTATATATATATATATATGGTATATATGGTATATATGTATACTGTAATTAATTATATGCTAATAATAATTAGGAGTATGTGAATTCAGACTGTACGACCCTAGGACACCGTGGACTGTCCCGTACTTACCTTGACCATATTGACCTTAAGAACTTATGAAATTCCTGCCTTGCGTACCTTAACGTACTGGCTTAGACACCTGTCAATCGACTGTCTGACTGTGTACAGCACTTAAGGACCGACACCCGCGTAATTCAACGCGTAATTGACCGTGTTAGATGACTAGTGCCACCCTAGTGTACCCCCTGAGTCCAGTGTAAATATTGTTGTGTGTGTGCTAGTGTAATGACTAATAATTTTATTGTATATATTCATATGTACATAGGATGTTGGATTATTTCTGCGCGACTTTTGGAGCAGGTTATTGGTATATTGCAGCTCTCTGGCCAGGCAAGTATACCTTGCCATTGTACTGTTATTTTTATTTCATATGTTGCATGCATATTTATTTTCTGTCTTTTCATATATTTTAACTGTTATATAAAATGCTCGCGACGGTGACGTCGCGATAGATTTTTTATTTATGTATTGCATTGACCTTGTTCATGAGACTACCCCATTATCATGTAGCACCATTAGGTTCATTGGCCGTGACACAGTTGTTACACGAGTGTGAGTCTCATATAGAGATCACGGACTTGCGTGCGGGGTTGGCCTCCTGTACGTGTGGGCCGTGCGTTAGGAATAACTGCTGTTAGAAATTTTGCATGCTAGAAGACTTAGCAGTTATTAGAGGTTTATGGACATAGCTTATTGTAGTACGGTGGTCCCATCCTTGTCCTTGTTTGGTTGCAGGATTGGGCTAGGGTACTAAGAATAGGCTATGGACCAAATCGTGTCATGGACATGACATGCTTAGAGCATGGGGTGGGGAGAACAACAAGTACCGCATTTGAGCTCCTTTACACATTTTATCCTGTACGCCCTGATTCTTCGCTGGAGATACGGGCCATGATGACCACTATATATTATGTACTATCAGGCGGGCCACCGGCGTTCAAAAGACGACGTGCCCTGTTAGGCCCCTGGATCTCCAATAGAGAACCATGCCAAATCCCAGTTTTCAGCCAGATAGCTCACTTGTGGGGAAAGGTGTTCTTAACTGCATTCACATAGATGGTTAGGCGACCCCAATGGATGTTTATTTTCAGTACTTTATTGGCATGTGTTTAAGTATACTTGTTATGTCCCTCTGAGGACCTGGTCCGCTGCCAGGTGTACCTGTTCTTGAGTATTTGCAGGAGCACAGATTTGGACGGATATAGATGCTCCGTGGATGTCTTCTCTTTGAGCCGTGATTGGTAGCTGGTACTTATTGTTTGAGTGAGTTGTGCTTATTGTATTTATTTTTCCCATTCGAGTTGGTAGTGGATTTGTTTCCATCCAACTATCCTCTTTAGATACTTCTGTTGAGATCTAGTTTCATAGATACTGGTTATTTATTTCTATATGATTTTGGTGGATGAGATTAGATTTTACCCTGTGACTTGTATTACATTTTATACCACTTGTGGATTTTATATTCATAATACAGCGTACGTTTGGATTTGGTTTCCATATATTGGAGTTGCCATATCCATGCGGCTGGCATGCTTACGTGTCCTAGTCCTACGTATTTTTGGGACTGGGGCGTGACATGTTTTTGTGGTGGCCCATGCAGGTCAAGAGCATATTGTCTCGGTTACGTTGCTGTACCGAACAAGCCTGCACCTAGGACTAGAGTATAGGATCTCATCCACATTGACTATGATTCATCTTCCTCCTATCTGTTCTATTTGAAATATTACATCCTGCTTGATTCCTGTGCTTCCCTAATAGTTCTTTAAGTATAGCCTTCTCCCAGAATATAGAAGTTCCTGTTGTTAGATGATAATTAGAGTAGCACACCTATTTAGAATACAACGAGATTATAGATACACCACTAAGTTTAGAATATCTAGCGAACCCTAGAATCCCTGATCCCTATAATTGGTTTACCATTACCCCGGATGTATTATGAAGACTTGAGTAGTATAGACACTACTAGAGATAGTTAGAAGTTTTACCATAATGTTTGACCCTAGTATTGAGGAACCAATGGAGAACCAAAAATTGAATATTATG
This sequence comes from Iris macrosiphon, assembly GCA_036927795.1. Classification (NCBI taxonomy): domain Eukaryota; kingdom Viridiplantae; phylum Streptophyta; class Magnoliopsida; order Asparagales; family Iridaceae; genus Iris; species Iris macrosiphon. Next base: position 200,029,849 of record JAYESA010000006.1, read on the forward strand.
ACTGAACCCAACCCTCGCAGTTAGATAAGTATTGGAGAATGGTAAACTTATATCATTGTCTTGTTATTAGTAGACAGCACCCTAGGAAGCCTAGAGGAATGTAATCAACCCTTCTCCCTTGATCATACCCCGAACATAGCAACTAACACCCCACTCTCCTTAGAGAACCATGATGCTATCTAGAGCCCTCTACCTTTATTTTATATATTGTTTTCCATGCGACCATAGCGCTCGCTATTGTGCGACGGCTAATTACGTTTCTTCTCTTCATCTTTCAACTCGTGCCATCTGACACTTCGGGTAGTAGGCCAAGCAAATTTCTTCTTTGTTAAGGGCTCACAGTTTACTAGGATTATAGTTGTAGCCTTGAATGTAAAATTTTTTTTTATGCTTGGTAGTTAGAACTTGATAAGTTTAAGTTGTTTTGTAGATTGTGACCGATGATTAACCCTTAGTTTTAAATCGTGTAATTTTTACCCTCACCTCGATATACGTTAGACCTTTCCCCTTTAACGGCCAGTAACTCTTCTATCCTTACCATTGACACTTGCTTGTAAGTGCTATGATTAAGACTTAAGGTGACCCTTACCTATATAATGTAATAGGAGACCCTAATAAGTACCAATATTTTTCCTCATATACCCTAATAAAGAGTTTCTATTTTATTTACATATGCAAGATTATTGTGTAGGACCCTCTTGAGACTATCACCGTATTAGTTTAATTCTTTTAAGTTGGGTAGTATACCTCACCACCTAGTATCACGCAGTCCTCTTAAACCCATTGGCGAAGTATAACCAAATGACACCGACTTTAGACTTGCATAAGGAGATAACATTAATTGTATGCTAGCAGTAGACGACAGTATTAATTCAGACGGTAGAATTTAGAGGTTCATGCCCTATTCTGTCGACTAGCGACTTAGACAAGGAGGTTGTATGATAACTGTAGAGATTGTAGAGTCTTTTGTTATTTTTGCTTATGATGTTTTGTTTTTGCAACTTGAATTATTTTGTAACATCTCTCATCATAATCCAGCGTATCTATAATCTCTGTACTACCTTGACTTATGCTGCTATTATAGCCTAGTTTTGCAGGCTTATCCTTTATCGAGCCTGTTCATGACATGTATTATTGGAGTACTACACTAATACATTTCAGAATCAGTGTATTACGGTCTGATCAACCTTAGTACGCTTGGTTCGCCCTTCGCATAACTACTTTACGTGGATTGAGATATGTAGGGATTAGTAGACGAATATACTTGCCCTAGACATGTCAGAGCATATCATATCAAGTACATAACTGTACTAATACGAGCATACGAATGCGGATTTACCAAATGGGATTTCAGTCCACAACTGCCTTGACAATTCCCAATTGGATTCCTTGAAACGCCTTGATCCCCATACTTGCATTCTATTACTTCTCCCTTGAACTCTTATTTATTGATCTACGTCTTTCCTTATTTCGAAAAGACGAAACGTCTTGCTTGGTATAAGTTTGATATATAGATAGTACTAGGTATCCCCCATAGGTCAATCACATTGTTTGGTGACTACTTTTTTTTTTTTTTTTTTAAGTGATTAAGGGCATATCATGGAGGATATAATTGGTGTTAAAAGACTTTGAAGATTAAATAACATGATCAAATAAATTGGGACATAGCCTTCTTAGAGGTATAGCCTTAGATGATAGATGGGTAAATTCTAAGTTGGGTAGAAACTACCATGTTAACTTAAGGAGGATTCTTTAGACTGTAATCAAGTGAGGTTAGATAGAGAAACCCTACCCTAGTTAATTTCGAGGACGAAATTGTTTTAAGTTGGGTAGATTGTAAACCCCCTCACCCAAAATTAGGGCTACTTGGTTTAGATAGTGAAATTAGGGCTAGTTTGAACCAATCTGAATTAGAACACGGCATTAATTTAATTACGGAATAATTATGACACGTAGCGCACCTTACCGTTGCTCGATAATTGGAGCACCTCACTAGCCGTTGCCTATCTACGAATTTCACAACATTGACCTAGACGTGCCCGCCTACTTTCCTGGCCCTTGTGCAACTTATAACATTGCCCTCTGATACTATATTTTAGCCGCACAACAAACGTCGCAGACGCTATTTATTAATTATAAATAAATTCCCAATTTTGTACCCTTGTGCGTCCCAACTGAAATTGGGGACACAATCTGGACCGTTTTGTGCAAACCAAATTTTATTAATATTCTACACTGTCCCCTCTATGCCCTGACAATTTTGCCCCACCAAATTTGATCCCATGTACTCCTAATTAATTCTAGAATATCGTGCGCGGTTCAAATTAAATTAATTAAATCCAATTCTGCCTTTGCGCAAATTTTCCAATTGTCGGAGGGCTTCTATGCAAAAACGTATTAAAGTGTCCCCGCCATTGGACAATTCGTGAAGAAACCTATTTTTTTCCCTTTCATGTGGATTTTCCGCAATTTTTGGGATGTGCAAACGCGCGCACATCACACCGTATAATTTAAACCTACCCTCGCAATTAAATATGGTAATTTCTAGCACATCATCCTCATGTGAGGCCAAGACTCACTTCAAGGATTGTAGACCAAGGCCAAGCCCAAGGAATGTTGACTAAGCCCAAATTCCTAGGTCAACCCAAACCAAAAATTTATATGTTTATAAACACCTCTTCCTTCCCCTTCTTTATAATTTATTCCCTAAGAAAAACCTAACCTAACCCTCACCTCAGCCGACATCCCCAAATCCTCCCTATTATTCACCTCTCCTCCATACCTTCCCTGCGGCCCGACTCCTCCGCCGGAGCCGGAGCAGCATCACGATCACCATCTTTACTCTCTCTCTCTCTCTCTCTCTCTCTCTCTCATGTACGGTTCGTCTTCCCGCCATCGCGGCGGCCGCCGCTGGGGTCGAGGCGGATGGAGCCCTGGCTCCTCCCCTCCGGTCAGCATTCTCCAGCGGGAAGCGGTGGCCCAGAGAGGGCGGAGGCGGCGACGGCCAGGGCGTGGGCTGACCTGCTGTCGGCAGAGCAAAGTGCATCGACATGGAAGGTCGCGCAGTCGGCGGCCCTCCTCCTCCAGGTCAGCTCATGGGACGCAGTCGGATTGTCGGTCCTCCAAGTACCGACCCTCCGGAACCTCCAGTTCGTCGAAGGAAGGTTGTATAATTTATAAGGAAGATCAAGAGAACGGATCCGACGTGAATTCCCAACCAGCAGCGGCGATCTCGATTGACCGGTCCGGATTGTACAATCCTCCAGTTTCGTGGAGGTCCCATTTCAGTACCGAGTACATGGAGGAAATTTTAACAAATCCTCAGTCAGAGTTTTACATCAATGGAGATGTTTTGACACTGAGGGTGATTTCATTACCTCCCCTGAAGTGAGCCAGATGTATGGAGAGTTGGTTGGTGTCTGGACCATGTGCTTTTGGGAGTAAATGGGAAAAACCAGAGAAAGTACATTTAGTTGAACTTGGCCCAGGACGAGGGACCCTCATGGCTGATCTTCTCCGTAGTTCGTCAAAGTTTGCAGATTTTATAAAGTCACTTGATGTTCACATGGTAGAATGCAGTCCTACCTTGCAGAAGATACAACACAAAATATTGAAGTGTGTAAGATGAAGTTGTCTCTGAAGAGGAGAGTACCTGTAGGACGACCAGAACGCTATCGGGAGCCCCTATACTTTGGCATTCTACTTTGGAGGAAGTTCCATTGGGATCGCCTACAATTATTATTGCGCATGAGTTTTTGATGCCCTACCAGTGCACCAATTCCAGAAAGCATCCCGTGGTTGGTGTGAGAAAATGATAGATGTGTCAGATGATTCGTCGTCAACCCCACTATCGTACCGTGCACGTATTCCGAGGTACGAACCTGTCCACCTTCTTCTTTTATGTGTGCTGGTGTGTATGCCAGTAGGATATTAGTATTGTTTATTGACGGTTGGTTTACATCGGACCCTAACCCCGTGCTGCGTACACAAACTCGTACTCACACGCGTATAATATTCAGTTTGATATATCTATAAATATATTAAGTATAGGCATACCATTCAACTTAGTATACGTATAATTATTGGATGATATATATGTATATATATATATATATATGGTATATATGGTATATATGTATACTGTAATTAATTATATGCTAATAATAATTAGGAGTATGTGAATTCAGACTGTACGACCCTAGGACACCGTGGACTGTCCCGTACTTACCTTGACCATATTGACCTTAAGAACTTATGAAATTCCTGCCTTGCGTACCTTAACGTACTGGCTTAGACACCTGTCAATCGACTGTCTGACTGTGTACAGCACTTAAGGACCGACACCCGCGTAATTCAACGCGTAATTGACCGTGTTAGATGACTAGTGCCAGCCTAGTGTACCCCCTGAGTCCAGTGTAAATATTGTTGTGTGTGTGCTAGTGTAATGACTAATGATTTTATTGTATATATTCATATGTACATAGGATGTTGGATTATTTCTGCGCGACTTTTGGAGCAGGTTATTGGTATATTGCAGCTCTCTGGCCAAGCAAGTATACCTTGCCATTGTACTGTTATTTTTATTCCATATGTTGCATGCATATTTATTTTCTGTCTTTTCATATATTTTAACTGTTATATAAAATGCTCGCGACGGTGACGTCGCGATAGATTTTTTATTTATGTATTGCATTGACCTTGTTCATGAGACTACCCCATTATCATGTAGCACCATTAGGTTCATTGGCCGTGACACAGTTGTTACACGAGTGTGAGTCTCATATAGAGATCACGGACTTGCGTGCGGGGTTGGCCTCCTGTACGTGTGGGCCGTGCGTTAGGAATAACTGCTGTTAGAAACTTTGCATGCTAGAAGACTTAGCAGTTATTAGAGGTTTATGGACATAGCTTATTGTAGTACGGTGGTCCCATCCTTGTCCTTGTTTGGTTGCAGGATTGGGCTAGGGTACTAAGAATAGGCTATGGACCAAATCGTGTCATGGACATGACATGCTTAGAGCATGGGGTGGGGAGAACAACAAGTACCGCATTTGAGCTCCTTTACACATTTTATCCTGTACGCCCTGATTCTCCGCTGGAGATACGGGCCATGATGACCACTATATATTATGTACTATCAGGCGGGCCACCGGCGTTCAAAAGACGACGTGCCCTGTTAGGCCCCTGGATCTCCAATAGAGAACCATGCCAAATCCCAGTTTTCAGCCAGATAGCTCACTTGTGGGGAAAGGTGTTCTTAACTGCATTCACATAGATGGTTAGGCGACCCCAATGGATGTTTATTTTCAGTACTTTATTGGCATGTGTTTAAGTATACTTGTTATGTCCCTCTGAGGACCTGGTCCGCTGCCAGGTGTACCTGTTCTTGAGTATTTGCAGGAGCACAGATTTGGACGGATATAGATGCTCCGTGGATGTCTTCTCTTCGAGCCGTGATTGGTAGCTGGTACTTATTGTTTGAGTGAGTTGTGCTTATTGTATTTATTTTTCCCATTCGAGTTGGTAGTGGATTTGTTTCCATCCAACTATCCTCTTTAGATACTTCTGTTGAGATCTAGTTTCATAGATACTGGTTATTTATTTCTATATGATTTTGGTGGATGAGATTAGATTTTACCCTGTGACTTGTATTACATTTTATACCACTTGTGGATTTTATATTCATAATACAGCGTACGTTTGGATTTGGTTTCCATATATTGGAGTTGCCATATCCATGCGGCTGGCATGCTTACGTGTCCTAGTCCTACGTATTTTTGGGACTGGGGCGTGACAGCGGTTGTCCCTCCGGATGTGGTATCTGGGGTGGAAAGGGTGGAGATGGTAGCAGTGGGACCTCTGACTGCATCATAGGTGTCTCCTCAGATGTCGGCCTCTCAGACTACGGCATCGGCGTAGCGCTCAAAGTTTGGCCCTCTAGGTGGTACGTCGGGATAGTTTGAGAAGTCTGGACCTCTGGCTGCTGCGTCTGGTCGTCAGGAGAAGTCTGGTGCCAATGTATCAGCGGGGCCTGTGGGATCACCGGGGCTTGTGGTGGTGGCTGCTCTCCGGGTGGTCCAGGGGGTGTATCCTCCATCGGTGCGGTGGCGGATGGCACTAAGGCACCGTATGCCTCACGTCCACTACGCAAGTTCATCTTGCTGCAAGAAACAGAACTTCATTAAAAGAGTACAGAAATAACAAACAGGATGCATATATTCAATTAATCAAATGCGAAGAAGGTTCAAAGACGAAAATCAAAGTGGATGAGACCTAATAATTTCTATCCTATAGTAGGCTCGCTGGGCATGATACCATACCACAAGCGATAAACAAAGACCCGCATGGACCGCCACTAAAACCATGTCACGCCCCAGTCCCAAAATATACGAAACCAGGCCACGTGGCATTGGCCAGCTGACACGACTCCGAAGGATATCTCAATTTAATGGATCCTATCGAAGCGTGCTACGTTGTCCTAAAATACTAACAAATCTAATATGCTGACATACAACAGGTAATGTCTAATCTCATCCACAGAATACAATATCATAATGACTGAAACAAATGCTGGTAAATGAAATACAAGAGTCTGAATATTCATAATACATCTGAAATAGTCTGATGGGGACAAACCAACTGAAATACAGCAATGGAATAAAAGTGCAGAAAGAAGTAAGATAACCAGACTAGAGTATCAACTAACTAGATAGGAATGCTCTAGTCCAAAACAGCTGCGTACTCAAATCACAGGAACTCCTCTGGAAATGCCTCGAATTCCTCAATTAGGAATCATGTCTCTACTCCTGCTCCATAGATGGTCGGGTACAAGTGCTCGTCTGGATCTGGAAGGGAACCAGGTCCTCAGAGGGACGTAACATGATACAAAATGCACGCCATAAAGTAAATACTATGTAAACTCAAGGGTAATCTAACCAGCTAAGTGAAATGCATTTGAAGACAACCTTGGTACGTATGGGTATGTAGATGGTATAAAGCGTAGCGTCGAGCCAGAGGCTAAGTACCTGGCATTAGCTGTAAACTGGATGCCAGGAGTATATGCTGACTACATCACCGATCATGATAGCGCACAGCTAGTAACCATTGTCGGATGTATCAACAAGCATATACGCCCATAGTTGGGTAACCTAAGCCCATAACCGGGTAACACATGGCCCATAACCGGGTAACACTGAGGCTCACGGTCCCGTAGTTTACTCTGAAACTACGGCAACCAAATGTTTGTCCCATATGCCTACTAATTATTTTTCCCACCCAATGCCAATGTGCAAGTCACGAACACGACGTGGACATCTCATACTATAATGCAAGTCGATACAGAAATAAATAACTAAGTTAAATACCGTCACACATGCTGCTCATACCGATGGACAGTCAGTCATGAAGCACGCGTCCCTACATGAACTCACTATGTGACGTGTAATGATGCGTGTCAAGGCCTGGGGAGTCATATTGATAACTTCTCAACTTTATGTGGGTCCACTAGACACTAGGTCAGACACAAGTCCTAACGTCAATGCCTTCGTTGACTGCACCCGAGTCTTTCTCGGACGCGTACAGTTATATAATATTAAAACATTGAAACATGCAACTAGATAATATCTGAATTCAAATAGTACAACAGGGCAAGGTATACTTGCTTGGAACTCTGGTGTGCACAAGTAATGCTTCGGAACCAACAGTCAAGGTAGCACCGTCTTGGATGCCTACGAACAAATAACAATAATTATTAATCACTACATTACACTATGCTAACGACGTACACAAGTATACTTACGCAACGTCACGAGTTACGCAGATATCAATCCGAATAAACGTTCTAATTAAATACGTTTGCTAGGGTTGACTAGTCATAGGTCAAGGGGGTCAAAATCGGACAACTAGCAGGGTCGCGTGTGCACGAAACAGTGTCTAATCCTTGGTCAATGAAGTGCTCCTTAATAAAAGCAGTCATAATAATTATGAGGTAATTTATTAACATAAATACATATAATAAATATTAATACTTAAATACATATAAAAGCATTTAATACACAAAATAAATAAATACCTAAATATATATATACCTAATTTCATATGTACATAATACATAATACTTAAAATACCTATGATAACGTTAGTACTTAAATACGTATGTACATATATACATATTATATAAATACAATAATACATTAATACATATATATATATATATATATATATATATATATATATATATATATATATATATATATATATATATATACATAATACATTAAATACACCTATACATAGTACATATATACATACATATCATATATAAATAGGTATACATAAATATACATAAATATAATACATAATACATTTATATATATATATATATATATATATATACATAAATACATAATTATACATATACATAATACATTAAATACACCTATACATAGTACATATATTTATATTTATATTTATATTTATATGTATGTATACATAAATCTAATACATATATACATAAATATATACATATAATACATAATACATATATACATACATCTAATACACACACACACACACACACACACACACACACACATATATATATATATATATATATATACATTATACATATATACATATATACATATATACATATAAATATATATACATATAAACATAATTATACATATACATAATACATATATACATATATTTAATACATATATACAATATATACATTTATACATAATACGCGTATACGACGCACGTACCTATACGTCAATTGTGCCCGGGGGGGTGTCCGCCGCACGTGACGGCCGGCCTCTGGAGAGGGAGGGCGGAGCTCCGACTGCACAGCAGCAGTAGCAGCAGCAGCAGCTCAGGTGGCAGCAGCTCCGGCAGCTTCAGCGGGTTGTTGGAGGTGGGGGACGGCCGGGGAGAGTTGGTCAGGGGGTGGTGGTCTAGGGTGGCGGTGGTCGGCTATGGGTGGTGCGGGTGGTCGTGATGATGGAGTTGGTGAATACTTGGTCAACCAGTGTCTAATCCTTGGTCAACACAGTGCTCCTTAATTAAACCCGTCATAATAATTATGAGGTAATTTATTAACATAAATACATATAATAAATATTAATACTTAAATACGTATAAAAGCATTCAATACACAAAAATACATAAATACCTAAATACATATATACCTAATTTCATATGTACATAATACATAATACTTAAAATACCTATGATAACGTTAGTACTTAAATACGTATGTACATATATACATAATTACGTAAATACATAATACACTATACATTTATATATAATTAAATTATACATTTATATATAAATACATTATACATTTAGATATTATATATAAATACATTATATAAATACAATAATACATATATATATATATATATATATATATATATATATATATATATATATATATATATATATATATATATATATATATATATATATATATAAAAATACATACATATAATACATTAAGACATATATACATATATACATAATTATACATATACATAATACATTAAATACACCTATACATAGTACATATATACATACATATCATATATACATATGTATAAATAAATATACATTAATATAATACATAATACATTAAGGCATATATACATATATATACATATATACATAACTATACATAATACATTAAATACATCTATACATAGTACATATATACATATGTATACATAAATATACATAAATATAATACATAATACATTAAGACATATATACATATATATACATAAATACATATATACATATGTATACATAAATATACATAAATATAATACATAATACATATATACATACATCTAATACATATATACATATATACATTAGATAAATATATTATACATATATACATATAAATATATATACATATAAACATTATTATACATATACATAATACATAAATACATATATTTAATACATATATACATTATATACATTTATATATAACACGCGTATACGACGCACGTACCTATACGTCGATCGTGCCCGGGGGGGGAGGGTGTCTGCCGCACGTGACGACCGGCCTCCGGTGAGGGAGGGCGGAGCTCCGACTGTATAGCAGCAGTAGCAGTAGCTCGGGTGGCAGCAGTTGTAGCAGCAGCTCCGGCAGCTTCAGCGGGTTGCTGGAGGTGGGGGCGGCCGGGGAGAGGTGGTCAGGAGGTGGTGGTCTAGGGTGGCGGTGGTCGGTTGTGGTTGTGCGGGTGGTTGTGATGATGGAGTTGGTGATGGTGATGATGGAGTTGGTGAGGGCCGTGCCAGGGAGGGTGGCGGTAGTCGTTGACGGTGGTGCTGGGGGCGGTGGAGATGGTGACAGGGATGATGGTGGCGGAGGTGGTGGATGTCTGTAGTGGCGGTGGATGGTGACGGGGAAGTCGGGGGGGTCGGGTTGAAGAAGAAGTCGGGGGAGGAGAAGAGAGTGGCGGGTCGAGGAGGCAGAGTCAGCTGGCGGTGCTGTGGCGGCGGGGTTGGTCGTCGGGACGAGGGAGGTGCAGGATGGTGATGAGGAGAGGTGAATGAAGGAGGAGGAGGAGAGTGGCGGTCGTGGTGGTAGTGGCGGTGGTTCAGGTAGTAGTGATGGTGATGGAGATGGCTAGGATGGTGGTGGAGAAGGTGGTGGTTGGCTGTGGGAGGCGGCCGGGAGGAGAAGGAGTCAAGGAAGGAGGAGAAGTCGGGGAAGAAGGAGTAGAGGAGGTCTGCTGTGGTGGTTGCTGGTGGGGATGCCGACGGTGACCAATGGTCGAGGTTGGCGGGACAGGCGGAGGAGGTAGGTTGATCGGCGGAGGACTGGTGGCGGTGGCCGGAGTAGGGGCAGGCGGGTGAGGGTTGAGGTCAGGTTGATGATGAGGGTGGTGGAGTTATTTCTTAGGTTTTCGTAGGTGTAGTTGATGTGGGTGTGTGTTTTATAGAGAGAGAGAGAGAGAGAGAGAGAGGGTGTGTAATATATGTAGGAGAGAGAGAGGGGGCTCTCTTGGGATTAGGGCCAGCTGTGTGTAATATTTTTGGGGAGTTGGGGAACCTCACATGATGAAGGGAGGGCTAGGATTTGATGGATTTTGAATATAGGGTGGAGATTGTGTAGGGAGAATGTTTGGAGTGTAGCACACTCAAAAAGGATAGAAAAAATTTGTGTAGAATCGGTCAAAGGGAGGGGGTGTGTTTCTTTATGAGTTGGGGCCAATGAGAGGGGGGACACCTCATTGCATATTTGCATAAAAGCCCCTAACAATTGGAAAATTGCACAATTGATGGGATTTGGGATTGGATGAGGCAAAACACTATGTTTGGTGTTATGTAGTAGACTAAAATGGTGTCTAATGTTTAGTATGAACCTTGAGGGTGTGAGTGTGGATTTGGGTTGGAGTTGGATCTAATTTTGGGTAAGGTTGATTCATTACATTAATTTAATTAAAATTAATGCACAATATATTCTTTAATTAATTGGAAATACATGGGGTTAAAATTGGGTGGGACACAAGTATCATGGACGTAGTAGACTCAGAATAAAATAATGTCATAATTTGGGTTGGACAAAATGGGTCAAGGTTGTGTCTCCAATTTCGATTGGAACGGACAAAGAATGCAAATTTGGATTTAATTGAATTTAAGATCAGACGTTTGTAACGAATATTGTGAGACTAAAATGAAGCACAAGGGAGAGTAGTTATGAGTTACACAAGGGTCAGAATGGTAGGCTGACATGTCTAAGAAAAGTGTATGGAATTTGTTTACAGGTAATAGCTAGTGTAGTGCTTTAAATATCGGAGCAACGGTAAGGTGCACTAAGCGATATAATATTATACCAAAAATTCTAAAATACTGTGTTCTAATTCTAATTGTCTCCAAATTAAACCTAGTCTCTCTATCTAAGCTAAGTAGACCTAAATTTGGTCGAGGGAGTTTACAAATTGTATCTGTCTTTGTCCTCAAATGCATATCTCCAATGGTAACCGCCTTCAACACATCTCTATTGTCCATCTTCAACACTCCACAGTCGCCTGTTGTGTAAGTAGCAAATAGTGCCATGTTGTGAGATACGTGAGCTGAAGCACCTGAGTCCACCAGCCAAGAGTTGTCATCGCAGGAACGGTTCATAACTACCGCATCACCTATAATGATCAGATCGCCTCCATGTGCCGAGACCGCCGTTGTAGTATTCTCGTCCTGCTTCCCCTTGTCGCCCTTCTTCTCTCTCTTCTAAGCGAAACAGTTCCGCTTGATGTGGCCCTTCTTGCCACAATGGTAACACTTCGAGTCCTCGTACCGACCCTTGGACATTTTTCTGCTTTTGTCTTTGCCACCGCCTGGACCCCTGCTTTTACCCCTTTCGCGGCTCTCTAAAACAAGGGCCTCTGAGTGGGATGTGGATGAAGTGCCTTGATAACGTCTCCGCATCTCTTCATCCAGTATCCCACTCTTGGTAAACTCCAGACTGACCATGCCTTCTGGAGCAGAAGCGATCATAGACACGCATACGATCTCCCACGAGTCTGACAATGTACACAACAACCATAGTCCCTAAACCTCGTCGTCGAACTTGGCTCCCATCGAGGATAGCTGGTCAACCACGCCCTGGAACTCACTCAAATGATCCGTAATGAAAGTCCCATCTTTGTACTGCAAATCCATCATCATTCGGATCATGAACAATTTATTTACCCCAGTCTTCTTCGTATACAAAGATTTTAGCTTATCCCACAGTGTCCTTGCGTGCTCAATACTGGCAATGTGGTTGTACACGTTCTCGTCAACGAACTGCCTGATGTACCTACACACCTGTATATGCTCAAACTTTCAGTCCTTTTCGGATTTGTCACTGGATCTCTCGGAAGCAAATACCGGCAGATGCAGCTTCTTGACAAATAGCAGATCCTTCATCTTGCTACTCCAGTAGTGATAGTTGGTACCGTTCAGGTTTATCATGCGCACCGGTTTCGCGTTCATCTTTCCTCCCTGGTTTGCTTGTCAACTCCTGACACCCTTCTGAAATTTCAGAACCTGGCTCTGATACCACACTGTTGGGAACGAAACGTGAAAATCGTTCCCAAAATCAGAGAGTACCTGCGAGAGAACCGAGCAAAACGCACAAACTAAAAAACACCAAATACAAATCGCAGACACATAAATTTTTATCTGAAAAACCCAGATGAAAAAAACCGCGGGACGATCAGAGTCTAACCCTGAAGAACCTCCACTAATGGAATAAAGAGATTACACTCTCAACAAGCTCCTCACCGATCCAACACGGATCATCGCAACTCTTTGAAACAGAAAATAGATTACAACCATGAAAAAAAAGACTAATGAAAAATACTCCAAATTGATCTCCTTCTCTGAAGCGGCTTACAATCATTCTTTCTCCTCTCCAAAGTTGTAATGACACTCTTGCCACCTTTTTCTCTTTCTTATTTTTTCTCATGTTGTTGTATATAAACCCTTGCATGAATTAGGATTTTCATATGGAAATATATATATGAAAGCCAAAAATATTTATAGAAATCCAATTACATTCAATCATATATTTAATGGAAATCAAATCATAAATTAACTTGCCATAAATTAAAAATCCAATTATATGGAAAATTAATATATGAAAGATCCAATCATAAATATATAATTAAAGTCAAAGATGAAAATCCAATATAATATTTGCTTACCTTAAATGTTCCAATACACGACGTTCGATGTACTTTCCAAGTTTTTCCGACACACGGATGGCGCTCGTCGTACTCCGGAGTATTCTCCACATAGGTTGGGAATCTCACCCACTCCAACAATTCAATCCATAATAAAAAAAAATAGTATATATGCACGTGCGTATATTTCATACTACTTTAGAAGTAGTTCCTTAAGTAGTCCCTTAATTTTTTTATTTTTATTTTTTTTACTACTTGGAAAAAACAAACAGTCCTTTTATTAAAAAAAATTGTATAAGTAATTACCTCACTATCCATGTTAAATTTAATAAACAATTTTAATACAGATAAGGATATTTTTGGAAAAAAAAAATCTACGATGAAGTCTTAACTTTTTCTATTATATAGTAGGATCAATATAGATAAAAGGGGAAAGATACAACAAACAAATGTAGTTGGATTTCTAGTTTCTGGAATGTTCCAAATTTCACTTGAGACAAGTTTTGTGTATACTCGCAGCTTTAAGAAGAATTGCACGCTTAATATTTCTTTTGCTGCGAATGAGTATACACTTGAAGAAGAATCCCACACTATGCTTGTCAATAATTTTTTGCTTAATAAAACAGGAAGCCCACAATAATAAAACAGGAATCCTCAACCAAAAACTCATCATTAATTTTTGGTTCAGAATTCCTTCTTTGTTAAGCATCTGATTATTTTGGTTAAGAATTCATTTTTGTTATTATCTCTGTCATAATACTTTCTACTTGAAAAAGAATCCCACACTGTGCTCGTCAATACTACTCAAAAGTTATTAGAAACCTTGTTTGCAGGTCAAGTGGAGTAAACAATTCAAGAAGAACTGGGTCCCTAAGCAAGAACCCTTTTTTTAAAGAAACACCAAGTTGATACTAATCAATGAAAAATATGTATATGTTTCGATTCAGCACATCTGTATATAATTTTGCGACATGTATATGAGCTGCATCACACATTTTCAAACAGATAAGTACTGTACCTCACATATCAGGATCAAGTTGATAGAGAGTTAGCTTAAAAGAAAAGAGAGAGAAGAATAAGTTCCATCTTGACTAATCGATGAAAAATCACATAAAACATGATCAGTCAAGTAAATGACCATGTGATGGCAAAATTTTTTAGATTCTAAGTTGAACAAAAGCAAGTCAACTTTGTTGCCAGTGAAGAATACGAATAAAGAAAAAGATGCCAACGAAGAATACTAACTGCTCCATGTTAGAGACTAGAGATGATTAAGAAGAATACTGCTAACTACTCTATATAGAGATTGAAAGTGGGGAGCAGGAGGAAAAGAGGGAGTGGCATGATATTGGAGTTGAAGAGCAGCAGCAGAAGGATGCATGGAGGAAACAGCAGCTCCAGAAACAGCAGGAAGAGGAATCAGAGGATGCTGCTGCTGCTGCTGCTGGCCTTGGCCGCAGCAGCGTTGAGCGCGGTGCTGCTCCATGAACTGAGGAAGGGGCACATCTACGGCTTTCTCGCCCAAGACCGAGATCAAGAGCTCAAGCTTATCTTGAAGGTTAGACCTTTATCGCAAACGTAAAATGTATGAATGCTTGAAAGTCTATAGAAACAGAAACTTTATAACATTTCTTCTTTACAATGTGCTTGGTTCCCTGGAAAGGGGAGATTTCCTGCAACAGGACTATCATCACAAGGAAAATACAATTTACATTTACCCTGACTTAAGGTTACACAGACACTAAACATCTTAAGTCCTTTTCTCTCTCTCTCTCATCTTTAAACTATTTTTATCCGATACAATTTTGAACAAATTTTTTTTTAACAAATATTTTCTACCCCAAAGTAGAATAGTTTTCAGAGATATATAAATTCTGATCAGCACAAAATGATGCTTGGTCTGATCTTTAGGCTAAATTTGGAATGCCATGTGAATTTTAATGGGGAATAAAGGATGGTCTATATATAAATATATATTATACAGATGAACAAATAACCGGACCTTCGAGGCCACATGGTCACAAAAGCAGGTAATCGTATCCTTGGAGGACACTAGGTTACAAAAAAGAGAATAGAAAAATAGCAGATCACGTGTTTTATCACGTGTTTATAATCGTTCTTTCCATCCCATGGTTCTAAATACTACAAGACAGAGACTCGAGAGTAAGGCTAGTATACGACTCCATGTATGAGCAATGTTCTAGAAGAATATACCTAACAATCTACGAATGTGATCATACCAACTCCAAGACAACATAATTAAGGGTGGAGGGTGGAGGTTTGAGCATAATAAAGGGAGAGACTAAAATGGTTCCTGCTAGTTTTTATTCTATCAACATATCTTACTTCTTTTTCTGATATATATATATATATATATATATATATATATATATATATATATATATATATATATATATATATATATATCAAAGGAGAATTAAATGGCGTCCAGGAGGCTCAAACCCGCAACCTCCTGGGTAATATGCATCGGACTTAAACCACTAGGTTAGACGTCATTTGCATTATATATATATATATATATATATATATATATATATATAAAAGACGACGGATATATTTCGCTAATCACCATATATAGCAATCCTATACTTACATCAATCCACCACAGACTAACAAATCATAACAAACATCGTAAATTTCAGTGTCATCTTAGATGTGTCTCTCTTTCAGCACTTTAATCTCCGGAGAGAGTACTTTAGAAAGAGTCGAAATACGCCTTCTATATAGCCACTGTAGGACAAACTTTTGATATCAACCTCAATGGCCCCTCTTTTTTCTAATCCTGTGGCAGAGGGAAAGGTTGAAGTCAAATGAGATGACAAAGAAGCTTGAAGACAGGAGACTCAAGATTTATGTATTGAGAACACAAAGGACAGAGCTAATCGAGAGGCTAACTGAAGCACAAGCGACGGTAGACCGCCTACAAAAGATACAGAAAGAGATGGAGACGATCCTCGCTGAGAAGCAGAACCAAATCAACAGGAGGTCTGAGAAAACAGAAGAGCCATCCATCTCAAGGAACCTTCAAGTGAAGCAGAAAGAAGCTGGAATTGAAGAAACAAAGGAACCACTCGTGAAGCTAAGTCCAAGGGAGAACGACACAACCAAAGGCGACGACAAACAGCAAGAAGGAGCTCCTAGAGAAGGAAAGTGGGTGAAGTCCAAGAGTGACATGGACCATGAAGGCTTAATAGCTGAAGGAGAAGTTAAAGAAGACCAGCAGAAGCAAAATGTTACAAATTCTTCAGAGAATGAAACCTCCGAAGAGGGAGGTGAAATGAGTCAGGTAAAAGCCTCTAGGAATAAAGAACATATTGATGACCCTAAAAATGAGGAAGGAAGAACAAGTGGAAAATGGTAATGAAAATGAGCAACAACAGTCCCATATTGATGGTATCAGCCTGCGCGCTAATATCACGGTGGCAGTAACAGTACTTGTATATAAGATACAAGTCTCCATAGAAAGGGGCATGAAAATCAGTACCATGTTGGCAAGGGTTGCACTAGAAGCAGTAGCTGGAGAGTAAGACAACCTAAAAGAGTCTAAATTTAGCAACTTGATGGAAAGGTACACTAATAAAAAAAAATTATATTTATTAATTATTGTTATCAAAATTTATAGATTTTTTAATATTTATTAGAATTATAAAATTCAGTTCAAAGTTATGAAAAGATCATGGCATGATAATTTTTATGATGTCAAGATAAATAATTCTTAGTTTCTTGTTACTTTGATGAACACGTATAAAAAAATTTCAACTTTCTTCTCAAAAATTTTCTTTTAAATTATGGTCATGTTATGAAAACACTCGTGTCGTCGGAGAAACACGCTTTATTCGTCGGAGAAACGACATCCCATCGTCTGAAAAACAAGCTCTCAAATAAGAACTGCTGAATCGAAACTTCCTAGGAGTTTCTAGTTTCTAAGAAATATCCTCTAGGCTAATTCATTTCTACAATCCCATCATAAAGTAATGGAGAGTACAAAAAATATTAAGAGCTGAGGGATACACCTCACAATTTTTAACTTTCATTATTAACCGATAGATGCATACAATTTCCATTCTCTGCATATAAGAGAGAGAAACAGGATAATCAGAGGAATGACTAATAAATTACAATTCAACATCATATAGCACGAAATAGTTGCAAAAAACATAACAATTTACATAAAATAGATTCAAGAATTCGAAAGGGGGAAATAAATAGCGTATTTACAACTAGATACCCTCAACTATCCAAAATGTTCAACTTGACCCCTCAACTTTGATATGTGCTAACTTAATACTTCAACTATATAATAATTTTCATGTTGATATCCAAACTTTTTAAAATGACAAAAATATCCCTCCCTTCCCCACCCTCCCACCCCTTCTCCGGCAGCGTCCTCCGGCTAACCCCACGTCCCCCGCCGCAACCTCGACCCCACCCCCCGTCCCCCAGCCAAACCCCCCCCCCCTGCGCTCCTCGTGGCCTCCGGCTGCATTTGCTACTGCCGCCTACTGCTGTGCTCCCCCCCACCCCCTCGGTTGCCGGTGTCGGAGAAAGGGGAGGGTGCGGCGGGGAGAGAGAGAGGAGGGAGAGGGACAATTTGGTCTCTTTCTTTTCCAGGGTATTAAGTTGGCACCTACCAAAGTTGAGAGTGTCAAATTGAACATTTTTTATAGCTGAGGGTATCAAGTTGTAATTTAGCCAAAATAAATTCTTGAAGACAAATGTGACAAAGCTAATGAAATGGCCAAACCACCATAATATGTTGGTCATGTGACTACTAAATGCCAGAATGAGAATGGCAACCATTACATCTAAACAGTAATGTGTTATGTTTTATATTAGGTTATCAGTATCTGACTATCCCTATGTAGTGTATGTTTTGATTGTTTCATATGGACCCATTTTATAAAATTGCCAAACCACCTGTAATTTGCCATCTGCTTTAATGTGCTCTACCAAACCTACTAGAAAACATACATACCTCAATAACAACCATCAACTATAAACTAGATATTGCATGATGCCTTAAAGAAGGTAGATAATTAATGCTTCGTATGCTTAGATAAAAATTTGATAGAGGAAAGACGATTTGAAAAAGAAGCAACCAAGCATTTGTATTCTCCAGAAACCACTTTCATATGTAATCAGATGAGTAACAAAAGGCTCCTTTGCTTATAGAATGTAATCAAATGTTTTATGCTCTGATAAAATCAGAAAAGAGCTTGTCATACATCAAAGTATTTGTCCGAATTACAAATGGAAATTCCAAAACCTACAGTCTGGCATATACAACCCCAAACTTGAAGAACCATGATAACAACCATTTTAGAGATTACCATGTATTTTCACATGCTTTATTTCCGGCATCTAAAGATTGGAAAACAACAGCCTCAAGTAGTCTAATGCTTTTCTGCTGGCCTGCTCACCTCTGGTACTGCCTGTAACAAGGAAATAAATATATAAAAATTTATGAGGTATTCCTCGACAACCACTAGGGGTGGGGTAGCTTCTTTCCTTTTGTGTGTGCTGGCTAGTAATCAAAATGGGATTCAGAACATAGGAAAAATTGACTTTGATGACTTGTAAATCCTCTTTACACTAGGTGGGGCAAAGCTACAGAACCTTTCACCTTGAAATTCAAATTTAACCAGTCCGTGGTTACTAAAGCGAACCTAGAATGAAATCTACTAATATATGAATTGCTATCCACAACTATGATAACTCAAACCCCTAAAGCTGGACTTGCTAACCCAGCCTAAGAAATGCTAGCCCTGAGAGCCTGTAGAAACGACTTTAATATTAGATTTATCTAGCAGTGCAGTTGACTACAAGAATACAAACTCTAGCCTTGAGGGTTGATGCCAGGTTGACAAGCAATAATATAAAACTTTGTTTTCACATCTGACCCGGTTCTGATGGAAGAACTGAAAAAGGTTTAGAAGATGATGATGGTGATGATATGATCATAAAAATGTACCAGAATACATCAGAAAGCAATTAAACAAGTGAAACATGGTAGGACAGGCATCGCAATGGAAAAGGTTTCTTGGAAAAGAATGAAACCAACACATCAAGATACAAATGTATCAGCAAGCAGCTGAAGACTTCCAGATTCTAACAACTAAACAATACCAAGGAGCTCAAGAGTAACTTGGAACATGCTAAGTCAGGAATACCTTAATACTAAAGCTAATTCTTCTATCAGAAGATATCTAAACAGCATTAAAGAAGCATAGACATGAAAAAAGTATAACTTCAACCAGTTCATTTATGCTGCAATTATTACAAGTACTTTCTACTACAAAATGTGTGCAGTTCCTAAGATATGAGACAACTTAGCGAGTCATATTTTGTCTGTTCTATATAAGGGTAAGAAGTATTTAATTGGTTGGTGCAGCTTCAGTATTTTATGAATCACAATACCTCTTCCTTCTTGCCAACACCAAAAGCCTTGAGTCCTCCATAAATTACCAAGCCCCAACCAGATAAACTAGCAAGTACGAACTGCAGTAGATAAAATTTCTCACATGAATATCACATTACATTTCAAATACAAATAGTTTCCACTGTAATTCTTCAACAAATACAATCATGAAACACCAATCTATATAAAATCAACAAAGCAGATCTTTGTGGAAGAGTGTTTGAGCAATTAACATGTAGCACATAAATGTTGAGTTTCAAGAAATAGATGATATTTCAAAAGAGAGCAGATAAAACTAGGAACTGAATACAGAGCAACTAAAAACACCTACCCTTGCTAATGTTATCAGAATTTTAGTTTATCGACAAACATTTTCTTAGTGAAAACTGGAATGAATTGAGAGACAAGACGGTCAATTAAAAATGTTAGACAATATGGAATAAAATCAAAGTGAAAGGCCTCCAAAAGGCCCTTTCCATGGATAATTGACCAGTTCATAGTAAGTAATTCTATACAAATCATAAGAAGCAAATTTAACAAGTCCGTGCTTACTTAAGCGACTCTAGAACCAAATCTACTAATATCTGAATTGCTAATCCAACTATGATAACCCAAACCCCTAATGCTTGACTTACTAACCCAGTCCTTATGGCTCCCAGAAAGACTTGACACCACATGAACGCTAACCCTGAGTGCCTGTAAAAACAGCTTTCTATATTAGATTTAGCTAGCAGTGCAGTTGACCGCAAGAGTACAAACTCTAGCCAGCAAAGAATGATGCATGCTTTAATTAGGTTCTCAATATCTTATATATTTGGACAATTTGACAGTTCTCCTTTCCAAATAAGACAACTCAAACAAGGTCCGTGTCGTTGATAAAATACATTAGTCATCGTGCAGTGAGAAAGATACTGCTAACATTACTAAAGTACTTACTAAAGTACATTATTAAAATGACATAAACTTCCCAAATTAAAAACTAAATGTAAAATATCCAAGGGTCAAACTAGAATTTGAAATTTTCACATTATTGAGTTTAAAATATTCCAGCATACAATACACACTTAAAGATTATACCAGAAATGATCATAAAACTGGAATGATCTAATTGAATAATTATGGAAGTACATATCTTTAAGAAATTTCAAGGGTTTATACTTTATACGAGTCAGCATGACTTAATAGTTAATAGACGTCCAGGACAGACCAAAAGTTGTATCGCTGCCACATGTACATGCCAAGTTTTCTCCATATTCCTAAGGAACCCCAAAACCAAACTTCTGTGGTCCAAAAGATGGGTTCGAGAATAAAACTTACATGCTCTTCCTTCCACTTAGACGGAGAGAGTGGGTCGTCCCACAAGTTGACCTTTGGTGGTCCATGGTGATCTGCCAAGAAACCATATAAATTTTAAACAAGATAAAATACCAACAGGTACATAATAAGTGACGACAATCAATATTATGACTTGAAATCACTCAGCAGAACTCAGATATTCCGAGTATCTGATAATTTGTTGAGAACCACAGTACTCACACGGAAGAAAGATTTAGCAGATCTTACAAGATTAAATTGCAAACTTAATACACATTTTCAGGAAATGAATTATAGGAAAATGTAATAGCTACACGAGATTTAGTTTATAAAATCTGCTTGTTGTGGAGCTGCAGTGTGACAGAACATAGTGCTATGTTCTAAAGAGCAACTCATTCTTCTATGACTAAAGAAATAATCATCAAAGCTCGATGAATAGGCTGATGTGCTGATCAAACCAGGATAATAATGTCAAGATTCAAGAATAAGATAGATCAGAGTATGCTAGCCCAATGAGAATTTCGGAAATGGACGTTTGAGAAAACATGATGAAAGGTGACTTGCAATCCAAACTAGCCACGAGGCATTACAAAAAAGGATATAAAACCATACAAAATTAAATTTACGGTTGAAGTACAATTGATAAGGATTTATACAAACAAATCAAAATGTAAGCATGCAAATAAACTATCTAGAAGGTAAAATAGATAAATCATGAAAAAACTACGAAAGTCTGCATCCCAAATTAAGCAGAAGTTACATAGATCATTTTCTCCATTCGGCTCTACTTGGCCATCTCTTTCATAATAGTATATTACTACCTAGTACCTACCATATCCTTCATTGTAGCCAACTAGTATATTTTATCTAGAAGGTAAAATAGATAAATCATGAAAAACTACGAAAGTCTGCATCCCAAATTAAGCAGAAGCTACATAGATCATTTTCTCCATTCGGCTCTACTTGGCCATCTCTTTCATAATAGTATATTACTACCTAGTACCTACCATATCCTTCATTGTAGCCAACCAGTGTTCCTTCTGGTCTACCCAGGCCCCCAAAAGTCCAACTAATATTATCCTATTACTTGTACGCACTATCACTTAGCATCTATTTTACCATGTCAAACCATCTCAAATGGTACTTTTCGGCATCTCATCCCCGATTGATGTCAGCTTTAACTTCCCACAAATGCACTGATTTCTTATCCTATCTATCTTTTGTTTGTATTGCATCTCATATGACCCCAAAATTTGGGGTAAAGATTTCTTGATAATGTACCTGCCTTAATTTCCTAACATTTAGTATAACGAAGCATGATTTATCGTGGTCATCTTATACATTTCTTCTCATTTCAAGGGTGCTCACTGCTCAGTGGTTCAGTGGCTCTCCAGAAGCAATGCATGGTCATATGAAAATATTCTCTAAAATATCATCATTATTATGAATGAACCTCCATAATCCATTGATATGAATGATTCTGATTAACAAAAGCATCAAACTTAGGTATCTCTTGGACATCAATGTCAACTTCTCCCTTGTTTCCTCTTGTGGTTTTGCTAAAATTACATTTCAACTAGGCTTCATAAATATGGATGCAAGTGCGAATGCAACGGAGATATGGATAAGAAGAATTTAAAAAAATTACAATAAAGATACACAGTGCAGAAATGTTATATATATATATATATATATATATATATATTTGGGGAAGGTAAATTATATATAAATCAACTGACCAATTGGCCTATAGTCACAAACAAAGACTCAATCATCTCAAACAAGAAGTTGAGTAATATATATATATATATATATATATATATATATATATATATAGCCAATGACCCTTTAACCTAGTGGTTAATGGAGAGGCATGCGACTCGGGTGGTCGAGTGTTCGAGCCCCAGTGTGGGAGAGTGGAAGGGATTAATTACCAAGGGCCAATGTGCCCCTTTCCAATATATATATATATATATAATCGAAACGTGACAAAATAAAAAAGAGAGCTTAGCAATCAAAGTTGGTCATTGAGGGTGGGTGAGAGAATAAGCTGGCTTTGTTGTGCATAGAGGTCGGCATAGGCACCCGCTTTAAAACATAGATGAGAATGACGTTGAGGTGGAATTATGCTTCCATGCCTCTCTAAGTTCCATTTTCCTCTTTCTTTGTGAAAGTGTAAAACGAATTAAGCTACCAAGTTTGGTTCGGATGTGTTAATCCATTACTCAAGACACAAATATGTCGCATTTGACCATAGTAAGGCAAACCCAAACTCTGTGCTAAGCCGAATTCAGCTCAGTTTTGGGTCTGGGTTCATTTCCAGTCGCATCTCACCCAATTCCAGCTGATTTCTAGTGAATTCATACATGACACTGACACAAATGTTACTACTTAAAGTTAAAGATTAATCCCACCCGTTTCCAGTCCCCGTGCTTTTTTCCTATTTAAATTCTTTGAAGTTTAATATTCCTCTCCTCATTCTTACTTGAACATTTAATCATCTATAAGCTTATCAACTAACATGATATTATTAACAACAGACATATACCATGCAACCTGCATCTTCCAAGATGTAAGCATCAAGTGCCAAAAGTTAACTCACACCAACCTAGACTCTTGAAACTACATGTTCAATAACGAATAAAAAACAGAAGAATTAGAATATGAAAATGGCATAAAGGGATTTTACAAACACCTGGATATATCAAAATGACAATATTAATCATCAGTTTTCAAACAAAGCAAGCTCTGTAAGCCAATACAAAAGCAAATTGTCCAACTACATATATATGTTATACAATTTGTTTTAGAAAATTATAGGGTCTGATATCAATCTTGCAGCGATTCATCAAATCGGGAGAAAGAAGGATTAAAAGGTAAAGGGAGAAAACATATTGATGAAAGAGTGTGCTACTTTTAGTTACCGAAGGTAGCTTACATGGTTGTATTAGAAAGGAAAATTCCAAAGAAATTAAAATTTTAAGTGTATTAGAGTTAGATTTTTCAAGCATTTAAATAGTTCCTAGAAAGAACATAGTCAGACAAAAAAAACATGATTTCCTTGAGGAACTTTGTTTGAGAGAGAACCTGCCCCCGTGTTTGATTGGTTAAAAAAGTTTTAATAGACCAACCCGTAGCCTAAAAAAGGCCACTGGCAACTTCATCCCAAACAAGGACAAGTGTGCCCCAAAGGCCATATCCAGCCAAACAAAACTTTGAGAAATTTCAATGGTATATAGAATGATCTTACTATGCATTTCGCCATGGAGGGACTTATTTCTTAATCTATCAATTAACCAATCCCTAGTTAAGCACAACATGCTCAGCTCCGTCACATTTCGAGCTTTAATATCCTAGCTCAACCGTAGCCTCAATCTGTATGGAAAACGAGAATGAGGAAGTTTGACCAAAATAAAAAAGGAATTTTTTTATCGAATAAATTAACTGGTTTATAGGAAAAGGGGAAAATATCAGAACTGAAGCGAACACACACAAAAATAATAATTTTGGCATCGTCCGATTGGAATCTCTACGGATCAAATCGAGACTAAACACAGATGACGAATCTAAGAATCTGTGTTATGATATAAATCATCCAGGATTATGCAACAAATTTCGACTAAGGAAAATTAGTGTTAGGGTTTGTCCGGAAACGTAAGGGGAGAGAGAGAGAGAGAGAGAGAGAGAGAGAGAGAGAGAGAGATCACCTCCGCCGCCGGCCATAGATCGGCGAAAGACGAGACCGGACGCCAGTGCACGGGAGCGAGAGAAGGCCGAAGCCGCCGTCGCCATCGCTGCCCTTGCTGCTGCTGCCATAGCTATCAACAGAGAAAAAGGGTTCTGCTTCGCTTGGGAGAATCGGAGATGTGGCGGCTCGGAAATGGAACCAATTTATTTATGTTTTCATAATTTCTCTTTCTCCATCTCCTTGGGTGTTTTAACATAAAACCCCTTGGCAATATTTGTAGTTTCAAAGTATATATTTCTATTAATTTTATTTTCATTTGAAATAATTTGCATACATCTCTTTTAACAAAACTAGTAATGTGCATGTACAAAGTAAAAAATTAAAAATTAAAAATAAATAAATAAGAAATTGTAAAAATATCATTTCTAGGAATTGAACTTTAACCACTTGAATTAGAATTATTTAGTTATAACTATCTCATATTAGGTAGTTAAATGTTTGATTAAGTTTTTTTAAAATAATTAGTGGAATACTTAAATAGTTATTTAGTTAACTTTTTTTAATTCATCATTTAATTTAAATGATGATATACATATGATTTAGATGATTCATTTTTGAGTCGTTTCTAGCTGCATTTAATAGTAGAGATAGAGATGTCTACACTTATATATTGCTTTTAATTGGACTATACTTTTTTTTATACTGGAGATTGGATTATATTAACATGTATTCTAATGCACATGATAACACATTAATAAATACACATTTTAGTATTTTAAAAAATTAATTGTTTTATTTAATATGATATTGGAAGTACCCATATAAAATGCTTATTTTATCATTGTGTTTAAACCTTTCATCCATTCTAGCTTTTTCTTCTCTTACTTCACTTTATGCCTTCCACAAGAAAATTCATTGTTTGGTTTAAAAAATTCAGAAAATTGCAACAGATAGCTAATGGGCGAGAAATGAATGTTTGATGATTTTTTTAAAAATTTGAACAGTTTCCATTTGATTCATCAATGTCTGGTTACGAAATAAGAAAAGTTAGTCGTTGTAAATCTTGAGATTCTGCCATTTGTTTTCCTTCCTCACGTCCTCCACTTGGTCCCCTCACTTCGCCTCATAGATTTCTACTGTTCTATGGCACCACTTACCCAAAAAAAATAAAAAAATATTGTCAAGTACATAAAAGATTTGCACTCTCCAAGAAGCAAAAAGATTTCCATCCAAACAGCCAAGAGGCTTGTGCATTCCCCACGTAACAAGGGTCGAGTGCTCCGCAGAAAGCTATGGTATATGTAATACACGATTGTTGCAAGCAAAACCACAATAATCTGCATGCTGATAAATACTCACAACTCTCAAGTTGTAGAGAGAGGAACCAGCAATAGCAGATCAAAAGCTTATTAAGTCATAAAAAGTGGTTAACAAACTGGAACACAGGCAACAGAACCCACAAAACACATTTTTGCGCCCAGAACTACCTACCAATATTTGATACAAAAGAACAAGATTGAACAGAGCACCACCGCTGGAAGAGTTACAATCCAAGCTCAGAAAGAAGATCGTGCCATCTGGGAGTCTCTTCCTCGAAAATGTAGGTTAGCGGAGAAACCAATACTCCACTGCCACCGATCTGCATCAAGAGGAGATGAGCAGTTCAATCAACAACCAAGTAGCTTTAGCTTCACGAATAAAAGAAGCTTTCTATCTATAACCAATTGATAGATATTGCAGTAAAGGCGGCGATTCAACTCCTGGAATTCTGCCCAGGATCATTGGCCAATGTTGAAATACAGCAGAATAATGTGAATGTTACAAAAAATCATTACAGGAAGAAAACAATCAGATTTAATATCAGAATGTCAAAGTCGAAGAGTATCTCACAGATCTCAGCTGCTGAACAGACTTGTAAAGTGCTTTCTGAGGCACACATATAATTATCGCATAGTAATCTATTGAGACCTTGCCATCACGCTTACAATACACCGGACTTATGGTAGGCCCCTGTACATAGATATACCAAAACATTAAACGGAGAACTGACCAATGACCCTTCAGCCCTATTAAGGACCATCTACTCTAACATCATCTAGTGAACTAGTTAATATGCAATTTGTCATAAAGCTAAATAACATAGAACAATGACAAGTAACGGTCAACAATATAAAATTTAGTCATTGCAAATAAAGAAGCAAGGAATGTGGTAAGCAAATCCTTGAGAAAAAAAAACTAGCATGCTTGGTGTTTTACATCATATCGATGCTTGGTGTCTGACGGATGAGATCAGCTGTCCTGCTAAACAGTCCCAAATTCTGTCCCCCCACCTATGATCTTGTGGGCCCCACCAGCATTTAAAAAAGAAAAAGAAAAAATCAGTCAGGGGATAGGGTTTGGGACTGGGTTAGCAGGACAGCAGATTTGAGTCCGGTGTCTGAAGCAAGGAACTCCTCTATGCTTATAGTATGGAGAGCCCTTATCACTGTCTTAACTTTTGTTTCAACATAAAGATAATTACATTAGCTATGTTAATATATCCAAGAATAAAGACGACTATATCAGCATAGAAAGAAGTATAGCGAATTTCAAAGCAAGCACAGTACATCAAGAAAAGTTTACATTTTACTTAAAACTTGTCCTCAACTTTTACCTGCAACCCAGTTAAAGATGGCTGGCTATGAATTTTTTCTGCCACTTGTTCAGCATTACTTCCCCTCATGTGTGCAGTCACCTTTTATTTCAAAGAAAAAAAATCCAGTTCAGGAATCACAACGTCACACAGAGTGATGGTACTTGATTTGATTATGGTATGATTAATTGTCCAAATACCTTAAATTGCGCAGCTGCCCTCAGGTGTGCTTCTAGCCTTTCAACAATCTCATGAGTAATGTCCAATACACCACTACGCTGAATCAAGGATTTCTTGTTTGCAACAAGTACAGCCTGCACAGCTCTTAATCAGTCAAACTTGAAACATTCCTTATGAATGGCCAAGAACACTGGCTTTCTATTTTGCTAAAGCCTTTGACACATTCCAGAACTTACTTGACTTTCTAACACAACACCACCATCGATTTCTTTCAGGTTGTTTTCTCGCAAAGTCGTCCCACTACTCACAAGGTCCAAAATAGCATCAGATATGCCCATCTGAGGCAACATGAGAACAGATGAGCAAAAGATGATGAACATATCTTTTAGTAAGGAGAGTAATACTATGATTGGAATTCATCAAGATATATAAATTGATAGGGCAGTTTGTAGTTTTATTTGCTAATTGAAACTTGAACACAATTTTCAATTGATGAAAAGATGCGTCTTTATTATACATTCTTATAGGCACTAAAAATATCGTAAAATTTCAAACAGTGAAAGCGTTAATGTTTTCATGGTAGCTCGAGGCAATATGTATATCTTACCCAGAATTGTGCTGTACTTACATATATTTGCACACTTATCCAAAGGCAATATGTATATCCTACCCAGAATTGTGCTGTACTTAAATATATTTGCACACTTATCCAAAGGCAATATCATACTCCCAGGAACAAATTCGAAGTAGAATACATAAATGTAAAAATATAAATGCAAACAACAGTTAGATAAATGGAAAATATAAAGCAAAGTTCAGAAAATTAATTATAAGAATCATTAGTGCATGACCTTTCATTCTACATGGCAACACAAATCAATACATGCACCAGTTACGAGTGATAGACTATTAATTAAGGGAGCTTCTCTAGCTAGGAGGAAACCTAAACAAACTTTGCTAGAGGCACTAACAGAAGATATGGCATGTGCTAAACTAGCAAGTAAGTTTCATCCACCAGATAACCATTTTGCAGTATCTAGTGATATATAAGACAAAGCCTGCAGTTATTAACAACAATAGAGCCTTTAATCCATTTGGGCCGGCAACATGAATCCATTTTATTCCATTCAGCTCTATCAAGGGACATTTATAGTATTAACTACCAAACTCATTCTATACAACCTGAATTCATGTTCTCTTTAATGTACCCTGCTCCTAGCAATCCCTTCAAATATGATATATATAACTCCTTTTGGGTGTATTTAACAGTCTCCATTGAACACGTCCACCAAAGCACCTCAAACACTTTCCTTTCACCTTCATCCAGTTGAAGTCATATCCAGTTTCCCATCCTCAAAAGTTGCAATCATTTCCGGACATGTATTAATTGATACATTCCAGATTCAGTGATGCTAATTTTTCATCTGTGTGTGTTGTATGTGTGTTGGTGGTGGTGGATTGGGTGGGTGGGTGTGGAGATTCTTCTTAAATTTGCAATATTTTTAGCCATAAAGCTTGGTGATTTTCTAATCGTCTCATATGGCCTTTTTTTCAATTTTGAAAGTATTGTATGGTCATATCTCACCACATAAGCACCTCTCTCCGTCAAACATCTCCCATCTTGCAATCATGATGACCAATACTGGCAACTCCCACTGAAGGTACATCACAGATCCGAGCAATACAGAAGAAAAAAACAAGGTACATGAAAGCATTTAAAGGCTTTAGAAAAGATAAATAATAAATGAAGATGTAATTGCAAAAGTTAATACAAAATTTCTGTAAGATAAGAAAAAGTTATTACTCAGAATATATATATATATATATATATATATATATATATATATATATATATATATATATATATATATATCTTCTTTTTTCTAAGTCAGTGACACCAAAAAAAAAAAACTCATAAGATGCAAGTTAGGAAAGTTCTTACAGCAGGTGCTGCCTCAAGTGCTCCATCAGCTGTGGAGAAGATGACATGCTTCATACCTTTCTCTTTCATAAATCTAGGCCCCAGCTGTGACAAGAGAAATTTGTGATATTCAATATCTAAGCACCTATTATTAGTGAAAAGAAGTAGATGAAATGAGGAGCTACCATACACTTGTAAATCCAGTTGCAACTCGTAAGGGTCTTTCCTTTGTCCAGTGAGGCATTTGCACTAGATCTTTTAGGGAGTTTATATTTTCGAAAATGCCAACCATAGGAATCTAACATGTCGAACGTGTGATCATTCCCATTAGTAAAATTAAATATCAAGTTTTTCAGAATGCTCATTTCAGTGTGGTAAGCTGACAATGTACTTACTGCAATAGATAAACGACAATCTCCATACTTGAGCTCATTATGAACTATAATTAAGTCCTCACTTTCCTATGAAAAAAGAATATACAAAGTATTCAAATCAATTAGCGCGTCTTAAAGCATCTCACATAACATAAGCAAATATTTGAAGACAAAACATACAAAATTCCTACAACTTGATGTTTACATGATCTGAATGATGAGGTATGCCAACATTTTATCTTTTTGAGATATAGTATTCTCGTGCAACATGCGGAAGCTCACACACAAATAACCTTACGACGAGAATAACAAGGCACAAATTAATCAAACAATAGCAACAAAGAACAAACACAGAAACACACAATATTAACATGGTTCGGTCAAGCTCGAACTACTCCACCGGGACAAGGGAGAAATAAGTTTATTGAATCAATGAGAAAATCTTACAAGGATTATACACACTACTGTAATGTGAAACCCTTCCTTACGAGATCTCCAACGAGCTTTCATTCTTCATCTCTCTAGATTCCCTTACTGGCTTCTCAAAGAATCTCTCTTAGCAAAGACTCCTTAAACTTTAAGCCCCAACCAAAGCTAGGGCATGGAGTGCCCTTAGATATGATCTCTTCCCAATCCAAGTCAGGAGCAATCTTGACCGTCAATTAACATCACTTTTGATCTGAATCGTTCCCAAATCCAACTTGAACACGACGCAGCGGTATATTGGTTGTATACCACTGATATAACTTCGTAACAAGTCTGAAGTAATTTTGGACCCTCAAAACTTGTTGAAACGAATTCACCAAATACCAATATGCTGACGATATGCTGGTCTGATACTCTTGACTACTTTAGGCTCCGTATCGTTGCTTTGCCTCCTCCTGGGCTACTCTGATCATCGGACGACGGCCGTAGCTCCCCGTAGTTGAACATGAAGCTTATACAAAAAAATTGTGCCATCATTGGAGAATAGTAATATCATATTCCTGGTTTTATTGTACCAAGTTCTGCATAGCATCTGTTCATCTCATTAATGCAAGTAAGTTTCAGCATAGGTATTGAAGTGGCCAGTTCACGATCCAACCGGTTGAACAATCTGGTACGAACGGGCTTTTAAAACACCACATAGAACAAGTTCGGTCATTTATATAACACTAATTGTATCTAAGCTCTTTCATGTCTAGTAGTTGAGTTATCTTAATTGTGTTGACATGATCATATAGATGATATTGGTGAAATTTTTCTATTTATTATTATATCAGGAGTTTGGAAATTTGAAAGAACAACCATATTTTAATGTGTACAATGTGTACTGGAGGAGCATTGACTCTTAAGAATGTGGTGGAGCATTTTGCTAAGCATATTTAACAGATTGCTTAGCAAAATGTCTGCTCAAACTCCCAAGAGAAGACCACATAGTAAATGTCACGTAGTCTTTCCTTTGTTCATGACAACTTAAAATTAATCCCATGTTATTAATTTGGACCAAACTAATATTGATGTATAAATCTCTCTTATGTACATGAAGAGTTTATTGTTGATTACATGTACTTGAGAACGGGACAAAAGGACCAGTACTAAGGTATTAAATACAAGACACTTTTCATGATACTTTCCAGAAGCACTCAATTGATATTCTTCCGCCATTTATGTCACATGTTAGCAAATTACTAATGCTAAACTGTTAATTGGCCTTTAATAGAGCAGAATGGAAGAAAAGGGTTCACATAACCAACCCCAAAATATTGAAATAAGACTGTAGTTGTACTATTTATTAGAAAACAACTCTCCAACACATTTTTAACAGTTTGCTCCTCTTGTACACATTATACACATTAGAATGTAATGTTTTATTTCAAAATTTCAAATTCTAAATATAATAGTAAATAGAAAAATATTATCATCTATATGACGATTTATTAGTTTGGATATATGTCAACACAAGTAAGATAAATAAACTACTAGACATAGAAAGAGTTCAGACATACAATTAGTGTCAAAAATGGGGGAGGGGGAGGAGGGGGGTTTGAGAGGGAAGATGAAGAAGACAATGGGAGAGGGGCATTTCAAAAAAAATTGATTTTTTGGGTTGACCGTCATGACTGGATGGATTCCGTCAAAAGTGGGGGGACATGTACATTATGGATAAACTGTGGGGTGCACCCTTAAATATGGTAAATAAAGTGGGGGTAAGTCAATTTTTCTCTATTTTATATTTGAGAGACTTTTATTGTCAGAAAATAACTTGGAAATTGAGACATTAACATGTTGGAAATCAGAGAGAGACTTGATATGTTACATCCACTCCTTACAGAAACACTGTTTTAAGTATTCCTTAGATTTTTTACATTTTACAGAGACTGTTTTGAGTATTAGTTAGATTTCAGATTTTTCAGATTTCTTTATCTTTACATAAATAGTTTTCGAAGGGAAACTAAGGTGATTTAGTAACTTTAAGAATTATTTTGCCTCTGATTTTTGTTGAGAATGTGTTTTTAAAAATAGGGGTTAACACCAAAAAATATTAAAAAATATTTTTAAATAAATAAAATATGGGATATTTTAGCAAATGTCCCCAATACAAATGTTAAAACTAGCATATACCCCCACTACAAAAAAAAAAACTAGCACATGCCCCCATTATTTGTACGGAGCAATTAAAATTTTAAGATATGCTCCCACTTTTTTGACCGAATTTTTGATTTTTTACACATAATGGGAGCATTTGTTAGTTTTTTTTTTTTTTTGGAGCATATGCTAGTTTTAAAAAAAGTATTGGGGGCATTTGCTAAAATATCCCATAAAATATTTATGACGTCAACATAGTTCAACTGGTTGGATCGTGGACCTTCCACTCCATCAGTTGGAACAGTTTTTAAAACATTGGCTCTATGTTGCTATGTTCCATATCACAATTGTTTCAACAAAACATGGAAGCTTCAGGCACTTGAACCCTAGATGGGGAGGGTCGATGATGTTATTGGATCTTTGTAAAGTACACACTTGACTGAAGCGAGACGCAACCTCCCTTGTCGTTGAGGTTCTCGACTGAGGCCAAGGTTCTAAACGGCAGTAAGCGGGGGCGTGGCAGAAAGGGTCTACCTGACACTTAGGCCGCCTAGGTGCCTAAAATATTTTGGCCATTTCCCACCATTTTATCCATTTTATCCATTTTTTGTACATAATATGCATATTTTAAGGGTTCTAGTGATGTTTCCTCTCCTTCAGAGGTTCAGAAAGACTAACATTTTGATTTGGAATGGAGAGAGATCCAAGATAGGCAATAGTGATGGGCTCCAGAAAATGTGACGTTTTGTCTCCTTTCAGGTTTTTTGTATTTTTTTTTTGTTTATCTAAAATATGGCATCAATCCAAGATAGGTGTCCGCCTACGCCGTCTCACCTCTGCCTACAACGCCAAATCTACTCCAGATGTCTACTCCGCCACCTATGACAAAAGCGAGACGGAGGGTGTCCGGCTAGCGCCTAGGCACCGCCTAGGCGGACGCCATTTAGAACACTGCCTGAGACTTTTAATAACTATGTTTTCTTGAAGGTAACTTTTAGACAGTACTATTAAATTATATACCATCTATAAATTATATAGAAGGAACAAGTTAAATCTTATGGCTTATTTACTCTTGAATTTGTAGAACAATGCAGCTCAAGGATCGACCAATTGTTTTAAATTTCTATCCAGAGTACCCTATTGTTATTTTTATAATCTCAAAAGAGCATGACACATTGTTATTTTTACTACTTGTATTTTCTTTTTCACAGATGCACTAACAAAAATGGTTGTGATAAGAAGGTCAAGTGTTAAATTGTGAATTTACCATCAGACATAATTTAAAGAAGTAGTATAAATCTTACTATTAAGAAGTGAAAGAAGAGAAGAACCAACCATCAAATCCTACAAGCGTACCTGTCCATATTCACTGAAAGTGTCAAGGCCTACAATACCTAGATCTAGGTCACCAACATGTAACTTGCGAACAATATCTTTAGGCCGTTGAAACCAAACCTCCAGATTAGAGAGCTACAAAATAATGTTAAGCAGCTTAATGTCATAAAATTTATATTGTAATTAAACATTGAAGATTGAGTAATATACGAAAATGAAGTTTATATTTGATATATGTAACCAAATAGCGAAAAGTAGATTACAGTGGATTACAAAGCAAGTTCACAAATTGGTTTGATGCAATGAGTTGAAAGAATGAAAGGTACTCAAATGTTACAGAGGTTCCGTTTGGCAACTGGAAAGCCACACTGAAACTCGGAAAGCAGTGGAAAGTTCTAGTTTCCACATGGTGCGTTGATTGGTTATCTGTCACGACCCGCACCCGATAATTCGGACACGAGTACGTGGGTACGTCCATCCTACGCAGCAGTGTTGGCGGTAGAACGTTGTCTAGTAACTCACAAATATCCAACAACTCACGCAATATAAATGAACCAAATATAGTACTCAAATCACAAATATAGTAAACAAATATGGTAAGGGAGTGAGTGAATTGAAAGGAAAAGATAGTCCTATGCAATGTTCACATGAATAGTTCCATTTTTGTTTCCTTTTCCTCACTTTCCACCAAACTAAATACAACCCAAATTTCCAACTCTCAAATAGTTCCGATTGCCATCGGGGCCTTAGAGCCTCTCCAACCCTATTGTGAGTTTGGAAAAAAGTTGACAAATTTTCATTTAAAAAGTCCTTACCCAATGCAAATGTTAAATAAATTATGAAAGTGATATGGCATGACATGGCAAAGACATTGTCAAGTTGGTTGTCTAGTTCTAAACGATGCACTTGACAATGACTTTACCTCCACATCATTAATTATAAATAAAAATATTTATAAAAAAAGGAAGAAGAGGAGAAGTTGTCTTGGAAGTTGGAAAATTTTATGTTTTATTGTCTTCTCAGTATTTTTGCATTGGAGAAGACTTTTCTACCTTTTTGTCATTTGTGAATATAATCTTGCCACCTATGAAGCATAGGACATTGTCTTGTGTCTCATGTCACCTATGAATCACAACACAACAAGACAACAGGGTTGGAGATGCTCTTATAATGAACCCTTTAATTTGTTGTGGTTTCAAAAACATAACTTTTTTTTTCCTTTTTGATAAAAAGCCCTATTTCTACTGTGAATGCAGCCACCACTTATCACTATCTGCATCATGCTACCGGCACAAATACGAGATGTTACAAACAATGCAATATGCCACGTCATTGTTTTTGGCATTTTCAAAGTGTATTTGGAGTGTCCGATACGTGTCCGACACGACACAACCCGTTTTTACAAGGGAAAATGGATCACCTGTGGGATATCAGCTACGTACTGCCGCGGATTCACTTGCCTCACCGTCAACTGACAATTCTAATTACAAACACCAATAAAAATTCAATTAGAGAGAGAAGAAAAAAAAAATTGAAGAAAACTTAATTATTACTCTGAGGAGATTTAGGGTTTCATCGGCCATTCTCCCTTTGCTGGGAAGCCCCAACCGGACTACGGTCCTCTCCGTCGCCGCGACATTGGAACCGACAACCGCCGCCGACGACGATGACGACG
This sequence comes from Iris macrosiphon, assembly GCA_036927795.1. Taxonomy (NCBI): domain Eukaryota; kingdom Viridiplantae; phylum Streptophyta; class Magnoliopsida; order Asparagales; family Iridaceae; genus Iris; species Iris macrosiphon. Next base: position 200,065,663 of record JAYESA010000006.1, read on the forward strand.
ACGAATCGGAGGCGCGGAGGGAGACTTGGCGGAGGCGTGCCCCTCCGGCGAGGGGAGCATGCTGGCGGTGGATCTGGAAGAAGCCTTGGATTTCGACGGGAGCCGCCATTTTTTCTTACTCCAATTGTCTCTTGCGGCGTTTGGTATACGGTAGGGATCCGCATTGGACCGGGCCAACCAAGTCCATAAAGTACGTACTCGGACGGATATGTGTCCGTCTTTTTTGGTCTAAAATGGGCTGGACTTAATTATTTTTTATCAAGTTCAAACCCATCCCCAAGAGTCGGACTTTTCAGGCCAAGTCAGATCGGACCGGACTAGCTCTATAAAAAAATTCAAATGGACCTTCTCGAACCTAATCGTTAAAGTCATATTTGAAAGATTTTTTCAATACTATATTCTTAAATTCTACACTTTATGGCTAATGTTAATTCAATCTTTTAGTTAGAACCGAACAATAATATGAAAATACTAAAGATTGAAGATGCCCGCACTACTTCTTCTAGCTAAAAGATTGTATTGGACAGGCCTCGGACCAGGCTCGGACCGACGAATGCATAGTCCAAGCCCCACCATATACTAATATGGACCGGGCCGGACTACCCTAATAACCGGGCTCTATTGGACTTTGGCCCATCGGGCCGGACGGACTTTCCGGACGTCCATGGACTTGGGGCCAAATGATGATCCCTAGTATACGGTATATAAATTTTTGGAAATTAAATTTCACGTAATTAAATTTTCTGAAAAAGAGTTATTTACACTAGGTACCCTATATTTTTTATTTATAACACAATGTCACGTCCCAGTACCAGAATACGGAGACGGACATGGCCAGCTACCCCGTTGTCACGATCCGCATCCGGAATTTGGGACACGAGTGCGTGGGTACGTCCAGCCTACGCTGCAGCATCGGCGGTAGAACGTTGTCTAGGTCACAATGCTATCTAATCAATCTCACATGAGTATCCGTGTCTCCTTATGGAGTTGGATACTCATGTGAGATTGATTAGATAGCATTGTGACCTAGACAGCGTTCTACCGTCGATGTTGCGGCGTAGGCTGGACGTACCTACACACTCGTAATATAATTGGTGTTCTATAATTAATTGGAAGTACATGGGACTAAAATTAGGTGGGACACAAGTGTCATGGACATAGAGAACTCAGAGTAGAATATTATCATAATTTGGGTTACACAAAACGGATCGAGATTGTGTCTCCAATTTCGATTGGAACGCACAAGGATACAAAGTTAGATTTTATTTAGAATTAAAATAAACGTCCGCGACGAATATTGTGCGACTAAAATGAAGCACAAGAGAGCATATTTATGAGTTACACAAAGGTCAGAATGGTAGGCGGACATGTCTAGGACAAGGTTGTAGAATTTGTTGGAAGGCAAAAGCTAGGATAACGCTCCAAATATCGAAGCAACGGTAAGGCACATCAATTAAATAAAATTACGGTAATTAATTATAATCCTCAACATTTACTCCTGAATAATACAAATTAAAATCATAACCCTATAATTCGGTCAGGGGTTCATCTAGTGGGCTTCTAGGTCTAGTCCAATAACTCATGCATTAATGAACACTATACAATATAATATATATACACACACATATCATACAATTATTTAAAATAAATATACACAATACCAATAATAAATAAAATAACAAAAATACCCTTATTTTAGGATGTGGTAGTGACACCCGTACAAGGTGCTATACGTCGTACGACGATCACGGCTATATAAGACAAGGGGGTGCATGCTACAATCAAGTCTCATATTGTCAAGAACGTATATGTCTCAATCATTCAAACAAGAAACATTAAGCATAGAGCATATATAATAAGCTAAGCAATAAGGTGTCCCAAACGCTTTCTTAAAATGTTCTTGTGTCCAGCTGTGCAAAATAAGAAGCTGGAAGAGTAACAAAAGTACATGACAGTGATCAGCTACAGTCTGATTTAATACAATCATGTAAGAAAAACTAATGTCCAGACGAGCCGACTAACAGGTGTCGGTGGCTAAACGCCAAAAAGGAGTAATTATGCAATGACGAGCAGTAAAGAAGAAAACCCACTCGTTATTCCCTGCGACCATGTTCTAGGTATGCGTCATGAGTTGGGGGAAAGTACGCTGGATCCTCAGGTGCTAGCTCAAAATTTGGCCATGTAAAACCAGTGGGGTTAGACCCCAAATAGCAAGTACCACAAAGGAAGCATGAAATGGAGAAACAAAAACCCAAGGAAAATATATAACAATACATAGGTTCAGTGTTGTAACTTAGGTCCACGGCATATCCTAGCGCGAAGATCCAACCCTACAACCAAACAAGGATAAGAGTTGAACCATCACACTATGATAGTCCACTTTTCTAGGCTAGTGGCTGAATAATACAATCACAACCAAATCTATTTCTTTCTAAATTGGTCAATCATTTGTACGGGTTGCTATTTTTGTGGAGTCTGAGGTTATCTCAGAAATAATACATAATAAGTATCCTCAAATCACGTCAGTGTCGAACATGAGCTAATCGAACCAAATAAATAAAACAGGAACTTGTAGGATGCACCAGTCCCCCTGTAATGCTAAAAAATATGGTATTAGCGATTTCAGTGTTCCTATATTGAAATAGTGGCTCGGCATAATAATAATAGTCAGATACTGTACTCCACTAAGGCAGATGATATACAGTATTTGTGGTGGCCAACCCACAGCGCACTTAGAATGAATCTTTGTGGAAAGTTTCGTTGGCATGATTGTCACTATCACATCCTAAAATAGGGATATTTTTGTCATTTTATATATTATAAGTGTTGTGTGTATTTATTTCAAATAATTGCATGATATGTGTGTATATATATATATATATATATATATATATATATATATATATATATATATATATATATATATATATATATATATATATATATTGTATAGTGTTTATTAATGTTTGAGTTAGTATACTAAACCTAGAAGCCCACTAGATGAACCCCTGACCGAATTATAAGGTTATGGATTTTTAATTAATAAATTTTGGGATTAAATATTGAGGTTATTATTTAATTGTTGTGCCTTACCGTTGCTTCGATATTTGGAGCGCTACCCTAGCTTTTGCCTTCCAACAAATTCCACAACCTTGTCCTAGACGTGTCCGTCTTCCATTCTGACCCTTGTGCAACTCATAAATATGTTCTCTTGTGCTTCATTTTAGTCGTACAATATTCGTTACGGAAGTTTATTTTATTCTAAATAAATTCAACTTTGTATCTTCGTGCGTTCCAACCGAAATTGGAGACACAATCTCGACCCATTTTATGCAACCCAAATTATGATAATATTCTACTCTGAGTCTTCTATGTCCATGATATTTGTGTCCCACCTAATTTAATCCCATGTACTTCCAATTATTTTAAGAACACCATTTACATTAATTTTAATTAAATTAGTGTAAGGACCCAACTTGACCCAAAACTATATCCAACACCAAACCAAACCCTCATTCACACCCTCAAGACTCATACTAAACACCACACACCCTTTTTAGCCAATACATCACACCAAACATGGTGTTTTCCTCATCCAATCCCAATTTCCACTTTCTGTACAATTTTCCAATTGTTGAGGACTTATTTGCAAAAGTGCAATGATGTGTCACCATCCTATTGGTCAAGAACAATGAAGGAATCACCCCCTCCCCCATTAACCGGTCCACTCTTTCCCTCTCTCCTCTTTTTATTGTGTATTTTTTCTCCATGTTTGATCTAGGCCATCCATTTAAAATGGAGCCATCTACACCAAACAACACCCTTATATATATATATATATATATATATATATATATATATATATATATATATATATATCCAAAGCAAACCCCATCCCAATGTGTACTTGGCCGGCCCTAATCCCTAGGTTGTCATCTTCTCCTACATGCAAAACTATCATCCCCATTATTTTCTTCACCATTACCATCCTCCTTCATAACCAAACCGAAACCTAAACTATTCATCATCACCATCACCCTCTTCTTCCTCCGGTGAACTCGACCGCCGGAGCCCGTCCATCCCGACCTCCCCCATTGCAACCCCAACTCCGGCCTCTTCCGTCGAGCACGACCCCACCACCAGACTTCTCTTCCCCACGTTCCACCGCCGCTCACAGCAGCCACCGCGGCACCACACGACCCCGTACGACCCGTCGATCTCACCTGAGCGTCCTCCTCTTCCCTCCTTCCTCCGGTGATCATGATCATCGTCATCTCTCCCAACACCACCATTAATACCTTACCTGTACACGCCTCCATCGCTCGACCAGAGTCCGACAGCAGTGGCCTCCCATCTCCGGTGAACTTCCCTGACCGACTGGACCACGGCAGCCTCTTCACCTCACGACTACCTCGATCGGACAGCAAGCCACCGACCTTCTCCTCCGCCTGAATCACGACTGTCACCACCACCAGTCTTCTCTTCCTCACCATCATCGCTGAAACTCCGCCATTGACAGCACCCCCAACACCCTCTTCCCCGACTCTCCTCCACCCGACCAGCCTGAGCATCTCCGGCCGTCCCCACTGAACCACCTGCCTGAGCTCTCCTCCGGCCATCCCTGCTCATCATCACCATCATCATCACCATCCCTGTTAACCATCATCATCATCATCATCATCACCATCATCATCATCATCATCATCATCACCAATCATCATCACCAATCATCATTATTATCATCATCATCATCATCATCATCATCACCTTCATTATCACCATTATCAACATCGTCGTCATCGTCATCATCAACATCGTCGTCGTCATCGTCATCATCGTCGACCCCGTACGTGCCGCCAAGGTTCGTTCATGTTCCCTCTTCCTTCATGATTTTATGTGTACGATGTGTAAATAGTGTAGGGTTTAGTATTGCTTCATGACAAGTTTAGTGGATGTGAATTGCAGACCCTGTCGGTGAACCCAATGACTAGTGTGCTCGTACGTGTGTGTGTGCGTATGCATATAATATTAGTTTGATATATATATATATATTGTATAAGTAATTAAATGCTAATGCTAATTATGATGATATATATATTTATACTATATGACCCTAGTGTTAATTACGGATATCCTGTATTTACAGTTGACCTTGTGACCCTGAGTGATTGTGAGTGTCTGCCTTATGTACACTGACGTACTGGCTAGATATATGTTAGTGATTGACTGTCTGATTATGCACAGCATTTGCATACGTGACACCCGTGCAGTTAGACACATATTTGACCCTGCTAGTTGATCAGTGTCATACCTAGCGTAGCCCTGAGTTCAATGTATTTATGATTTTGTGTTAGAGTAACGACTGATTCTGCATTATTATTAAATGATGTCTATATGACTGTTGGATTATTCAGACAAGACTTCGGAAATAGGATATTGATATTTGCCAGGGCAGGACCACAGGCGAGTACATTCTTTGACAGTTTTCATTATGTTGATTATCTCTATAATTCTAGTTGTATAGCATGCATGATTCTGACACTGTGGTTACACGAGTTGGCATCATCGAGACCTGTCACGAGGAGTCGTGATTGGGATCCATCGTGCTAGCTGGAGGATGGGAAATATTAGTAGATTATGTGATTATATCCAACTCTACATGAATCATAGCTCACCCACACCTTTCATCGGTGCAACCTAAACATTACATGCCTCATAGCCTGTTATATGTGATTAGCCTGACTATTTCTCGTATCATAGCTATCTGGATGGTTAGCATGACCTTAAATGAATCATAGCTAATCATATGTAACAAGCCTGATCAGTCCCAAGCCGATCACATGATATGCTGATGTTTCACACACTTAGCTAGATATTCTAGACATGTATTTCCAGATCATTGTTCTAGCATTTCCTTATGTTCTAATTATTGATCTCGTATTCACATGCATCTCTAGTTTATAGTTCTAGCATTTACTTATATTCTAGTTTATTGTTCTAGCATGCACTTATATTTCTGTTTATTGCTAGTTATACCATTGATGATGGATGACATGCTCTCCAGTATTTCTATTTTTAGTATTTCAGACTCACCAGTATCTCTTATTTCTAGTATATGTATATCCATCTTGTAGTTCTTTACACTGTATTATAGTTTTTGGCAATATATGTGGAACTACTGTTAGTGCTTGTACTTTGCTCCAATCCTGACTGAATATTTTTTCCAGACTGTGACTTAGAGGACTTGTTTCCGGCATACTTGGAGACTTGGATATTATTATTTGCAGGTTAGACTATTTTTGTTGTTTAGACTTGTCTTGTATTTTGTTTTATTCTCTCCGATATCTTATCGTGCTTTAGTTCCGTGATTGAGTATTTCTATATTATATTATGATATCCGTGTCTCCTTATGGAGTTGGATACTCATGTGAGATTGATTAGATAGCATTATGACCTAGACAGCGTTCTACCGTCGATGTTGTGGCGTAGGCTGGACGTACCCACGTACTTGTGCCCCAAATTTTGGGTGCGGGTCGTGACACATTTTTAGTGGTGGCCCATGCAGGTCAGGCTTCACAAGTTGTGCGATATCATGGCAGTGCGACGTCTTAGTTGTACTACTGCGAGCCTGCAATAGGATATAGGACATAGGATACTAGGATGAGAGAGGATACTCAATCACAAATTATTATTTGAGAGATTCCTAGGACGACCCTTGAGAATATTATTATAATTTTCAATTTAAATCTTTTCCCTTATTCTCGTCCGTTCTCACTTATTGTTATTGAATTTGATTCTTGTTGATCAGTTGTTAAATTTAATTTTTGGTGTCGTTATTGAATTTGATTTCATATCGAGATAACTTTACGGACTAAAATTATGATATCATCTGATGACATATGTTGATAAAGACGGTGAGAAAGGTAAAACGTCTACTTTGGTTATGGAGCCTAGAGTTTATCGCAGCCACATTAGCTGTTGTGGCAAAAATATAGGAACCTGGCTTCGGATGTACATATCTTAGTTATGAATTTAGAGTTTCTCGCAACCATACCGGTTGGTATGGCGAGGATTCTAGATAAAATAATTATAGAGTTGCATACCTTAGTTATGGAACCTGTCGTTTATTGCAGCTATGCTTACTGGCGTGGCGAGGATTCTGAGTGTCATGATTTTGGACAGACGTGTATGATTATTAGGTTGTATCTTAAATTGGCTCTTAAAGTATCATCTCAATACTTATCTACTTCTGTTATTATAAGACCTTGTTCCATCATTTTTTTCTACTATCAGTAGAGATACCTTCAGTCCTTAGCCCAATTCTTGAGTTTCTTTCCATTAGGGTTCCTTGTTAGTGTGATAATTGGTGAATTACAATTAGATCTGTGTTTTGTATCAGTGTTGACTGTTGAGAGTGTGGCTTGGAAGTTTGTAAGTGTTTCTTGGTTGGACATGTGAGCAGTAGGCATCGATCTAGAGTTAACCCATAGCGTAGTACCTTGTAGCGGTAGTTCTATAATAGGTGTCATTATAATTAGTATTGGTACTATAGGTAGAAGGGGGAGTAAAGAGTATCCGTAATGGTTCCAGAAGTTAGTATCAGAGTCAGCATGTCAGTCCTGGATAATCATGAATTTATGTAGCTGGGTGATCCATGTAAACAATTAAGTATCGAGGAAATTGTATTAAAAATTAATGGAGCATGATATTCAATTTGATGGTTGATTACTTGGGTTTGTCAAGAGTAAAGAAATGTATATGCATAAAGGGTATTAATGAGATGCCATGGGTAGAGAAATATCAAGATTGGTCATGGAAGGTGTGAAGTGTATCACTGATTAGTGTATCAGTCTGTAAAAGGTTAAGGAGAGATACATATACATCAATCGAGATATGGAATCATATGCCTGCCTTCGAGAGTGAAGCATGTGTATTATAAAAGTTAATAATTAGTGTAAGTGATCGTGAGTTCTAGTGAGTGTGATGAGGTAATCTAATAATGAAGCTAGTGTTACTATACCAATAGTGCTAGTGTTTCTATATCAAGGATTAGTTGAGAATTGTATTAGTAACAGTAAGTACCTCATGTGATAATATTGGATTGGCGTATCAGTTAATATGGACAGAAAATTATTGAAAGTAATCCGGGCAGTGCAAATTGCAGTACACAGTTGAGGGTTGTAGACAATTGGTGTATTTGTGTGTATCTTGAGTGTTGGAGACTGTGAGTATTTATATGTATACTTAGATAGATGCCAATTTAAATTTATAATTTGAAGAATGGAAATAAATTTTAATTTTTAAGAATTTTTGAGGAGTTGAGATTTTATGTTATTAAAATTTTTGAGGATTCCAATTCAATTCAATTCAATAAACATAGTCAAAGCTATAAATATTTTTGGAAGTGATTAAAAATTTTATTTCTATAATTGAATATTTGACTTTTGAGAAAAGTATATACATTTTATTTTAAATTGTTCGAGAAGTTAGATTTTGAGGATTTTATTCTGAGGATAAAATTTTATGTGGATAAGAAATGTATATCAGTATATGAGTGGATAAAGTGCATGTGTAAGGATCTGTTGGCTTGAGCATGCCTGAGATGGCACTGTAAGCTGACTTGGGTGTCCATCCAGAGTTGTATTAGAGAGAGAAGTACTTAGTGTGGTGTGTTGCACTTGGCGTGTACTTGAGTGATAATAGCAACTAGTATAAATAATTACAGTAAGTAAGAGAGTTAGCAGTGGGTGTGCTTGTAGTAGAAACAGTGGTACCAAAGGATAGGGGTATCAAACTTGGATGCATCATTGACCTATGATCGTGTTAGAGGTTCTTGGTATCAGATTTTGGTATTAATAAACATGTATGTGCAATATGGATGTATCCATGGATATCTTGTGGGCTAGTGATTAGTTGATATGGTATCAGTGTATAGGGATAGGAATTAGTGAGTGAATGTGCCAGAGTTAGGTGTATGATAGAGATTGAAGATGTCCAAGTGGTGGGTTAGAAGGCTATGTTCTGCTCTTTTCTTCTGTTCATTTTCGTCTGTTTGTTTGATTGATTGATTTCTTAGTACTGTAGTTTGTATCGATGATTCTCTTGCTAGAATACCGACAGAGACTGCAATACCATGACAAAAGAAACCATAACCATGCATATTTTCTCTAGATTGCATGTTGTATGACTATAGGTAGGATTTTCTTAGACCTTGATTGTTGGGGGTTTGACCGTAGTGAAGATTAATAAAGAGGTTATGACTAGACAGAGAGAGAGACAAGGTACCTTAAACTTCGAGGATAAACATTAATTTAAATAAAGAATTGAGAACTTAATATGACAAAATTGACGATTTGGATAAAACATTGATTTTTATGAAGATTAAGATATAATTGAATTTGTCATTAAATTTTAAGAAATTTAAGGAGATTATCATTATATTTATTTGATTGCAAGATATGAAATTAAAAATTTACATTTTGAATGTTGTATTTGGGGATTTCATAAGTATTATATTGTTTGAGTATTGTGTGGAAAAAGAAATTGAGGAATAAGATCACTAATGGATTTGAGTTTGAATTCAAATTATTTTTGGGACGAGATTTCAATTTTATAAATATGCATTGATTGGATTTAAATTAGAGGATTGGACACTAAATTTCTTTTTGAGTATTTAGTTATTAACTTAAAATTTTGGAGAAGATTGTGATAAGAATTGAATTTGATTTTAAATTTGAAGATTTTCAGGAATATAATATTTATAGAATTTTGAAAATTTTGTGAAATAAAAATATGGATTTACTTCATGATTATATGGTTTAATGAATTTAAATTTTGATGGTAAGAAAAATAAATAAAACTATTGAGGATCTTAAATTTAGAGGACGAAATTCTTTTAAGGAGGGTAGACTTGTCACTACCACATCCTAAAATAGGGATATTTTTGTCATTTTATATATTATAAGTGTTGTGTGTATTTATTTTAAATAATTGCATGATATGTGTATATATATATATATATATATATATATATATATATATATATATATATATATATATATATATATATATCATATTGTATAGTGTTCATTAATGTTTGAGTTAGTAGACTAGACCTAGAAGTCCACTAGATGAACCCCTGACCGAATTATAGGGTTATGGATTTTTAATTAATAAATTTCGGGATTAAATATTGAGTTTATAATTTAATTATGATTTTATTTAATTATTGTGCCTTACCGTTGTTTCGATATTTGGAGCGCTATCCTAGCTTTTGCCTTCCAACAAATTTTACAATCTTGTCATAGACGTTCCCGTCTTCCATTCTGACCCTTGTGTAACTCATAATATGCTCTCTTGTGCTTCATTTTAGTCGCACAATATTCGTTACGGAAGTTTATTTTATTCTAAATAAATCCAACTTTGTATCTTCGTACGTTACAACCGAAATTGGGGACACAATCTCGACCCTTTTTGTGCAACCCAAATTATGATAATATTCTACTCTGAGTCTTCTACCTCCATGATATTTGTGTCCCACCTAATTTTAATCCCATGTACTTCCAATTATTTTAAGAACACAATTTACATTAATTTTAATTAAATTAGTGTAAGGACCCAACTTGACCCAAAACTAGACCCAACACCAAACCAAACCATCATTCACACCCTCAAGACTCATACTAAATACCACACACCCTTTTTAGCCAATACATCACACCAAACATGGTGTTTTCCCTCATCCAATCCCAATTTTTTACTTTCTGTGCAATTTTCCAATTGTTGAGGACTTATTTGCAAAATTACAATGATGTGTCACCATCCTATTGGTCAAGACCAATGAAGGAATCACCCCCTCCCCCGTTGACCGGTCCACTCTTTCCCTCTCTCCTCTTTTTGTTGTGTATTTTTTCTCCATGTTTGATCTAGGCCATCCATTTAAAATAGAGCCATCTACTCCACACAACACCCTACTATATATATATATATATATATATATATATATATATATATATATATATATATATATATATATATATATATATATATATATATATATATATATATATATATATCATCCTAGCCCTCTTCTCAAAGCAAACCCCATCCCAATGTGTACTTGGCCGGCCCTAATCCCTAGGTTGTCATCTTCTCCTACATGCAAAACCATCATCCCCATTATTTTCTTCACCATTACCACCCTCCTTCATAACCAAACCGAAACCTAAACTATTCATCATCACCCTCTTATTCCTTCGGTGAACTCGACCGCCGGAGCCCGGCAATCCCGACCTCCCCCACTGAACCCCGACTTCGGCCTCTTCCGTCGAGCACGACCCCACCACCAGACTCCTCTTCCCCACGTTCCACCGTCGCTCACAGCAGCCACCGCGGCACCGCACGACCCCGCACGACCCGTCGATCTCGCCTGAGCATCCTCCTCTTCCCTCCTTCCTCCGGTGATCATGATCATCATTATCTCCCCCAACACCACCATTAAAACCTCGCTTGTACACGGCTCCACCGCTCGACCAGAGCCCGACAGCAACAGCCTCCCATCTCTGGTGAACTTTCCCGACCGACTGGACTATGGCAGCCCCTTCACCTCACGACTACCCCGACCGGACAGCAAGCCACCGGCCTTCTCCTCCACCTGAATTGTGGCTGTCACCACCACCAGTCTTCTCCTCCTCACCATCATCGTCGGAACTCTGCCTTTGACAACACCTCCGACACCCTTTTCCCCGACTCCTCCACCCGACCTGTAACCCCCTGATTTTCAGAAATTTTTAATTTGGATTTTTCACAATTTTCTGTAATTTTCTAGAATTTTCAAGAATTTATTTTAGATTCAAATATAATTAAAAATATCCCAAACTTTTATTTTAGGTTCTAAATAATAAAATATATTTTCTAGAAGTTTTTGGGAATTTTCTGAGTATTTTTAGTATTTATTGGGAGTTATTTAGGCTAATAACTAAATTTTAGGACTTGTAGAATTTATGGTGCAAGCCCAGGAATATAGAATGGACCCACGTTATTTTTTAAGCTTTATAATATTATTATATATTTTCTAAAATTATTTCAGAATTTTTGGAATAATGTTAGTATTTAATTTTAGTTTTATGGCAAAACTAATTTTTAGAGCTTCTCCTAATTATAGTAGGAAATCTATGAATATATAATTATTCCAAATATTTTTCTAGGGTTTTTAGGTTCAAAATATATTTTATGTAATTTTTCAGATTTTTATGATTATTTTTAATGTTTATTTTGAGTTATTTAGATTTAAAACGACTTAAATAATGTTTTGATAAAGGTAAATAAAAAAAACAAATAATATAACCAAAATCATCCAATCAAATCATGACATGTGTCACCCTATCAACTTTCATTCAGCCTCTCAACATCCCTATATATATATATATATATATATATATATTATAACCCTAATTATCCCATTATTTTTTTAGAGAGAGAGATTTTGTAGAATTGCCATCTAGGGTTCCTTCGGGTTCCTTCATCTTCCAGAAGCCATTGCGCATAGCTCCGGACTCCAAACGAGGCCTAGTTTCTTGCGTTAGAACGATATTGAGGTTAGCTTTCTGATTATATAATTTGTTTTACAAAATTATGAGTATTAAATTCTGGAAAATTCGTAGAGAACAGCATATCCGAAAATAGACGTGTTTCAATGTTTTCGCGATTTCGGGAGAACCAGGAATCAGAATCATGAACCATTTGAAGTTTCGGAAAGCTAATATCGAGATAATTGACATATGTTTTTATCAAAATTTAATTCGATGTATTTTTATACTGTTAATTCTGTAGAACTTCTAGGTTAGAATTTAACCATCGGTGCACAATACAAAATTTGTATGTGCCATAATTCCCAAACGAATTTGAATTCGGACGAGCCGTAAATTCCAGTATGTTTTTGATGATGAAATCTACAGGAAATCATGCATGAAAGTCGAGTTTGTGTCGGTTGACTTTTTGGTCAACAGATCGCCTCAATTTGCGTGCCATGAGTCTCGAGTTGATAAAATTCAGTTTCTTTGGACAAAATTTAGGAATTAACATAAAAATCAGAATAATAAGATTAAAATAGAATTTTAGAGTAATTATTCCAGAATTAAATAAATTAAAATAAATTATCTTTTGACGTGATAAATTTGTAATACATAGGCTATTTGGACTGTGACTTGGACTCTGATTCATACCAGCAACAGGACCCCAGGCAAGTGTACCTTGCCAAACTCTGCAGTATTGTTACATATTTTCCTTGCTTTATTATATTGCTGTGCATGCTTAACCTAGGACCGTGTGACGTACTTAGCGTCCGATTATTAGTCGGGTGCCAACGCCGTACGCGGTGTTGGGTACGGTCATCTAGAGATGGACATTTGTGACACTTTATTCTCGTACTTGTCTTATCAAGTACCTTATGACCCATGACACTTGACACCATTCATGAGGCAGGATCTTCCGAGATATTCGTGGTGATTCTGTATAGGATACAGGACTTGACAGAGATGCTATATTCATAGATACTTATGACTTGTTGCATTAGCTATGATCCCGCTTGACATGGACATGAGACGTTATGGTCATGATATGCGTGATTACATTGGGTGGGAAGAGACACACAGGCTACAGGCCGTTTTCTATATATATCTACTACTATTGTGAGGCCGTAGACTCTCGTAGCAGAGCTAGGCACATTACGTGTTATTATCACTACCGGCTCCCCGACACAGAGCTTGTAGTGGCTCAGCCTGAGTACTCGTGCTGCTCTCACTTGTATTTTCACTTAGATGGTTACTTATTTGCCCTATTTATTTCATTATCTGCTGCACTGCATTTATTTTGGCATGAGCTTTCTTGTACCTTGCTATGTCCCCTGAGGACCTGGATCCGGATTATGTCCCCAGGATTTGAGGACGAGATCTATCCCGAGGTATACGGGACCGGAGCATGAGCTGATCCAGGAGCTGTACTGCCATCCGAGGACGAGGTGTTAGCCGAAGACTTTTTCTGAGCATCCATGTTTCATGCTCAGTATTTATTATTTATTTCAGTCATTTACTTTCTGGTCTGTTGAACCATTGTATTAGATATTTATCGGGTTGTTCCCCGAAGCATTTTGTTGAGACTAGCTGATAATTTACATTCCTTATTATTCTGTGGATCATATTTTATATCTTGTGTGGATAAGATTAGTTGTGCCATGATTGTCGTAGACTTTGTTTTACAGCTTAAGTATGCCCTGATGGATCCATAATTGGGTTTGTCCATTGGTGCGTACTGCTGGCCATTATCACGCATCCGGTCCCTCGATATTTTGGGACTGGGGCGTGACACGACCCGCCTGAGCATCTCCGGTCGTCCCCACTGAACCACCTGCCTGAGCTCTCCTCCGGCCATCCCTGTTCATCATCACCATCATCATCACCATCCATGTTAATCATCATCATCATCATCATCATCATCATCACCATCATCATTATCATCATCACCAATCATCATCATCATCATCACCATCATTATTATCATCATCACCAATCATCATCACCAGTCATCACCTTCATCATCATCATCACCATCATCACCAATCATCACATTCATCATCATCATCATCATCACCATCATCAACATTGTCGTCATCAACATCGTCGTCATCATCATCATCATCATCGTCGACCCTGTGCGTGCCGCCAAGGTTCATTCTTGTTCCCTCTTCTTTCATGATTTTATGTGTACGATGTGTGAATAGTGTAGGGTTTAGTATTGCTTCATGACAAGTTTAGTGGATGTGAATTACAGACCCTGTCGGTGAACCTAATGTGTGCTCGTACGTGTGTGCGTATACATATAATATTAGTCGATATATATATATATATATATATATATATATATATATATATATATATATATATATATATATATATATATATATATATTGTATAAGTAATTAAAATATATGTATTTATGTTGTATGACCCTAGTGTTAATTACGGATATCCTGTATTTACAGTTGACCTTATGATTCTGAGTGATTGTGAGTGTCTGACTTATGTACACTGACGTACTGGCGAGACATATGTTAGTGATTGACTGTCTGATTATGCACAATATTTGCATACGTGACACCCGTGCAGTTAGACGCATATTTGACCCTGCTAGTTGACCAGTGTCATACCTAGCGTATCCCTGAGTTCAGTGTATTTATGATTGTGTGTTAGAGTAACGACTGATTCTGCATTATTATTAAATGATGTTTATAGGACTGTTGGATTTCAGACAATACTTCGAAAACATGATATTGGTATTTGCCAGCGCAGGACCACAGGCGAGTACATTCTCTGACAGTTTTTATTATGTTAATTATCTCTATAATTCTAGTTGTATAGAGTACATGATTTTGACACTGTGGTTACACGAGTTGGCATCATCGATACATGTCACGAGGAGTCATGATTGGGATCCATTCTGCTAGCTGGGGATGGAAAAATATTAGTAGATTATGTGATCGTACCCAACTCTACATGAATCATAGCTCACCCACACCTCACGTCGTTGTAGCCTGACCATTACATGCCTCATAGCCTGTTACATGTGATTAGTCTGACTATTTCTCGTATCATAGCTATTCGGATGGTTAGCCTGACCTTACATGAATCATAGCTAATCATATATAACAAGCCTGATCAGTCCCAAGTCGATCACATGATATGCTGATGTTTCACACACTTAGCTAGATATTCTAGACATGTATTTCCAGATCATTGTTCTAGTATTTTCTTATGTTCTAGTTATTGGTCTAGCATTCACATGTAACTCTAGTTTATAGTTATAACATTTACTTATATTCCAGTTTATTGTTCTAGCATGCACTTGTATTTCTGTTCATTACTAGTTATACCATTGATGATGGATGACATGCTCTCCAGTATTTCTATTTTCAGTATTTCAGACTCACCAGTATCTCTTATTTCTAGTATATGTATATCCATCTTGTTTTTCTTTACACTGCATTATAGTTTTTGTCAATATATGTGGAACTGCTGTTAGTACTTGTACTTCGCTCCAATCCTGACTGAATATTTTTTTTCAGACTGCGACTTAGAGGACTTGTTTCCAGAATACTTGGAGACTTGGATATTATTGTTTACAGGTTAGACTATTTTTTTTGTTTAGACTTGTCTTGTATTTCGTTTTATTTTCTCCGATATCTTATCGTGCTTTAGTTCTGTGATTGAGTATTTCTATATTATATTGTGATATCCGTGTCTCCTTATGGAGTTGGATACTCATGTGAGATTGATTAGATAGCATTGTGACATAGACAGCGTTCTACCGTCGATGCTGCGGCGTAGGCTGGACGTACCCACGTACTTGTGCCCCAAATTTCGGGTGTGGGTCGTGACAATGATCTCGGAATACCGTTTCCTCCAGATGTTACTACCACTTTTAGTTACCTAATTAGTCCTATGTTGTGTTTAAAATCTCAAGGTGTGGTCACATGAGAATTTTTCTTAAGATGTCGTACAAGGTATGGGTACGCTAGATACAAATCCATGGAAGTAAAATCTGGATTCACCCGAACGTGTATGCAACATTCAGACAATCAATATCCTAGTCACATTTTGGTAATTGACTCGCTTATCATGTCCGTGCTCGAAAAACTATATATATATATATATATATAATATCATGCATTCGGGAATTTGGAGGCATTCTCGATGCACAACACAAATATAATCACTTAACACGTGACAGGATGTGTCGCACCTCGGCGCACATTAAATCATGAACAATAATCAGGCAATAGTGGTATCAGCACAGATACAGTATTCGAGTACAATTACCAATTATACATTGGGTCACACGAATCAAGAAGACATTCAATCAAAACAAGCAGGGCCGCATGGGTCTTTAGGTCGCATGAAAAGTCAGGCTGCGTGACAATCATGGCCGCATATGAAGTCAGGCCGCATGAAGTTAAGCCGTATGAAAAGTCAGGCCGCATGAAGTCAAGCCACATGGAGTCGATGTCCCATGGAGGTCTTTTTTGACTTAGCGAATTTCTCATTCGTTCAGCGAGTGAAAACACAAAGTGTTCAAGGACACTTGTGCAAATCAGCAGTCATGCGTCCAATAAGATGGACACATGCTGTCAGTATGCGGCAAGAGTTCAGGTCGTATAACACTCTCAGTCGCATATCTCATTGGCCGCATGGAAACTTCGTCTTCTCCAACAGTAGGTTCAGCCATGGCGAAAAAGCTCCAAAAACTAAAATCTTGTTTTGTTCATAAATACCTCATTTTAAGTCCAAATCGGATGAACCAAAAGCCAATATGCTCTAAATTGAAAGCTCTATCATATAACAAAAACTGATTTTTAAAGACACAAGTTTATAGATCAAAACTAAGAAAAACTCATAAAATTCTAAGTTAGAAATATAGATCTACACTAATCCATCCAACCAAACAGAAAACTCTATGGACTAAAAGTGCTTAGAAACACATAACAAACATAATGGAACAATAATATGGATGGTTTCTCCATTTATCATGCAATGTGTACTTGTCTATGGAAATGGGGAGAGAAAACTAAAGAGAGGGTGATAAATGAAGTAATGGAGAGAGAGAGAGAGAGAGAGAGAGAGAGAGAGAGAGAGAGAGAAAATGTTGGGTTATATATGGTAGGGTTGAGGGTTGAACCAAAGATTCTCATGAGTTGAACCAACCCCAAAAATAAACCATGAACCAGATTAAACCAAAGAATGGGTCTAGTCTCCATGCACATACAACCATGCTAAAATAAAATACGTTCCAAATACGTATATCGCAAACGAGAAGTGACACACGAGGTACCCCTGCTTTTAAAAAAGTTACACTGACCACCCTACTTTTTAATTTATTACATGAAGTATCCTTATTTTAAGATAAAAGTAAAAAAAATTATAACACTACCTACCCCTATTTTTAATTTTTTCCCTAAAAAGAGGGATGGTTAGTGTAATTTGTTCAAAAGTAGGAGTATCATGTATTATAAACAATATAGGCATAGTTAGTGTAAATAATTCTCTGAAAAATTATATTTCTATTTTGATGACTATATAAATATTCTCAAAAAACAAAAGAATAAGAACTGAAAATAAAAATAAAAACAAAACAAATTAAATCATGGACACTCGTGGCTTCTATCACGTTGAAGAAATTTAAGGCCGATCCTCCTCACTTAAATTCTTGTGTCCGCTACTGTTTGTCGCTTTGCATAAAAGTAAATTTTTGATCCAACCCGTTTGGCTTCGGATCTAGGAATATGCTTCTTGTGTTTCGGATCATGCAAGTAATTACTTCATTAGAATTATCAAAAAATAATGTTTTAATTATGCACTAAAATATACCCTTTGTTGTTGTAACTAATTGTTTCAATCAATAATAGAGATACACAGACATATATTTGTTATATATAATCTTGTAGAAATATTATATTCAGTTGTTAGGCCAGACTATTTTAAAGACCTTTGCAACACATATCAATTAAAATGGTTAATTCTAAAAGCATTCTAATAATTATTTAGGTTAGTACAAATTTTTAATTTTTTTATTTACAAGTTTGTCATCAAAAAAATTGTTCCAGACTGTCCATTTTTTTTCAGAACTGTCACAATGTTGACAGTTCTTCCAATTGGAAGGACTGTCAACATTGTGATAGTCCTAAATAATTAGGACTGTCAATTTTTTCTACAGTTCTAAAAAGGAGATGTAGAAGAAGAAGAAGAAGCAGCAGCAGTAGCGGCAGCAGCAACAACAACAACGCAGGCAGCGGGGGACGACGAGCGGGAGCGGCACGGGGGCGACGCGAGTCGTAGGCGCACGCGTGCGAAGGCGGTGCACGCCCGAGACTCACGCGCGCTGGGTACTGCGCGTGGCGGAGGCACGCGTTCGCGGAGGACTGGGCGCGACGGAGGCGCGCGCACGCGCTCGGTGGAGGCCCCCTCCTCCTCTGCCGCCTCCCGCCGCTGCCTCCTCCTCCAGACTCCTACTCCTACTCCTCCTCCTCCTCCGCCGCCTCACACCACCTCCTCCTCCTCTCTCCTCCTCCTTCAGCGGTTAGGGTTGGGATTATGGTTGGACTGTCCTCAATAAAATTTGAATTATCTTGAGTAAAAATTTCAAAAATGTGAATTATCCTGAAGTAATGAGTTATCCTAAGTAAAATGTTGAGTGCCTTTAGAATTAGCCATTAAAAATTTGTTAGGTACTAACATAACATTTGCTAGTGGCCAATACCACTATCCCTTTTCTCTAACACAACAATCATGTCTTCTCTTCCATCTTCCTCTTGGCTCAGCCCTAGTCAGGTCGTGAGAATATGTTATCAAAAGCGCAAAAAAAAAAAAAAAAAAAAAAAAAAAAATTGGCTCTGGCTAGGGCATTAACCTCGTCACAGAGACCTAACCCCACTGCCAGGGGAGCTTTATTGAATTGTCAACATCGCCGAAAGCAAATGCTAAATCATTGGTCATGGGCATAGCTCCACGTTTCGTTAGTTTTGCCTTAGCAAGAGCTACAACAACGGGCAGAGGCTCAAGTTTTGCCATATTATTAGCTTTGTCTTAGCAAAAGCTAGAATTTGGCCGAGACAAAAGCCTCGTTGAAGCATGTCCTCATTGTCTATCCTTTTTTCAGAAGAAAAAACTTGGCACAACCATAATAAGCTCAGCACAAAAGTTTGTCCGAAGCAAACTTGGTAAAGAAAAAGTTTGTCCGAAGCAAACTTGATATAGAGGCCTAGCCTCGCGAAGTCTATACTAACTATCAGAATTTTGTTAGAAGCAAAACTTGACAGAAACCTAACCTCACTGTTATAGCTTTGCTTGAAGCAAAGCTTGGCAGATGCATAGCCTTGCTGTTAGAATCTTGTCAAAACCAAAACTTGGCAGAAGCCTATTCTCACCATTATACTTGTTGTTCTCACCATTTTGCCATAAGCAAAACCTGATAAAGGCCTAGTCTTGTTGTCAGAAATTTGCAAGTAGCAAAATTGGTTGAGGCATAACCTCACTGTATTGCTAGCTTGGCGATAGTTAAATCTACAAAATGTCAGAGGTCAAAGTCTTGCCATATCGCTAGCATTGTCACATTGATAACTTTGCAAGAAGTCGAATTTGGTCAAGTATTACGCTGGAGTCGCCTAAAACGAAGATAAATTATTTGACTAAGACATTAGCATCGCCGAAATTTATTTCTAAGATATTTAAATACCAAGTACTCAAAATTTATCATACATAGTTGCATGCACAAAATATTAATTAGGATATAGAATGTAGAATTTGGATATTCATGAAGCCAATATGTATGTATAAACTAGTAGAGATACCCACAATGCTCAGGAGTTCAGATGTGATCTTGATATAGTTATTTAGATCTAAACAATTATAGGCACTGGAAACGTTTTCGTGGGAGCGAAAGTTCAGAATTTGTAAAAATAAAAATAAAAATCACCCATCACATATATGGCCATGGAGTATTTGTATTGAAGATATGAATGCTGCATTTCTGAGTCTTCATCAACACATCATGTCTGTATTATTAGTCCCTAAATGGAACTGTTTCCATATTCATGGTTGGTTTTGATGTGCATCGAAGAATAATTACTCAACAGTTGTGAAAAATATCTGGATCAAAATGTATTGGTATGCAAATATACATCTTTTGTTTTAGTTAAAATTTGTAGCACTTGAAAATTGCAATGGACTTTTATCCACACTTGAAAAATGCTAGCAAACCAAAAAACACTCCAAATTTCAAGCGTGGGCCCACCATCAAAGAAAAAAAACGAGGATTTAATTTGGAGTATGAATTAGGTGTGCTATTTGGAGTGTCATTGTGTGCCAACAAGAGAACACTCCAAAAATAATAATTTGCACAATTTTCAAACTTTTTTAAGTACGATATGAATTATCCCCACTATGGATGCTCTTGGGTATAGATCCAGAAAAAAGTAATCATTCAATAGTAAAACAAACAGAACCAACAATAGGAGATCTGCAGCAAAACTAACCACAAATCTGCAGCCAACAAAAAGATCTCACTGAATTTTGACAAAGGCAACCATGAAGGAGGTTCTCTGTCACATCTAGTCAGAATCTGGCTAGATCTAGTCCACAGTTGAAGTAGAGGAACTATATCAAGATTAAGCTTCATTTCCACTAGTCTTAGAATAAACCAACACATAATTATTCACTTGCAAAATGAAACTTGAACAGCAAAGACATCATGTGAAAGTTGTGTAATATGTTCTTAACACAAACATGTCACATAATAAACTAATCTGGATTACTAGGTATTAGCATCTAAAAGATTGAGGAAGACCATCAGTACCCTTATAGACCTTAATGAAAAGTAACAACAACATTTGGAGAGGTCTTCTCAAGTTCCATCACCCTTCTGATTACCTGGTCCTTCTTACTTTGATCGAGAGTTGTCTCACTAGTCTCAGTTGGAAAAAGAATGGTCATTCTCTTCAAGACGACAGCATTCTTGAGCAAAAACTCCACGAATTTAATCTCGTGCCCCCTACCTTTGAATCCACACATCTTCGCTTTCCACAGTTGATCTAATGGCTGGTGCTGATACTTCCAGTCCTTGCCTTCGTCGAGAGCTGATGCTTCAGGGTGTCCAAGGTGTAACTGCTATGGAAACATGATCACAAAATATTACTAAAATAGCAGATATCATATGTTTAATTGCTATAAAATACTTCAATAGTCATACTGACCCCACGAATTTCCTCGTCATAGATTTTTATACTAAGGGTGTTGAGATTGGGACAGCTCTTGAATAAATGTGATATGCCTGGGAAAACGTAGTCATCCTGACCAACCAAAATGGTCAAGTGCTTTAAATTATGTGGTGTAGTTGATAGCCCTTCTAACAATTTCTTTTGTATCGATAGACCCTGTAATTAAAAACAAAACTTTACAATTTATCTGTGCTCTAAGCCACTGGTAAGAAGGCAGCAATAGAAAATGATGCAGGAAAATATTCACAATAAGAATAAAAAAAGAAAGAAAGGAAATTCAAGGAAATTAGCTTTGTAATTAACCAGGAAATGCTTATTAGGTTTTGGTACAAGCTATAGGGCAGCCTAGCAATTTGACAAAATAAGAGAATATGTGCACAGGGATGCTCTCCCAAGTTTCAAAATAATTATGAAATGAAACCAACCTTCGGCTTTATGAACCACCTCAACTGTGTTAATCGGTAGAGCTTAAAGGGAGCAGTCCATAAAACCTGATTACTCGAGACCTCAGCTTTTTCAACCAAGTCTACCTATCTAAATCGATAACAAAATGTCGACAAGTGCATCTGCCAAGATTTTTCTTCATAGTAGGATGTTCTCCGACTTAAAACTCTTCCTTAGGGTATAAATGAAATTCCACTCGTAAAATTTGTAAGTTCTGTTAGTCACTTAGTCTGGTATATTCTACCGGACTTTAGAAAGCTGTTTCTTTGCTCAAAATATAAACTGCATGAATTGTGTGTGTGTGGTGTGGTAAATACAATTAACTCAAAAGTTAACTTAGCAGGTCTGGGTATTCTCCTACTGTAGTTTCAAAAGATTTATCTTTCAATGGCATAGATATTTGTTTTTCAAGCATTAGATGTCATGATAGGATGTAATAATTTATAACAAGTCTTGAGAAGCCAAAACTCAATTACATGAAAAAAAACCACAATTGAAGCGTCCAGGTAACTCTGAAGAGATTTACAGGCAAGAAGCCTCTAAATTATTTATTCTTATGTCCTAGCTGTCAAAATTGATTTGTAGATGTCAAAATACACTTTTTTATATTTATTAAAAGTAATTAATAGTAAAAACATGAATGCTATTTGCAATCTGAGAACCTCCAAAGTTCCTGTCAGCAACACAGACCACCCTCAGGGCCTCAGCCACCCCCATGGCACTAGTCCACCAGTGTATGTGCATCTACTGCCACCAACAAGATCTGGCAGAAGAGTAGGACATAATAGTGAAGAGGACAAGTATCAAATCGCTAAACATCTATGCTTCATAGATTATGACAATAAAACAATCTTCATAGATTGGTAAAGATAACGATATCCAGCTTTTGTGATAATTAATGATTCAATATCAAGGGATATTCCCCCTCATTCAACCTTCTTCTTTCAATCTTTATTTCTCGTCCATCCCATCCACAACTGTAACCCTCTCATACATCTATAATACCTATCTACACCCCCTCCAACCACCCCTTCTCTTTCCCCAACTTTCCACCGATGACCAAGGTTGTAAAAATCGCTAGTCGCCCGCTAGTCGGTTCGCAGGGACTAGGGAGCAGGGATTAAACGGAGACTAGTCGGGTTAATCGGTTTGAGTTTAAAAATAAAATTATATATATATATATATATATATATATATATATATATATATATATAATTTTATTTTGAAGAAGGAAAATATTATTGATCAGTAATGATTACAACTTAGATCTATCCCAGATTACAAGATGAGTCATCTAGGGTCTAAGATATCTATGTCAGCATCTATGTTTCTTTGTACATCAAAAGTACTAAGGGATCGTCCCTCAAAGATACGCCGGTTGCGTTCCCTCCAGACATGCCATACCACCGCCCCAAAATATAATCTTAGTCGGCGATAACCTGGCTCTCCCTTCCTCTTCTGAGCTTTGATATCATTTAAAACAGCAGCAAGTTGTCTGCAATGTCCATAGGTTTGTCCCAATTTTCGTCTTTGTGCACTCCAAATCTCTCAAGTGACGTCACAAGCGAAGAACAGATGATCCCTAGTCTCATCATGTTTACCGCATAAGCAACACTTCATGTCCTCATAGGAGATGCCAAAATTGCTCAGCCTGTCTCGAGTAAGAAGCCTATTTCTGATCATTTTACATAAGCACAACGACAACTTAACTGAAACCGCTTTGGTCCAAACCATCTCTGCCCAATCAACCTCCTCATGAGCAGTCCGTATCTAATTCATGTCTGTGCTGAAATTGAAAGTGACTTTCTCCATGTTTGCCCATGTCAAGTAATCCTCCACCGCTTGTCTATCAATCTCCAATGTCCGGATATCTTCCGCATGTGCTACCTCGATTAAATGTCCCCGGATATTCCACTCTCCTTCCTGGATAAGGCTGCTAACCGTTTCCATAGAGCCCATCAGCTCATAAACATGCCATCCCTCCCTTTCAATCAGGTTAGTGTGTCCAATCCAGGGGTCATGCCAAATGCTTGTTTGGGTCCCTGAGCCTATGACCCTAGTCAACTTACCCTTAGCCTTGCTTCTCGTCTTCAACATAGCTTTAATGGTGACCGAGAAGTTGTTACTGCTAGCTGACCAGAAGTCCCCTTTCGAAAAATATCTTTTCTTGATCCATTCAGCCCATAAAGACTTTCTATTGACGAATCTCCAAAACAGTTTGAGGTAAGCAGTTTTCCGGAAAAGCCCCAAAGATCGCAATCCAACTCCACCTTCCTTTTTAGGTCGACACAACTCCTCCCAACTGATTGCATGCATGCCTCCTTTCCACAAGAAGTCCGCACATATGCTCTCGATTTTTTTCATTGTACCCTTAGGCAACATAATGGACTGGAGCCAGTAAAGAGCAACCACCTCTATTACGGCTTTAATAAGTTCAATCCTCCCTCCAAAGGACAGCATTTGCGCCTGCCATCCCTCTAGTCTTGATTGCGTGTAGTTGCGGAGACCTTCATACTCCGCATTAGCAGCATAGTTGATTGATAGGGGAAGACCCAAGTATTTCACAGAAAACATACCTTCCACAACGCCCATTTTGGCCAGCCATGCCTCCTTATTCTCACAAGTACGATCCAGGAACATCTGTCTCTTGTTCTTGTTCAGCTGCAAACCCGACCATTTTTCCAATATATGAAATATACCCTTTAGAGTGTCTAGGAATCTGTCAGATGGTTCTACGAACACCAGCATATCATCAGCATAAATTAGATGAGAAACCACATATTCACCTTCCGAAATATAGGGGTAATCAAGCCATCCAGTATCGCATCATCCAAAAGACAAGTGAGAAATTCCATGACCATCGCAAAAAGATATGAAGAGAGGAGGTCACCTTGTCTCAGTCCTCTGCTACTTCCGAAAAAAACCTCCCACTGACCTCTAACCATAATTGAGAAAGATGCAGAGCATATACACTCCCTTACCCTGTCCACCCACCATCTGTCAAATCCCATACAGATCATGATGTGGCAGAGAAAATCCCGATTTACAATATCATAGGCTTTCCTGAGGTCCAACTTTAGACACGCTTTGTTGTCCCCCTGCTTATTGAAATCCCTAACAAGCTCATGAGCCAGAAGACACTTCTCCGAGATACAACGCCCTTTGATGAAGGTGGTCTGATTACGGGAGATAAGCTCTCTCATCGCATCCCTCATCCAATCACACATCATGTGTGTTATAATCTTGTATGAGAAATTACAACACGCTATCGGCCGAAAGTCTCCCAGTGAAGTCGCACCCTCCACCTTGCCAATTAAGACCACAAAAGTGTGGTTAATCTCCTTGAGCAGCTTACCAGAGAGAGAACTTTCTCACCGCTTCCAAGACGTATATCTTTATCATATCCCGGTATTTCTTGAAGAAAGCCGCCACAAATCCATCCGGACCTAGCGATTTGATAGGGTCTGCATTAATAACAATAGAATGTATCTCCTCCATCGACACCGTTGTCCATAAGACAGCGTTACCTCACCGAGAGACCATCTTCTTAAAAATAATGTGAGAAAAGACGTCCGGGTATGAGTTCTGGTTGTAGAGATCCCAAAAAAACCGCACCGCCTCATTCCGGATACCATCATCCTCAATATATATATATATATATATATATATATATATATATATATATATATCATCAAAGTATTTAACTTAAGTACCCAAAGTCAAAATGATTTCTTGAATTTGTGTATACATAAATCCCAAACCCTTTCTAGATCCAAACCCAAATATTTAATTTCCTTTGAGCAAATCCTATTAATGGGCCTTAATATCTTTAATACTCGGTTTTAAAACTATATGTATATTTATCCCAACTCAAGCCCAGCCCATCATTTCCTTATTATTATTCTCAACCAAATTTATTCTATATTCCCATACTCATGAAGCAGGCCAGGCCAGGCCAGGCCAGGCCCACCGTCTACTTCATATTCACTAACCAAAATAAATATTCCTACTCGGGCCGGCCAAATATCACCTATTATAGTTCTCGATTCTCTGAGAAGAGAGAGAAGAACAATCCCAAAAACTAGAAGAAAGAAAGAAAGGGAGCAGAGAGCAGCTCACCTACCGAGAAGAAGAGAGAGGCGTCTCTCGTCGCTAGCGGCTGCATGAAGACGAACAAGCGGCAAGCGACCAGACGATCTGTTCGGTGATCGGCTCGAATGGTCCGGAGGAGCTTCGGTCAACCGCGGGCAAAAAGGCCGGGACGAGGAAGACGACGCTAGGAAGACGCATGGCGCCAGAAGCTCGGAATCGGAGGGATCCACGGGGATCGACAATGCCAGATCGGGGTGCCAAATCGGGGTTCGAAAAATCTGGCTGGAAAGGTACAACTAGTCGGCCGACTTGATCCGACTAAGGCAGCTGTTGACTTTTTGGACTGCCTAAGGGCCAAGTCGAGTCGGCGGTGTCCGGCCACAGCCTAGTCGGCCGACTAGGCAAAATTTTAAAAACCGCCAATGACCTACTGTATTTTGTTGTCATTATTGCGATGTAGAGACGTCGAAACCTGTGGGCCAACGACCATGGGTTAAGGGAGGGAAGGACTATAAGAGACATAATGGGAGGGAGAGATCGAGGGTAGGAATTAGGGGTTAGCATATAGCGGATCAAAACTGAAAACCAATCAGAATAACCAATTCGGTTCGGTTTTGTAATATTCGGTCCAGATATCGGTTTGGAGTTGCAAAATTTTGATTTTCGGTTCAGGTTTCGATTTTGTTCTTTGAAAACTGATCCAAACCGAAAACTGATTTAAAATTACTAATGTGTGTGTGAGTGTATATATATATATATATATATATATATATATATATATATATATAAGCGAGATACATGAAGCGTTATTGACTCGTGAAGCCCAACACTATAGATACACAACTAAACACCTACAAGATTTGCTACTCATAGTAATGTACTATTCTGACCCCTGTTAGCCCTAGTATTGTTTCTCAATTGGGGCAAATACTCTGTATCTTCCTCCTAACCTTCTGCCTCGGCGTTTGAAGGTCTCCTTGCACCATCTCATAGTACCCTTGTTTAAGGAGTTGGAACTCTCTCATTTTCCCTGGTCAGTTGGAAGTCATCGTCTCTTTGTGCTTTAGATAAGTTTCCCTCCAGCTCGGTTACCTCATCAGCGGAAGCCTCCGAATAACTTTCAATCGGGTTCAAGCCTTTGGAGGTGGGTTGCGCCTCAACCCTTGAAGGAAGCCCCTTTCCCATGATAACTTTAACACTACATAGAGATTGGCCTGCTCCATGGCCAGAGAAGGTCTCAGGGATAGCCTTGAATGAAGCATACATCTCCCTCTTAGCTGGACTAGTAGACATAAGGTTTGCTAGTCCTACCAACGCCTTCTCACCTCCCGCTTCCTACCTACATTGGATAAAACTTTGATACAGATGGCTGTATCAAAAAAAAAAGATACAACCAATGTATGACAGGTGGGCCTCCTCTATATAAATATGCTTTGTACGGTTTACGAAGAGAGGAGGTCCCACCTGTCATACAGTGCCTGTATCATTTTTTTGATACAGCTATCTGTATCAAAGTTTTACTCACCTACATTAGGCAAGTAGGATTAGTGGCCTTGGAGATAGGATCAACTCTAGTCGCGTATCGGCCCAGGCTCACCACACGACCTAGGGAGCAAGCTCGAGTGGACAAGCTGAACGCCGAGTCCTTAGGCAAGTGGATATGATGTGATTTCACACTTTCATAAAGCACTTCCATGAGCATATCTCTGAGCCCCTTATTGGAAGGGGCTGAGCACACTTCCTCTACATGCTCAATGCAACAACAAGTAGAGTACGACGATGACATCCATTCGAATGAGACATGTTGCTCGAACTGACGTCTCGAATCGGGATAGAAGGGGGAGCGCCCGACAAGCTATGATCTCAATTAGTACACAGGAATAGAACAGTCGCCTGCGGTGGGCTGTAGCAACGTCCATAATGATCGTGACACCAATGACTCTGGCAATTTTCCGGATGTAGGGATCGTTCCAAAGTTGGAGCAGAAGCTTCGACACTTGCACCCAGGTGGAGATAGAGGCTAGGAGGTATCTCTCCATGAAAATCATCAGACCCAATCTCTTGATGATGACGAGTCGCTTGTCGAACATCTAGGGGTCACCTCTGTAGGTTTGATTCCAGGACGAATTACACAAAGAAGAAACCATTCTACCATGAGAAAACTTCGACACCACCAACTGGCGCACAGACCCTTCGAATGAAGGCCGCGATGGAAGGATACTGGCCTTTGCCCAACCATGTGCAATACCAAGACGGTCTTTCACTCCGTCGCCGAGATTTCGACATCCTCGACGGTAATGTCTATATTCTAAACCCCTTCCACGACATGGGGCTCTTCAAAATGGATTCTCAAGTCCACAACAACAAAGGAAGGGAAACAAATCTCAGCCCAAGAGATGAGTTTAGCACTGGAGAAGACTTGAGCAACCAAATTTATATGAGGTCTACGAGTTACCTCCTTGCTCTTCTCCATGTGTCTCGACAATACTTGTGTCCTACCCATCCTACCGAAGGATGGGTCACCTGCAACCCCATCCCCTTGAGTTGCCCTTCCTGGCGTAATGCAAAAGCATATGCGGTATTCGAACATTTCCCTCTCCTCTGGACTTGAGCGGCATGGGCGCGAGGCCCTCCCTCATCCTTGTACAGATTAGGGTGCGCCTTGTTCTTGCACCTAAACACATGGACCTACCTTATGTCGCCTTCACGCGCAACATAAGGGTGTGAACCGACATGAACGACCATCGGAGGAGGATGGAAATGTGTGTGTTTTTACCATCCCTAAACCTAAAAAAGTCTTTCTCAAAATTTCCTAATATTACACACCCAACCTATTAGAATAATGTGGTCTAGTCAAACAAATTTTGTTGGACAGTAAAAGCCCAAAGAGGTTGAAAAGTTATATTCTTAATAATTTTTATCCTAATATTTACAGGCCCGTCCCATTATTATAATGCAGACCGGTCAAACCGAATTAACCAAAAACCGAACCATTTTAGTTCAATTTGGTTAGGTTACGTGTCAAGAATTTTATTGTTCGGTTTGGGTCCTTAAAAAATCAGTTTGGTTTTATATCGGTTGAAGAAAAATGCGATCAGTCGGACCGAATCGACCGAATGCTCTCCCCTTATAGGAATGGATTGTTGGCTGGGGAGCCGACGCTAATAGTTGATTTGAAGTTGAGAAAGAGGCCCGACCATGTTGTTGGCTAACAGACAATAGATATGGGAGGACGGATTGAAAAGGAAGAAAGAGGCGAGGAAGAAGTAGGGATCAACAATGTGGACAAGTTAGGAGTTTGATGACAAATAATTGTGTGTGGATTCGCAGCGACAGAAGAGACTTGGTCGTTGAAAAGGATTTCAGATTTTGCTTTTAGCTTTTATATATATATATATAAGAAAGGACATTATTGTCATTTATCTATCAATTTTAATGGTCTCAGACAGGATCCAACTTTCAAAAAATAACTATAAACGTCAAGGTATTTCTACAATTTACCAATACCTTTGATATATCTTTCTAAATACCATGTTTAAATCATGTCAGTTTTCATCTTTGGGTGTAAATAATATAGGGAGACGACACAAAATAACCAAGGTTTTGTTTATGGAATTTTCAAGTATTTGAGTCAATGCTATGCATTATCAATGTACATGTGGTTTTTAGTACTTTGTTATGCTACATCCAAACAGGTTGTTCGACTTCATGTGACTTCATGTTGAAGCCCCATTGCGTTATGCTAGATACTAGTGTTTGTAGTCACATTCTCGTTCCGATTCTCTCTCTGGTGGGCTATATCTTTTAAGGAAAAGTAAATAACCTCCTTCAGAACTTAAAAGTCCTAAG
This sequence comes from Iris macrosiphon, assembly GCA_036927795.1. NCBI lineage: Eukaryota > Viridiplantae > Streptophyta > Magnoliopsida > Asparagales > Iridaceae > Iris > Iris macrosiphon. The sequence goes on from JAYESA010000006.1 coordinate 200,095,868, forward strand.
AAACACAATGAACTAATATGGCCACAGTCACAGGGACATTGATGCAGAGATATGGTAGACTTGTAAACTTATAAAAACCTAGGATATGGAAACAGATGGATAATGTGAGGTCTAGAGAGTAGATAGTTTCAAACAAAGTACAGATTAGACCCAAAGACAAGAAATGCTGCTTTTTTACATCCAAATAATGCCTGGATCTTTCAGGATTATTTGGCATCCATCACTTAATTTCTTGTAGTTTTGGTAAAATTACGTTCCACTCCATTTACTTCATTTCATCCTAATTCTAAATCATGTGATAATAAAACTTTTGTCACATTTCTATCTACAAAAAGAACTCTTTTGTAGTCTCATCAACTAACACAAATCACCGGCAGCTATTCGATATGACAATTCACCGTGACTGCCCCTAGGTTTAACCATAAGTAACAGATATACCGGACATAAAGTTCACTCCTGATGTAAACCTATGTTGATTGACAGAAAATGGATACCACTTGTATATATATGCAATAATGCAAGACACTTGTTTCTTTTCCAAAAGCCATGAGAAGCCCCTCAGACAACTATTCATAGGCCAACTGATCGACATGCCAATCTCTCCTCTCTAAAAGTTCCAATAATTGTCTTACCATATCAACAGTATTTGTTCTTTTTTTTTTCTTCCTCAACCACTCTCCTTAGATAAGCATAAGTTCAATGGTCTAGGGTAAATTGCAGATATCCCCTCTTAATTATGGGTTCACTGCACAGAACCCCCATAACTGTGATTCTCCCCCACACACACACACAAAAAACCTTTGTGTGTGTGTGTGTGTGTGGTGGTGGTGGTGGTGGTGGTGGGTGTGTGTGTGTGTGGGGGGGGGGGGGGGGGGGATTATAGATAATGCTATTCTTTCTTTTTAGGGTCGTCCAATCAAAGAATGAAAGGCGGGTGGTCCTTTACGTAAGAGAGCGGGGTGAACCCCTCCCCCCACCCCCCCCCCCCCCCCACCCCCACCCCCACACCCCAAATGATAGAGCTTTATAGGGGTCAATAGTAACTCTACAACAAGTGGATAGAAGTTGACTAATGGCGTACCCTCCAAATTGTTCATGGGATTATTTCTTCAATAGTATAGTTATGGGGATTATCTGCAATCACCCTACAGTTGAGAGAGAGAGAGTGGATGTATTCTAGAAATAGCCAAAATGACGATATGGATAGATAAACTACATATATGGAGTCCTCAAATATTTGCAAACATTCTTAGTAGATCTGTATATTAACTAACAGAATAGTTAAGAGAGAGAGAGAGAGAGAGAGAGAGAGAGAGGGGGGGGGGGGGGGGGGGGAGGATTCTAGAAATAACCAAAATAACGATATGGATATATAAACTACATATATGGAGTCCTTAAATATTTGCAAACATTATTAGTAGCTTTGTATATTAACTAACAAAATAGTTGGAGCATAAAAGGTATCCTTCGTCTAGTATCTACGATTGGAGGAAAATACAAAATTATTATTTATACTTGGAGGAAAACACAAAAAAATCACAGAAGCGTTAAGGTAGATTATGTAAGTCTTATTCAAGTTAGGCCAACCAACACATGGAACATCAGTTCAACTTTTAGAAATCTAGTCTTATGATCAAATAGTGGTATACCAGCTAGACAGCTTCAACCATCAAAAGAAAATGTAAATTCTTGAAACATACACATAAAAGATCAAGAGTTAGTAAACTTAGACAATTGAATTAATATTTCAGATTGCCTTCACAACATATACTGTTTAACATCAAGGGATTTCCATAAACATTTCAACCAAAAAAAAAAGGATGTATGAGTGCCACAATGCTCCCACCTACGCAGGATTTGAGAAGGGTCAAGGTGTACACAACAACCTTACCCCCATTTATATGGAGAGGCTGTTTCCATGACTCGAACCATCATCCTCAGGTTGTAATCAACAAGCCTTACCATCGCGGACTTGCGCCAGACGATGCCTTCATAAACATTTCAACTATACAAAATAAATTAACAGCTAGAGGGGAAGAGTGCATACCCAAAAGCTTGCCATTTCAACTTCTAGACTTTTAGCACATGAAAGGTGGCTAAGGAAGTTCTTGGCATTCCGGACATATAACTCTGTATCCTCTAGACCAGAATCCATCACTAGAGAAATATGAGCATCTCTTAAGGAAGTGAAATTTCCGATATCGAAGTTACCAACAATATAGTCCAACCATTTGAAAGTTTGGAGTCTAGGAGCAAATATCTCAACCGATGTGCTACCATAAGTGAAGGAATCATAGACAGATAATGAGTGGAGTCTCTCAGCATGAACAATGAGCCAATCCAGTCCGTAACAGCTTTTAATCTCCATTTCTTCTAAAAGGGGACAGTCAACTGTGAGATGATTCATTTGAACGCAATCTTTCAACTTCAAGCTCCTAATCCATGAGAACTGAGGAGAAGTCACACTGAAAATGGTATCATCAAAATCAACACTCGAAAGTGACAACGCTTCGAGAGAGCTAAAACACCCATCAGTAGGCATCTCCAAAATGCCTTGTTCCAAGTGCAATCTGAAATCCCTTAACGACTCGTAACAAGGCATTTCAAAGGCCAAGCTGCGAGAACAGTTGATATAAAGTTCCTTAGTGTTCTTCAGCACCGCAAATTGGACCCACTTAACAAGAGTAGCACTGTTCGGATGCTGAACAGAAAGACAGTACCGTTGTATATTTGTTGCTTTATGGGAAGCATGTACAGAGTTCACAAAATTCGTGAATGCATGCTCCCTGCCAGCAAATTGACGATCGTCAAAGTTGAGGAAGGGTGTCTCGGTCCAAATGTTTCTCCACCTCTTCGCAAGTAGGCACGTTCTAGCAGCTTCGTTTGTAGGAACAAATGACAATATGTGATGAATAATGGTGTCATGCAGACTACTGATTCGATCAATTTGCTCTTGTATCCTTTCCTTCTTGCGGGGGTTAACGATCTCACCATATCCATTATCATCGTTAGCCTTCGAAACCATCTTGTTCCTACAAAAAGAAAGAAGGAGGAAAAGTACAATTCTGCAACGAGGATAGACCAATAGCACTATTTTTTTAAAGTTCCTCTAGACCCTAACCCTAACTAATAATAAATAATAAATAGAATTGATAACTGATTCCTCTGCAGCAGCCGAAGAAGATGAAGACATAATCACACGTTGAAAGCATTATTATCAGAAAAATTCAGAATCAACAAAAAAATATTTTTAAACCAATTATCCGGAACTCAAATAGGTTATTTTAGCCAGGATTAAAAAAAAAAAATCAACTTTTTATTTATTTTGACACGATCAAAACAACATAAACCAACAACAACCACATCACATGAGCCCATTAAGAATTAGGGTTTGATCAAATTTACAGAAACTAGATATTTAGGGAGAACAAGAGTTGCTCACCAATATAATATCTCTGTAAAATTCCGGAAGAAGAAGACCTACTAGGTAAAAGAAATAAATGTGACGTGAGTAAGAAATGTAAGTATATATAATGTGTTTATACTTATTTTAGAGTTTTTACAAAGGCACTACAAAGATTATTTAGAAATATAATTTTTTTTTTGTACAAATTTGTTACTTAAAAAATTTTGGTAGAGACTATCCACTACATAGTGCTACAAAATACACGTAAAATATTTTTTTAATATTATTATAAAATAATTTAATATTTATAAATATTTTAATTATAATTCGTTATAGATATATTTTTATTTTTTATAAAAAGTCTTAAAAAGACTAGTCGTACGTATATCCTCATGTAATTAAAAATTAAATAAATTTTAACTAATTATTTAACTCCATAATATTATATAACTATAGTCCAACACCTCTTCTACTCATATGGTTAAGGTGTGAGGGAGTCTCCTTGGTTGGTCAAGTTCAATTCCTAATAATAAAAAAATTACGTAATATTAATATTTTAAATAAATGGTGGAGTATTTACAAACGGCTTAAACGGTTTATTTTTGAACCGTTTTGAAACCTCATTATAAAAGTAGAGATAGAGATTTGAAACCTCATTATAAAAGTAGAGATAGAGATAAAAGCCAATTTTTTATTGTTTTCTCCTGTTCTCTCTCAAATTCTAAATATTTTCCTCAATTCATGTTCATGCCTAAATTTCATATTCTAGTAACTAAATTTTGGTTTAGAATTTTAGACGATTTTCTGAAACTTCGAACCTATTTTAGGGTTTGAATTTCGAAAATTCACCCACAGTCGTGATGGAAAACGATAATGAACTGTCAAAAGTTTTGACACTCCTACTAGTTGGAACGACTGTAAAAAAATTTGACAGTCCTAAATAACACATGATGTTTATTGAACAATATATTTTCTTCTGGACTGTCAAAAAATTTGACAGAATATCATGTTTTATTTAGGACTATCAAAAAATTTGACAAAACATTTTTATTTAGAATTGTTAAAAAATTTGACATAACATCATATTTATTTAGAACTGCTCAAAAAAATTGACAATTATATCAATTAAATGGACCGTCAAAATGCAGTCATAAATGTTGGGAAAAAAAAAGGTTTGTGATAAGGGCACTACTAAAAACACTTTGGGCTAGCCCAGGATTGGAACTAGCCCATTAATGAATGAAGTTTACTCATACTAGCCCAAAAGTTTACTCATACTAGCCCAAACATAATATCTCCTCCCAAACCCTCCAAACCTCCACCGGAGCCCTCCCCCTCCTCCCTTTCTTGTCGGAGCCCTCCTCCTCCACTTCTTCCTCCTCCTCCTTGTCGATAGCTTCCAAACTCTCGAAAGAATCAAGGTACAATTCTTCCTTCTCCTTGTTCTATTGCATTTTAAAAAAATTCCAAAAATTATAATAATTTCTATTGTATTTCAAAAAATTATCTTTCCAATCTTAAAATTAGGGCATACAAGTCATGAATGTAGTTTCGAATGTAGTTTCGACGTTTTTCTGGAGTCTCGTACCCGATTTTAGGGCATACAAGTTCGACATCCGTCGAACGTATGGAACAGAACCATGCGGGACTGTAGAAATTTCTACAGTCCTATATACATTGTGGACTGTAGAAATTTCTACAATCCTATATGTATAAAGGACTGTAGAAATTTTAACAGTCCTGTATACATTTAGGACTGTAGAAATTTCTACAGTCCTGTATACATATAGGACTGTAAAAACTTCTACAGTCCTGAATGTTGAATTAATTTTAGGATGTTAAAATATATATCTTTTTTTTGTTTTATAGTCACGACCCTCGGAAGGGCATTGAGGATGAAGATATCATAAGAAGACGCCCTACTGCGTCGATGCGTAAGGAACGCAATGTTCAGCGTACTGTTGAACCAGCTCTCACTATTCGCGACCCCGAGGCACGCCCTGAAGTTAGGAAACATCAACTGACAAAGAAGACTGTAACTCGTTCGAAGAGACGTGCTCCTAGTACTCCTAGTACTTCTGGTTCTTCTTCCTCCTCCGATGAGGACATACCAACTGTCAAAAATTGGCCAACTGATGGTTCAGGACCTTCTCAGCATGCAGATAGTCCTGTCGAGACTCTGCCACAAACCCTCAGAAACTGGCCTACTTATGGTTCAGGACCTTCTCAGCAGCTAGATAGTCCAGTCGAGACTCGTCCAAACGGTTGCTTCTATGTTGCCGTCGATCGAGAACCATATTGCATACCAAATATGGAACAATCCGGTAAGTACATTACGTTATGATAATTTTATATATAGTTGTAAGTTCTAAGTTCATCCAATTATTTATAGATAACTATATTTTATATATAGTTATAAGTTCATCCAATTGTTTACTTTTCAGGAGAGTTCTCGTATGTTAACGGTGATCAACCACGGCAAAAAGTGCAATACATGGGGTTTTGAATTATTGGGAGACGATGTGAAGGCTAAAATCATTTCCACCGGTTTACAATATTTGGGTAACTACTCATATAGGACGGTGGATAATGCACTCATATCAGCATTTGTAGAACGATGGCATCCAGAAACCAACACTTTTTATCTACCAAACGGGAGTTGACGATTACCCTTGATGACGTCCATCATATATTGGGACTTAGGATTGATGGTCGAGTCATTATGAATCATACTTTTGATGAATCGAGCATCAACTTTTACGACCATATCGTGGATTATGTATCAGGGTGTCTGGGAGTTGATGCGGCTAGTTTTACCACCCTTCGAGAATTCAAGAAGTCGTACGGACTTTCTTTAAAATATTTGGAGGAGACATTCGCTGATCCGGACCCTAAAGTGGATAATAGCGATAATGTGGCCCGTGGATATATGCAGTTCATCTTAGGGGCTGTCGGTATTACGGATAAGTTTGGAACGTCGATACATACCAAATATCTCCTGAATTTTGACGACATAGACATGGTGGAAGAAATATCTTGGGGAAGCGGTATACTAGCATACCTTTACCACAAGCTTGGTGCGGCATTCCGCGTTGGTTCCAAGACAATATTCGGATGCCAGACTCTACGATATATCTTTGTCAACTTGTATACATACTAAAAAAAATTGTTTTAGTTTTTGGACTAATTTTTTTAACTTGGTTACGTGAAGGATGGATATACGAGCACTTTTCAACCCTGCAGTGAGCTAAACTTAACCGAGGGTATGATGAGCACCTTCATAGAATGTGCAGATGGAAGCCAACTAAAGAAGATGCCAAACGTCCACACACATTGGCTGCTCTACGGATTGTACTTGAAGATATGACGATAGAAGAGGTAAATTGAGACCTAATTTTTTAATGTTTGGTAATAATTTACTAAATTACGTTATGCTAAATGACGTTATGCTAAATTTTATGCATTGCAGATTGTTTGAGATCTATATCGTGATTTGCAACAGACTAGTCGTCCATTGCAACCAGTCGCTTTATATCACGGTCTGATAAGTTATCATGAAATCAATGAGGCTTATATGCCTGATAGAGTGCTCCGTCAGTTTGGCTACGTACAAATAGTCGAAGCGCACATTGAAAATGATAACTGCTCCGCGAGGTACAAAACCGATAAACTATATTCCTGCGGCGTTCAATTGGGTCTCGAACTTCTTCACTGAGTGGCAACATCATGTTATTAGAGAAACTGAACGACAAGCAGCAGTAAATATGACGGAATATAGCGACGACTACCTCGCCTACTACGCTGGTGTCGGACTACCTACGTTGTTCAAACGCGGGGGCGATATTGTGCATGTACCATCAGATCTCCCTGCCAAATCTGTCTTGTATACTGCATCGGTCAAGATGGTGAGGCAACTTTTTCACTTTCAGTTTGATATATGTAAATGTTTATAACCTAACAAATTTTTTGAATTCTCATGAATAGGCTAGGAAAGTGAAGAAGTTGGGAAGAAGCCTCGTAAGTTGCCAGGGTACGAATTATATGAAAATCAATGACGAGCTACAACAAATCGACAACACTGAAGATTTTCCTTTCTTGGAAAATAGAGAGCAACGTACAAAGAGGCGGCATAAAGTTTAGGCCATGTTTCAAGATATGTAAAATATTGCTACAATTTGTGTTTTGAGACATGTAAAACTTTTAAGTTTGAAAACTTTGACTGGTTATGTTTTGTTGGAATTTTTGATTGGTTATATTTTGTTTCGAGACTTGTTTAAGTTGTAAAACTTTCATACAATTTATGTTTGGAGACATGTTTGAAGAAGAACTTTTATACAGTTGTTAAACTTTCATACAATTGTTGGTTATTTGTGTTTCGAGACAGCTACTTTTATGTATAAATGTGCAAAGATAGTGGCTAAAAACTAGGACTGTCAAATTCTGGACAGTATCAGGACTGTCAAAATCCTTACAGTCTTAGTTTTATATATAAATTTGCAGAGACAGTGTATTAAAATTAGGACTATAAAAATTTTGACAGTCCTCATAGCTTGTGGGACTGTCAAAATATTGACAGTCCTACTTTTATATATAAATGTGCAGACAGTGGGTTAAAACTAGGACTGTCAAAATTTTGATAGTCCACATAGCTTATTGGACTGTCAAAATTTTGACAGTCCTAGTTTTATATATAAATGTGCAGACAGTGGGTTAAAACTAGGACTGTCAAAATTTTGACAGTCCTAATTTTATATTGGACTGTCAAAATTTTGACAATCCTAGTTTTACAGTATATAAATGTACAAATAGTGGGTTTAAAACTAGGACTGTCAAAATTTTGACAGTCCAATTAGCATGTGGGAATATCAAAATTTTGACAGTCCTAGTTTTATATAAAAATGTGTAAACAGTGGGTTAAAACTAGGACTGACGTTATTTTGACAGTCTTGTTAGCTTGTGGGACTGTCCATATTTTGACAGTCCTACTTTTATATATATCATAGTGGGTTAAAACTAGGACTGTCAAAATTTTGACAGTCCTGTTTGTTTGTTGGACTGTCCAGATTTTGACAGTCCTAGTTTTATACAGAGAGTGGGTTAAAACTATCTATATAAATATTGGAAAAGATACCATTACACAACATACATGACTCTTTGCACAACATACAAGATTTTGGGATCCTCCATCTTCATCATCATACAGTTCAACATACAGTTCTAGTTTTATTTTATTGCACAACATATAGTTCAATATACAGTTCAACATACATGACTAATTGCACAACATACAAAATGATACAGAAGTATAAGACGAATCAATCGATTAGAATATCAAAGTAGTTCTTAGGCAAGATTTTGGGATCCTCCATCTTCATCATCTTCTTATAGCCAGCAATTGCATCCGTGTAGGGTGTCGTCCATGCGATCGCTTCCTCCGGTGCGTGTTTATACCAAAGTGTAGAAGGTGGAGGAATAGAAGAATGATCGATCAACCTTTGGATGACAAAGTGTTGTCCGACAAGCCCTATCGAACATAGATCAGATAGTTTGTGTTCGGCCGGGGGAGCGCACATTGGAAAGAAAGTATTGTTAATGCCTTGTGAGATAATTACAATAGGTATCTTATACCTATTAGAGAATACGTATGCAGCAGGCGGGACATCCATGCAATAGTCTGGTCCGGTAACTGTTTTCGTACAAGGTATGCTTGCCAACAAATCTCCAACAATTTCGTCGTCGAGTATCTGCCTATAGAAGGGTAGACGAGACTCCAACTCCTCGTACAGCTCTTCCCTAACCTGTCTCCATCCTGCTTCAACTGAATAGCCAAGATGTCTTGCGAGTGCATGATATCCACAATGGCCATCCTTAGGAACATCAATAATAGATCAAATAAAATCCCATATCTCAAGTAGAATTTTTTTAATGTATATACTATATGAATCAGAGAAGTTATCTAAACCCTACGTCGTGACTGCATCGTTCATTTTCTGTTTCTTTCTTCTTCAAATAGTAAGCTTACTCTTTTTTTGCGAAAATACCACACATTCGATAACCGACTTTGACTCAACTTGCTCTAAATTACGTTCATTATGTTCAAATAAGGATGGATCTCTTTTAGTTGACTCCATCTTCTTTTTTTTGCTCTACTCATTCTTGAGTGTGGTCTTCCCTTAGGAGTTCGAACAACATATGGCTCTTGCAAGCAAGTTGTTGCCAGGACTGTAATTTTTTGGATTTTAACCTCAATGGATCTTCTCTCCGGTTCCGATGCGACACACTACCTTGTGTGCAGGGGTTTCACTTGTAGCAAAGAAAAGAAATCATCGTAAACTTTCACCGTCGGCATTATCGACAGCTGTCTCCAACATTGATCAACAACATCTATTGGAATAGGTATAGATTGACGACGATATTCGTTAATCTCATATGCACAAGGAAAGCCGAGTGAATGTCGATATGAACAACCGCAAACCTCGGGATCATAACCAACCAACTTTGACCTACCAATCTCCTTAAATAATAAGCCCAAGGCCTTGTGAGATACTACATAGATTAAATCATCCAAGAGGTGTTTATGCTTGTATTCATGCTTTGCAATATTGAGGCTCATATCAAATGATGCTACAATCTCGTTCACCGTGGAAATAATCATCAAATGAATCGATTGCCAAACGGAGACAAAATTACCGACCGATGACCGTAGATATCTTTTTAAACTTGAGTGTGATCCTTCGACCCGGTTCATAGTGATTGTGCCATAATGCTTCACCATGTTCGTCCATGCTAAGACGAATTATTATTTATGTGGTTCTAGCCAAGTATCTTTGATATAAAAAATACATGTCGAGTTACTCGTCTCCCACTTTTATTTGAACATGTACCATGCTGTGTCGTAGCTGTCTATAGTACTTGCTTGCCATACAAGACTCCAATCACTATAGAATTCTTTGAAGCGAAGCTTGTCGATTTTACCGTCCACATTTTCAAATTTGCTCTTGTATTGAGCTTAGATATTTTGATTTATATGCCAAGTGCATAGTAGTCTATGCACATGAGGAAATACAATATCTATAGTATTTATCAGCGCATATTCTCTGTCGGTAACAAAAACAGAGGGCTCTTTGTATCCTGTGTAAAGGGATTGTAGTTTTCTTAACGCCCAAGTATAATCCTCTACTGTCTCACTCTTCATAAAACAAAAAGCGACTGAAAATGTTTTTCCCGTAGACGTAAATCCAATAATGTGAAAAAGAGGCATCTTGAACTTGTTGGTCTTATATATACAATTAAGGGCTAACACGTCTGCGAAGGACCGAGCCAAGTGTGTGCAATCATGATGATCCCAAAACAATGAAAGGAGTTCATCATTTTGTGGATGTCTTCTATGGTACTCCACGTAGTGATGCTCCCCAAGCAACTTCAATACTTGCTGCATCGCCATTCTTCCTTTCATACTATTACATTTTGCTCTCGCCAAACTATTATAGATCGTCCCCATGGTTGACTTGTTCTCATCTTCTTTTTGTCGTACAGCAGAATAAACTTGTTTGGGTGCAACTCCGGAAAGGAACAGTTCTTCAACCAACTTTCTCTCATCCTTCTTCAACCGTGCCACGTAGGCATGACCCGTAAGTGTCTCTAGAATATGATGATTGTGTATTCCATTCTTAACTTCGATTATCCACTTCACATCTTCTACTTTTACAATCAACACCTTAAATGGACAACCATATTTTCTCGTCCCAACATTTTTCTTGGGAATTTTTTATCAACAACACCCTTTTTTTTACGATGCTGCCTGAACACACCCCATCTTTCGCAGCCTAGCTCTAAATATTTTTGGTTCGGCCGAGATCTGATGGATCTTGCAATGACAATGACTATGTTATGTCATCTTCCAACTTCTCTGCACCAATCTAATGCTTCTTCCTGGGATGCAAATTGAATATCCGTTGAGAATACCTTCTCCACATCAACCCCAATAGCAGGATGTACCAAAACATCTGTACGAGGTTGGTCCTATAACCAATATAAAATAATATAAAAATTAATAACTTTAAATAATTGGCAGTCCAAATTAGGACTGTCATAATATTTACAAACTAATGTATTGAGTAGACTGTAAATTTTTTTACAGTCTTTAAGATTCAGGACTGTCACTATTTTGACAGTCCACTTAGTATATAGGACTGTCGAAATTATGACAGTCCTATATTTATATAGGACTGTCGAATTATCGACAGTCCTATAGTTATATAGGACTGTCAAATTTTATACAGTCCTTACATGATGACTGTCGAAATAGGGTTATCATTTTATGTACCGTACGTGCTTCGGAACAACCGACATGTTCTTCGGAAGGACCGAAGTGCATATTTAATGGATTGCATGATCCGACTTCTTCGTCGAAGATAATTTCGTGCATCGCTCCTACAATAGTCAAATAAAACTAAATATTTTTGTGACAATCGCAAAACTTATTCATCGTATGTTGTCGAAGACATACCGGAAGAATATTCGTTGGACAATTACCAAATCAGATTTTTCTTTCACTTGGGACCACAACTATCAAATTCCAAAGTTAGGTTTAGATTTTTGGACTTGAGAGAATGAGAGATTTCTTCATGTGAAGGTGAAAAACAAAAAAGAGAAATAATTTTTATTTATATAGGTTGGTGCGAGCTATTCCTGAGTATATTGTTAAGTGCCCTTATCAAAATCCAAAAAAAATAGACTAAAAAAAGTCCAAATAGTTTTGAGAAAAGTTCCCATGCCCATGAGATGCTTTTCCAACTCTTTCATTCCTAAAGTTATGATGCACAAACACCGGCCAAAAATAAACAGAATACTCGCTGCAACAGTTTGCAGCTACATGTTCCTTTTAAATAGTAGTCACATTTCTTCATTTGAACTAATTCATGCCACCCATTTCATAGTAAAACTAAGGGGGTGTTGGGTAGGAATGATGGAAAAGTGAAATAAAGAGTTTTTTTTCTAATGAAAAGAAAAGATTTTTTTTGTCTTTTGTGTTTTGTAGGAATGCTGGAAAAGAGAAAAGATGCATTTTTTTTTTTTTGTAAGGAAAGAAAAGTTGAATGAAAGAAAGTAAAAATATATAGATTTTACCAATTATTTTCCCAACTAAAAATTTTTCTATACAATTTGACTTCATGAATAATTTTTAAATAATATATTTTATATGGAGGTATGATTGTTAATTAATATTAGTCTCTACTTTTTTTCTCACTTTTTGGGGATTAAATTTCTTAGGCTACAAGAGAAAAATAATTCCTCAATTTTTTTTTTCTATACCAAACAAGAGAAAATGAATCCTAACGAATCATTCCCTCTATTGTTTCCTCCTCAATTTTTTCTTTCTTCCATTTTTTTCCTACCAAATACACCCTAAGATAGTATGGAGTTTGGGAAACAGAGAGTTGTCACAACTATGGAAATGGACAGTCCAAAATATTGAATGTGATATTTTCCATTTTCTTTTCTCAAATTAAAATATATTGTTCAAACATGTTTTATTTCAAACGACAATGCTAACCCATCACCTGTAGTATCGGTCTCCTCGGCCGTCATGACAAATGCTCCGCCCTGCCAAGGTAGCTCCCTCTGCGGGTGATGAGCAATCTGCGTTGTTACAGGTGGCCTAGCTCCTCATCTCTGCCCTTGATCTGCACCCTGGCCTAGATGATGAAGGGTCCAGAGACAATCCTTCACCAAATGCTCCATTGATCCATAATGTAAGCATGCTCCAAGTCTCTTCTGGCACATCTCCCATGTAGTGCCCCGTTCCCCCGATGCGGGGAGCGCGGCTAAGAAACACAAGACGGTATCGTTCGATCGGGATAGATTGAATTAAGAACTCGTCCTCATTATGGATTTGTTTCTTCGGAATCGATTCCCATATTCAGTGGACCGCGTTCCAAGGATCGGCTTAGCGGCAGAGTCAGGAGGGACCTCTCCGCTGCTATCTTTTATTGCCTCGGTTTTCGGTATCGCTTGTTGCTTTCGTGCTTTGAGTTGGTTTTGGGATTTGCTTGTTTTCCTTGAACGGTTTTGATGGATTTCATTGTTTTCGTTCATTGAATTGCACTTCAATTCCGAGATTGGAAAGAGAGGAAGAAGTATTGATCGAGCTGTTCGTGTGCAGGTGAACGAGCAGTAGGCGGCTTGCGAGCGGAGTCGTGAAGCGCCTCTTTCCTTCTCCCTTCCGAATACTAAGTGAGTGGCTACCAACCCGATTAGCTAGCCCTGCTTCCAAGCTTCACACCCTAAAAGCTTGAACTCTTCTTTGCCCCGATCAAACGATACCAAGTAAAAACTAAAAGAAACCAAGATAAAAGAGAATAGACTTGGTTCATTATGCTTGTCAAATAACTTCATGAACGGATACTACATCGCATGCTTGCCCGTTAGGAATAAATCAAGAATTGTTACTTGTCTTGTACAGTGCTTGTCTTGTACTCTTGTTGCCTCAAACTGTACTCGTATTGCCTCGGCTGCTTGAATGATTAACTTAGTAAAACATATTGTTCGATCATGGACAACTTGTGCACAAGGGTATAGTTCTGCGGACGGTCGCTGGGGCACTGGCACCGATCCGGTCCGGACGGAACTCTATTGTATAGTCTATTGTGCTGGACGGGTTGGCATGTAGCGCTCCTTGTACTTTCGCTGCATACCATTGCCGCCAGTGACTAGTGTCCATTGTGGCATCACGCCAGTGATCTCTTGTATATTTAAACATGTTGCAAACTAACTTGTGTCTTCGTGGCAGGGAAGGCATGGTAAGTATTGTGCAGGTAATTCAGACGGTCAGGTAAAATCCACCGAACGGTGGCACATTCATTTCAGTAAATTCAATATGCTGCTTACTTGTAAATGAACTAAGGCAAGATAGAAACCCACAAATATGCATGCTTTATTAAAACAACGTGTTGATTAGTATAGTTCGGCTAGCTCGCCTTCACCAGCATGTTTCGATATGCTGACCCTCGTTGAAACAGGTTCTCCGCACTAAGGCGAACCGAGCGAGGAGCCGAAGTCGTCTTTCCGATCCAGTCCAGCTGTTGGCGCATCTTCACCGCGCCCCTTTGAAGTACTTGAAGAACCAGGAGCTTGCAACTCTTCATACACAAATGCAGCTCCGTGGCAAAGCCGTCCTCCAGCCTGGAGGTCTATACATTTAGAAAGTTATAAAGGGATATAATGTACAGGACTGCTATCTCATTTTGAGTCGACACTTTTGTAAGCCCGTGCGGCATATTAGCTGACTCGTTCAAGAGTTTGTAATAGATGTTCATTATCAATAAAGAGAACTTTTCCATGTTTCAAATCTGTTTTTTAATTTATCTGTGTACTCTGAATATGTACTCGTTATGCAAAATACTTTAGCCTTGTGCGGGCGCAACCCCAGGCCCGCACGGCATCACGATTCGGGGGACGCCCCAACGATTCTACGGAATCGGGTCATGACATAGTGGTATCAGAGCACAGATTCAAGTTCCTTAGACTCGTACTGGAAAAGTTCCTTTAACGATCAAATTCCTATACGAACTCTTGAACTCGCTAGGCCAAAATGAGATACGTTCATGCAATGAGTCCATAATACATTATGATCCTAATGTAATTTACCTTCTTTTGAAGGAATGGCACCAGCGCAATCTGCAGCGCAAGCACCGAACGAAACGCAAAGCCAAGAAAGTAGTTCGGGCACTTCGGGAAGTTCAAAGAGCCAGCGAGCCGTGCCAAGCATCGATCCCGTCCAAAGAATGTTGCGGATGTTGGAGGAAAACCAACAAAGGGACGAGGCTCGCTACGAACGGGCCGAGAAGCGGGCGGAGGAGAGTCAGCTCAAGTTTCAAGACAATATAGAAGCTCGATTCTCAGTCCAACAGAAGCAGGTGGATGCCCTGCAACAGATCGTTCAAACTTTGGCTTCCAACCATTCCATGGCAAGAACGCCGACTCCGGTGGAACAACCCGCGCTTGAAGTAGAGACGCCGCATATTCCAAGGGCGAGGGACGTGACTGCCTTCGACTTTGGCCACTTCAAGAAAGTCTGCAACACTCAATTCAACAGGACTGAGAAACCCATCGTGGCTCTAGATTGGTTGGCAGAACTTGAAGATCACTTCGCTCTGCTAGAGGTCCCCGAAGAGAAGCGCATCGCCTGCGCGCAACTACAGCTCTGCCTCAACGCACACGATTGGTGGGACGTGCATCGACGATCTCTCCAATTTGATCACAGAGAGGAGGCGATCTCGTGGACGACTTTTTGTGCCGCGTTCGAAGAGGAGTTTGTACCCCCTCCAGTACAACGTCAAATGGAGAACGAGTTCGTGCAACTGAGGCAAGGCAGTATGACAGTTAAAGAGTACTCCGTCGAATTCAACCGACTCTCCAAATTCGCTAGGGCCTATTTACCTGATGTAGCGAGTCAAGCTAGAAGGTTTGAAGGTGGACTACGCCCTGCCATCAATGCGCACGTAGTCGTTCCTCAGTATCACACAATGCATGAAGTCATGAATCACGCCCTATCGCTTGAACCACACTATCCTCACGTTCCTACCGGCGCTGTGCATACATCCAGTCATAAATGCCAAAGCAATGATAGAGGAAACAATGCTGCTAAGTGACCCAACAACGGTGGTCCGAAGAGAGCGAAACCAGGGCAACTATGTTACTTCTGTAGCAAGCCGGGGCATATGAAGGATAATTGTCGTCTGAAACTTGGGTTATGTCTGGCCTGTGGCGGATCAAACCATTCTGTTCGTGATTGTTCCTTGAGTCATGATCGCCGTCCTGAACGCAATAATCCCTAACGGTAGGTCCCATTCTTAAGTTTCGGGACAAAACTTCCAATTAGTTGGGTAGGATGTAGCGCCCCGTTCCCCCGATGGGGGGAGCGCGGCTAAGAAACACAAGACGGTATCGTTCGATCGGGATAGATTGAATTAAGAACTCATCCTCGTTATGAATTTGTTTCTTCGGAATCGATTCCCATATTCAGTGGACCGCGCCCCAAGGATCGGCTTAGCGGCAGAGTCAGGAGGGACCTCTCCGCTGCTATCTTTTATTGCCTCGGTTTTCGGTGTCGCTTGTTGCTTTCGTGCTTTGAGTTGGTTTTGGGATTTGCTTGTTTTCCTTGAACGGTTTCGATAGATTTCATTGTTTTCGTTCATTGAATTGCACTTCAATTCCGAGATTGGAAAGAGAGGAAGAAGTATTGATCGAGCTGTTCGTGTGCAGGTGAACGAGCAGTAGGCGGCTTGCGAGCGGAGTCGTGAAGCGCCTCTTTCCTTCTCCCTTCCGAATACTAAGTGAGTGGCTACCAACCCGATTAGCTAGCCCTGCTTCCAAGCTTCACACCCTAAAAGCTTGAACTCTTCTTTGCCCCGATCAAACGATACCAAGTAAAAACTAAAAGAAACCAAGATAAAAGAGAATAGACTTGGTTCATTATGCTTGTCAAATAACTTCATGAACGGATACTACATCGCATGCTTGCCCGTTAGGAATAAATCAAGAATTGTTACTTGTCTTGTACAGTGCTTGTCTTGTACTCTTGTTGCCTCAAACTGTACTCGTGTTGCCTCGGCTGCTTAAATGATTAACTTAGTAAAACATATTGTTCGATCATGGACAACTTGTGCACAAGGGTATAGTTCTGCGGACGGTCGCTGGGGCACTGGCACCGATCCGGTCCGGACGGAACTCTATTGTATAGTCTATTGTGCTGGACGGGGTGGCATGTAGCGCTCCTTGTACTTTCGCTGCATACCATTGCCGCCAGTGACTAGTGTCCATTGTGGCATCACGCCAGTGATCTCTTGTATATTTAAACCTGTTGCAAACTAACTTGTGTCTTCGTGGCAGGGAAGGCATGGTAAGTATTGTGCAGGTAATTCAGACGGTCAGGTAAAATCCACCGAACGGTGGCACGTTCATTTTAGTAAATTCAATATGCTGCTTACTTGTAAATGAACTAAGGCAATATAGAAACCCACAAATATGCATGCTTCATTAAAACAACGTGTTGATTGGTATAGTTCGACTAGCTCGCCTTCACCAGCATGTTTCGATATGCTGACCCTCGTTGAAACAGGTTCTCCGCACTAAGGCGAACCGAGCGAGGAGCCGAAGTCGTCTTCCCGATCCAGTCCAGCTGTTGGCGCATCTTCACCGCACCCCTTTGAAGTACTTGAAGAACCAGGAGCTTGCAACTCTTCATACACAAATGCAGCTCTGTGGCAAAGCCGTCCTCCAGCCTGGAGGTCTATACATTTGGAAAGTTATAAAGGGATGTAATGTACAGGATTGCTATCTCATTTTGAGTCGACACTTTTGTAAGCCCGTGCGGCATATTAGCTGACTCGTTCAAGAGTTTGTAATAGATATTCATTATCAATAAAGAGAACTTTTTCATGTTTCAAATCTGTTTTTCAATTTATCTGCGTACTCTGAATATGTGCTCGTTATGCAAAATACTTTAGCCTTGTGCGGGCGCAACCCCAGGCCCGCACGGCATCACGATTCGGGGGACGCCCCAACGATTCTACGGAATCGGGTCGTGACATCCCAAGTGTGCCCAGTATTCTTACAATAGGTGCATTGAGGATCCTGTTGCACTTGTCTCTGAGGATGCTGTGGCATCCGCTGTACTGGAGCTTGTACTGGAGCAACAATTGGTTCCTGCATCTGATATTGTTGCTGATAAGCTCCGAGCTTACTGGAAACTGTTGTTGCTGGAACTGCGGCCTCTTTGCCGGTCCCGTACTGCTACTGGCAACCCCAAATATATTACGGTCCCTCTTCAGCTTTAAGTTCCATTCCCGCTCGACCTTGGGCGCCTCCGAAGGTATCTCAGAATACGTCTCATAGAAAGATGGAATGAGGATCTTCACTTCCCAATTTAGACCCTCGCGAAAATGAATAGTCCAAACTTCTGGTTCCCTCACCAAGTACTCCGCAAATCGGCTCTGCCTCCCGAACTCTACGGCATACTCCTCTACGGACATGCTCCCCTGTATAAGGCTCTCAAACTGCCTTCCTAAGTCCAATTTGTCTATCCGAGCAAAAAACTTATTCTTAAAGAGATCCTTGAACATCTCCCAAGACTATCCCGCATCAGTAAGAAGTGGCTCATTCCATAACCAAGTGCGGGCGACATCGAACAGTTGAAGTCCTACTGCCTCAACCTTCAGATCCTCAGCAAGACGGAACACCCTCATGAGACGCTCAATATTCTTGAGCCAATCGTCAGCATAGACTATACCCTCTGTTCCCTTGAAAACTGGAGGCTCTAGCTTCTTGAAATTTTGAATGTTGCCTGGCTCGAGCTGAACATCTGTGGCTGTGGAGGAACCCCTCTCTGAACTGCTGCAATAGTTACCTGATGGGCATTTTTCATACTCTGTCGCATCATATCTGACTACCTGTGCTGGGCCTCTATCTGTGCCCTCTGTACCTCCATTATCTCTCTAAACAATGCAATCATCGGCGCATCATCTCCTGACAATGAATGTGGTGAAAGTTCCTCCGAAACAACTGGGGTAGTCTTCGAAACTGGTGGAGGAGAACCCCCGAAGGCAGCCGAGACTCCAACGTGAACTGATGTTGTAAGAGGTATAACCCTTGCTATCTGAGTGGGAGATTGAGAGGTGGCAGACCTCGCAAAAACTGCTCCCGATCGATGGGATCTAGTCTTCGACGGCATCCCGAAGACAAATCAAAACAAAAGAGATCAATTCGACACAAGATAAGATATCATCAAGGAAGGACAATAATATTCAAAGTATTCAGAAGGAATCAAAAGTAGCAATTTCAAATCAGATTAGAATTCCTAGTTGTGATTGAGTATCCCTCTCTCATCCTAGTGTCCTATGTCCTATATCCTATCGCAGGCTCGCAGTAGTAAAACTAAGTCGTCATACTACCACAATATCGTATAACTTGCGAAGCCTGACCTGCATAGGCTACCACAAAAATGTGTCACGACCTGCACCCGGTGAAAGGGTGCGAGTACGTGGGTACATTCAGCCTACGTTGCAGTATCGACGGTAGAACACTGTCTAGGTCGACTATACTATCTAAACATCTCACAATAATATATATTCTGTCAACAATATCTCAACTCCAAGAAGGAGGGCAAAATACTTAATGCAACACAATACTCAATCACAAATCTATGTCACGAGAAGATATTAAAGAAGTCTAACATAACTATGCAGTCTAAAAATATAACAACAACAAATAAAAATAATATTCAAGTCTCAAATATACGCCGAAAATAAATTTGGTACCAAAATGCTAAAGAAAACTAACTATGAAAGACTAGTGATTCCGGCTAGATCTTCCAGCAGTCACTCCTGAACTAATGGGTCCATGTCTCCACCATTTATGGGCTGAGGTCCGTAATACGTCAGACACTAATCTCCCAGATCCTCTGAAAAATATTTTCCAGTCAGGAATGGAGCGAAGTACAATCCAATAGCAGTTCCAATTAATTGACAAAAACTATAAAACAGTAAAATAGAGGATGCTATCTACGATGAGAATATAACTGATGATCAAGAACAATGAAGGAATAGGCAATACTAGAAACATAATATAAATCAATACGTACAAGAATGAAGGAAAAGAACTATAATGTCAGAAATAGAACAGAGTAATTAATGAACTGAATATGGAGTCTGCAATATACCATGTGTTTGAGATACTAACTAAATATGTGATCGGCTTGGGAGATTCAATGATTACACTAAGGAGCTAACTCAACCATATGTGAATTGCATGATTAGTTAGTAGCCAATGATTATACTACTAACCGATAGTTCTTGATCACATATTTAATTGGTATTTCCTCCATCCCGACTGATACGATGGATCAAATCATGACACGTTACTAGCCAATATATCCAATATTTAACTTATAATTTTTAATGTTATCCAATACCAACAAGGAACAATATTCGATACCATCTCAATAATTAAGGTAATATCTCATGACTGACAATCCAATAATAATACCAATCCGTGTACCATCGTATCAAGAATCATAAGTAACATTTCTAAATACTTGAATTATAGTAGTAATCAAATAATAGAAACTATCAGAGAATGTACTCGTCTGTGCTCCAGAGCAGATGATGCAAATCGGTGTCCGAACTGGTGTCACACAGACCTATATATGGAATATTGCATTAGTACAAGGTTTGGAATAAAAATGAGTTAAACTAGTCAACTTTTAGGTCATAAAGCCATTTCTAAGTCAAAATAGTCAAACTAGGTCAACTCTAGGTCAAACTAGTCAAACTTGGTTAAACTAGCTATTTCTAGGTTATATGAGTCCATCTCTAGGATATTGGGTCCATACACTATGTAACTAGGCCACAGTAGCTATACTAGGATATTGGAAACCCAATAAGATACCGTATCGTAAGATACAAAAATTAATAGATAGAAAATATCATAATATGTATATACAATCAACGATAATTAATATTTCTAACTAAACTAATACTAAGTGGATACCTTGGCTTTGAACCAATGCGGTATCGCAGCACTACACACACATCTTGATACTCAAACCCGATACCTTGAGTATCAACCCAATACCTTGAGTATCCATCAGTACCTTGATATTACCTTGATATCATAAGGTAATGTTAATTCTAACATATAGCTACCTACCCAAACTCTAAACTATAACTAACATGTATTAAATTAACTAACATCATCAACTAACTAATAACAATTACTCACAACCTACTAACTAACATCTAACACATATAACTAATATCATCTAACTGTTAGACACTAACTAATACTACTAACAATACTAGCAACTAACATCACTAACTGTTAAACATTAAACTATCCTTCTTACCATTTATCCTCAAGCTATACTAATTATTAACTTACTAATACACTAATACATATATACATGCAACTACATATATATATAACTACTAGAGATACAAGTATATACATAACACATAATAGTAACAAGTATACATATCACCAATAGTAATCACTAGCTACTAGATATCAAATGTACATATGAATACATACTTACTAATTAGTTAAACTACTAATGAACTAGCTAGCCAAACTAACTACTAAACTAAATAAACTATCAAGCTACTAGTAAACTATACATCAAGATAATAGCTAACTAAACTAATAGTTAAACTAACTAAACTATCTACTAACTAGCTACATTACCCTGCTGATACACTACTGCTGCTCAAAACTGTCACTGCCTTGCTGCTCAACTACTGATGGTGTAGCTGCTCATGCTCACTGCTCGAAGCTGTTGCTGCTGCATTTGTTGTTGGCTGCTGCTAGCTCTTGTTGTTGCTGTGCTATTGCATGCACACGATGCTGCAGCTCGCTGCTG
This sequence comes from Iris macrosiphon, assembly GCA_036927795.1. Taxonomy (NCBI): domain Eukaryota; kingdom Viridiplantae; phylum Streptophyta; class Magnoliopsida; order Asparagales; family Iridaceae; genus Iris; species Iris macrosiphon. Next base: position 200,117,692 of record JAYESA010000006.1, read on the forward strand.
CTCGTGCTAGAATTGCTGCTGCTCGCTGCTGCGTTTGTACTGCTACCTGCATGATGCTGCAGCTGTTGCCACTGCTACTGCGTTTGCTGCTGCTTGCAGTTGCTGTGCGTTTGCTGCTGCATTTGCCTTGTAATGACTGCTGCTATGTGCTAGCTTCAGTTGCAATCTATTTCCTGCTGTTTGTTGGCTGCATCAGTGTTGTTGCTATACTGCTGATGTTAGTGTTGCTCAATTCCTCTCTTTTCAACACACACACAACTATATACATCTATGCACACACACACTCAAACACCTATGAACGAGTAGATGTGTGTGTGTGTGTGTGTGTGTGTGTGTGTGTGTGTATATATATATATATATATATATATATATATATATATATATATATATATATATATATATATATATATATATATATATATATATATATATATTTGAGTGTTATGTTTATATATATATATATATATATATATATATATATATAATCATGAAATTATATATCACAAATAGCTATAAACAATACAAATTAAATCTAAAATACAATAAAATAAACACGTGAAGTGTATCGCACCCGCATCATACTAGATCTATGATACGCTTGCGATACGAGTCCACCACACAACCAAACGTACCCCGAAGGACACGAGCAAATCTAAAATAATAATTATGAACAATACGAAGAGTTAAATATACATCTACGTGTCTGTGTCAAAATGTGACATGCTCTAATCTCCGTATCAGAGAAAAAAATCTTCAAATCAACACGTATCTCCAAATTGTCAGGATACGGCCTACACGTATCCAATTGTGGACACAACACTAGCCACACACAATCAAACACATGTCAATTTGGTCTAATTGACTAATTGACAAACACAAAATGTGTCAATATCAAAATTTCTCCAAAATTAACACAAAATACCACATAACTTCCTCCATAGGCCTCCTATGAATCTAATTCCAATTCCTATGGGTAACCTTAGCATATGGGATGGTTCTTTATAATTAAAATACAGATTTAGGGTCTAATTAAAGGAAAAAAATTGAATTATACCTATTGGGAGATGGATTCTCAATGAAATCTCTAAATTTGGCAAAAAGAGCCTCCAACTTGTAGGTCCTTGCTCCTCGTTATAGATCATTACTTTCTCCTTATAGATCCTTGCTTTAGTAGCCTCCAATGATGATTTGGAAAGAAATTGAAAAAAAATTTGGGTGGAATTTGATGTGGGAATGAAGAAATTTGGTTGAGGGGGATTCTAGATCTAGATTTGGAATATAAAAATGAAGAGAGAGAAAGTTTTTACCCCCTTATATAGGCCTCCCTTGCCCCCCCCCCCCCCAAGCTACTATATAAAGTCTAAAATATCCCTTGGGGCCTCTTATGAAAAAAATTAATTAGGGAAGGAAGGTTCAAGTCTAATGGGTTTAACTTAATTAATCATCCTCCTAATGATTGAGCTTCTAATGCGGCTCAAATCTAACTAGAATTAAATGTTGGTCCATGGATCTAATCTAAACTAGTTAGGTCCACTAACACAAGTCCAAAATAAAATCTAATATGCTAACAAAAAATAATAATACAATAAATAAATATTCAACATGCACAATATTTAATTAATTATGAAATAACCAAAATACCCTTTCCTAGAAATATGGTTGTGACACGTGATTTGAAGCCCGGCCTTGTTGGGAGTGAGTCGGGGCCGAACTTGAGCGCCTATGCAGCGGATACTTTCCTCCGTCAGATTGCAAAGAAAGGATCTTACCCGGCTGGGCAACTGCGGGATGTCAGCTAGGCACATTATAACACCTCGTGGTGTCGTCTAACCTTGTGGATTCTGAAGAGATATGAGCAAAAGCTTAGGGCAGCCAACATGTACTTTACGGTGAGGGGCACCTGCTATGGCTTGGAAATAAATTGATATCTCCTTGTCGCTCTGATGGAGTTGTATAGTTACCGCACGGGGACTTTCTATACGCCTGGCGGCGAGATGGGATTAGCTTTGCATGAGATACATTTTGTCTCTAAGCTTCCTTGGGGTGAGGTGCCCTACGAGGAGTACTCCTCATGTAATACGAAGTTGGGGGAGTTGGAGACGGAGAATCCGAAGATCCTGGAGGTGTACCAGGAGTTAATGTGTCATCACCGTATTTGTCAATGGATGAAGAAGCATAAGAAGAAGTCTTCTGAGGGATCCTCTCCCCATATCCCATCATGGACCCGCTATCTCTTTCTGGAAAAGGGTCAACCAAAATCCATGTTCGGACGCCGCGGTCAAAGCATGAAATTACTGACTCGATTCAGAAGCCGAAGAAGTTAGCTACTGAGAATGAAGAGGTCGAGGGATCCTCAGGATTAGAGAGAAGTCAAGAGTCCCCTGATGAGCTTGTTATCCCGGATGAGGATTTCAGCTACTTTTATGTGGACACCCACAGGCTATCCGTCAAGGCTGTATTGTCGGGACACCTGATGCTTTGGCTGCGCACTTGCATAGTTTCTGGCGCCTCTGGGTCGATAGATAGGGTCAGTAGCAACCTAATCCTTCCTACCGTGAAGTTGGCTTTTGGCCTCAAACTAGCCCTACTACCGGCTATGGTTTGCACCATATACCATGGTCTTCGATCCTTTGCTCAGAAGATGGAAGCTCATCCTTGCAAAGGGCATTTTAACAGGGTTGAACTCCCTTATCACTACCTGATGGGCTGCCTTCTCTTCCACCATGACTCTCTGATGTGTCCCGGACCTGATGATGACATGGTGGAGGATGATGCCTGGATTTGCAGGTATCGGAGTATGAAGTGGGATTGTGAATCGGTCCCTGCCTGTAGGAGGGAGCTGGCCTTTAAGTCAGGCTGGTCTTTTTTTACGACCAAACCTGAGTTTTTCGACGAGGAGAGGAATTTGATTCACAAGGATGCTGGGGTAGCTAGGAACTCGGACCCTGTCGGAGAAGCTTTTTCGTTGGCTCCAGGCCATTCGTCCTTCCTACCTAGTGTACCGAAATTGGGACTGGTCTTCGTGGAGCCGTACCTACCGAGCCGGTTTGCTCGCCAGTTCGGGTATAGTCTCTTTCTTCATCGTCGTCACAGTTAATGCTGTAAGAGTATAGCACAACAATTTATTATTATCTTCTCACCAGAAGAAAGGAAATAAGGACGTAACAAGAAATTAAAGTAAAAAGCTCACAAATATAGAAGTTTAAATTTTTTAGATGATCTAATCCAACAAGAGCAGAAGGATGTGTCTTGTCAAGAATCGAGAAGTCTTACAAGAGTAACATCAAAATTATCTTGGTTAAATGTATGTCATCACAATAATGTTCAAGTCAACCAAAAGATGCATCTTCATATCATTTTTCTCTTTCTCCTGAGTTACATTTTCAATGATTTGTTCTGAGAATAAGGGCCAATCACCTACTGTCCCCAGGGTCCTGAACCTAGGACTTCCTTTTCCCCTACTAAAGGTCTCAACCATTTGGTTGTGCAACCTTCAGTCATTTTTAATACTTTGTTAACAAGGCAAAACTCACATGCATCTTGCCTTAAGAGTATAAGACAGTTTCTACCTCATCATATTCTAAAAGAAACCAAACGAAATAAGCTTGCAATAGATTACTGCACAGAAACTAAACTCATAAGTACTAAATAGGACATTCTTAATGATTACATTTTCAAATTGAACATTGAATCCAGAATAACAAAGTTTAGAGTATCATATAATCTTGATATCATCCACAATTCTATGTATGAAGAGCTAAATGCAAAGTATGAGGCTATGAGCATGCAATAGATCAATGTTGAATTGCTGAGAGTATGAAAGGGACTTTAGTCCCATATCGGATATAATTGAAGAGAGAGGGGTTGGCCCCTCATATAAATATGTAGCTCCTCACATTAATAAATTCAAGCAAAATATTCTACCATATTTTAACTTCGTATCAGAGCCAAACCCCCCTTCCCACATATCTCTCTTTCTCCAAACCCTAACCCTAATCCCCTCCCCTCTCCCACAACCGCCCCCCTATCCTCCCCTCCCCTCCGCCCCCTTCCCCTCCACCTCCTCCCCCTTCCCCTCCCTTCCCTCCGCCCCTTCCGGGTGGCTGCTCCTACGTCTTGTCGAGCGGCAGCAGCTGCTGCTGTGGCTATTTTGGGGGCTGCCCGCTGCCGTCGTAGGTGCTGTCGTGACTGCTCGGCGATCCGGCGACCTCGATTGACCTCAATCTCGATCTCGATGATCTCGGCGATCTTATTATTCTTCTTCTTCTTCTTCTTCTTCTTCTTTTTCTTCTTCTTTTTAAGTTTGTAACTCGGTTCTGTCCGCATACAACTGCGATTGCAGAAAAAAATAAGAAAATTGGTTTTCTGGTTATTGCTTTGTACAAGTCAGATGTAATCAGGATATTAATTATATAGTTGTTAGTTGGATAGAGGTATATTAGTGAGGGAACATTTGTGTGACCCCTGATCTCGACTACAACTGTCGTCTCGTGAGGTCATGCGGCCTCGGGGCAAAACCTTGCACGGGACATGAGCAGCGGCTCTTAAGGACAACGTTGCCGCTGAAGAAAGATCAGTAGATAAAAAAAGGTCAGAAATCAGAGGTAGAGACGACCTAAATCTGTCGCCATCTCACTGATGAAAGAGAACGAGGAGAAGATAATATAGACGATCTATGGCAAGCTGACGGTCCAAGAGATGAAGGCTTTGGTAGACGATCTCTTCTCCAAGAGTTGACCGAGACTAGCTCCCGTATTGCACACCCTGATATGGATCCTTCACCGTACAAGATAAAAAAGTTGGAGAAACTGGAGATAAAGTTGGAGGACACTTCCAACTACTTGAAGTGGTTGCGTCAAGCGATGCGAACTCTGAAGGAAAGAGGCTTGGTGGGCTATGTGAATGGTCAAACTAAGGCACCTGAAGATCACTCCTCACGGGAGTTTGTTGTGTGGAAAATCGTCAACAATGTGGTAGCTGGATGGTTGACAGCTTCATTGATCGACCAAATATCGGGCAATATGGTAGCGATGGAGGGTGCTGATGACATTTTGAGGATGCTAAAATACATGTACTCAGGGTCGGGCAACCCTATGAGGGTCTTCCAACTACAAGATGAACTTGATAAGGTGGTTCAAGAAGGTCACACCATCTCTGAGTACGCGGCTCTTCTGAAGAAGTATTGGTCAGACCTTGACCACTATGATCCTATTGGCGTGGAGAATGAGCAAGTGGAATTGGCATTTGCGAAATATTATAAGAAGTTCATGGAGTATATTTTGCGACAGAGGATGATGAAGTTCCTAAAGGGGCTCAACCCAGCATTTGAGTAGAGGAGGAATGTCCTACTTGCACAACCCAAGTTGCCATCACTCGAGGAGGCCATAACTGCTATGGCATAAGAAGAGGCACGATTGAAGCTGATGCCTAGCACCACTAACTCTCCGGAAGAAAAATCAGTCATAGCGGTTTAACCCAAATTCTTCCGGAGGGGGAGGGTGCTACAACTGTGGAGACCTTGGGCACTTCATCAGATTCTATACGGAACCCTTGAGAGTCCAGTCCAGCGGCCGTGGAGGGCACAGGGGTGGCAGAGGAGGCTATACTGGTGGTATAAGTAATCATTCTGGAGGGCACAAGGCCAATCTGGCAGAAGAGGAAACTAAAAATTAGTCATCCGAAATAACCCCTAGTGAGAGGGAAATGCTAGAGATGTGGAGGAGCATGAGACTTGGATCTGGCGACAGTTAAGCCACCACCCCTGCGGCATCGACTCCAACTACCTCAGGGGGTAACATCACCTACTATGCCCAAACAAGCACAGGTATACCTCTCATGCCCTTGTATCTATTCACTAGCCAGGTTGGATAATTGGCTCTAGGGTATCTCGCCATGTCACGGGTTCCCATGGTGAGTTCCAAGAATACACTCACCTGACAACGCCTGAAAGCATTCAGACTCCTGATGGTACTTACAGACCCATTCTGGGTAAAGGCACGATTGAATGCACCCCTTCCATGACCCTTACTGATGTCTTGCATGCTTCATCTTTTCCTGTTAATCTTTTGTCCATTAGTGCCATTGTTCTTCTACTTAATTGTATTATTTTCTTTGACATTCTTAAGGTGTCTTTTCAGGAGAAGGGAACAAGGAGACGGCTGGGGATTGCCACTTGGCATAAGGGGCTATGGTACTTGGACATGGGTGGACTGGACGCAGCATTAGCATCACTGGTGGAGGAAGCACAATCGGAGGGGCCACGAAGAACTGTAGAAGCAGAATTATTACTTCAACATCAGCGTATGTGACACTCTTCATTCAGTCAACTGAATTGGATGTATCCATTTATGTATCAAAAGGTTAATAAATAAAAAATAGTTTGTGATACTTGTGAGCTTGAAAAATATACCAGAAGCTCTTATGCAAGTTCTGAAAATAGAAGTTTAGCTGCTTTTGATATAATACACTCAGATGTGTGGGAACCTTGTCCTACAACTGGTGTTAATGGTTTTAAATTGTTTATCCCCTTTATTAACTGTTACACTCGTGTCACATGGGTATACCTAATGAAGAGTAAGAGTGACTTCTTTGCATGCTTTCAAGATTTTTTTCACAGAGTTACGAACCAGTATAATGCTAAAGTAAAAAAATTTGAGATCTGACAATGGGATAGAATACATAAACAAGAGTATTGAAGAGTACTTATCAACCCATGGGATACAGCATCAGACTTCGTGTGCCTATACACTAGCACAAAATGGCGTGACAGAATGAAAGAACATGCACATATTGGAAGTAGCATGGACAATGATATTTGTCATGAATGTTCCTAAATACTTGTGGGGGCATGCTGTGTTAACGACTGCATATCTCATCAACATGATGCCCTCTCAGATGTTGGGATGGAAGACACCATTGAGATGCTTACAAGAAAAAATAACTACATTGTTTTTCTAAAGGTATTTGGGTGTGTATGCTTTGTGAAAGATAACCGGCCTATGGTAGAAAAGTTGGACCCTCAAGCGTTGAAGTACATCTTTGTTGGCTACTCAGGGACGCAGAAGGGATAATCTTGTTGGAGTCCGATGGAGCGGAGGCTCTTTGTGAGCATGGACGTTACATTAAGAGAGATGGAACCATACTACCATAATGGTTCAGGTGAAGGGTCTGCATTTGGTGACACACCTAACACATGAGGTATTAGGAGTGAGAAGAGATAGGCCCAAGCGTGATTGTCGGGTCAGTTCCATGTCCAATGATGAAAGCTGGTACAAGGGAACAAGGGGGAGATAACGAGGGTGAGAAAAGTGATGAGAATGATGAAGGAGAAAGTGGTGACAATTAGGAGGAAGAAAGTGATGCTGTGCAGGAGAAGAAACAGACTACAGAACTCCAAGTCTACAGAAGGAGAAAGCACCAATCCAATACTGTGCCGTGTCCCTCGCCTATTATGCCAAGTCCCTCGCCTAACCCTACCCCAACTCTTAAAGATGTTTCTCCTACACTAGATCCCTCTGATTCGGATGTGGACCTCTCTGATTCGAATGGTATAATCTCTCCACCACTATCTCATATTTCTTATATTCCCTTAAGGAGATCTTCTCGCAGTAATGCAGAAAAAGCTCCTAATCGTTATGGTTATGAACATGACATTGCCAATTTCTTATCCTACTCTTATATATCCCATACTTATCGAGAATTTATTACATCGTTAGACATCACCTCTTTGTCCAAGTGTTGGCAGGAGGCAAAGAAAGATCTAAGGTGGAGAGCTGCAATGTTAGAAGAACTTGGGAGACTCGAAAGAAATGGGACATGGGAGCTTGTTCCTTTGCCTAAAGGAAAGAAAGCAGTGTGATGCAAATGGGTCTTCAAAGTAAAGAAGATGCAAGAAGGTAAAGTAGAGCGGTATATGGCAATATTGGTTGCAAAAAGATTCACTCAATCATATGGCATCGACTATGATGAGACGTTTGCTCCAGTAGCCAAGATGAGTACTGTGAGAACCCTGGTCTCTCTTGCAGCAAACCATGGGTGGCATCTGTATTAATTGGATACGAAGAACGTCTTTCTTCATGAGGATCTACAAGAAGAAGTATACATGGAGACCCCCCCGGGGTTTTGTACGAAACAGTCAACGGAAAAGGTGTGCAAGCTAAAAAATCACTGTATGGACTCCAGCAATCTCCTCGAGCTTGATTTGATAGATTCAGGAAGGCTGTCACATGCATGGGGTATACCGCCAGACCAATACAGATTACACGATCTTCTTCCAGCATGCAAGAGGCTACATCACCATACTTGCAGTGTATGTGGATGATATAGTGATCACAGGTAATAATGAGGAGGAGATCACCCAGCTGAAATCAAAACTCGTCAAGGAGTTTGAAGTGAAGGATTTGGGAATGATGAGGTATTTTTTCGGATCGAGGTGGCTCGAGGTGGCTCGAGGAAGAGATGTGATCATCCTCTCTCAAAGGAAGTATATACTAGATCTGCTCACAGAGACTGGGATACTGGGATGTCGATCGACAGTCACTCCAATTGATCAGAGAGATAAGTTAGGGGCAGCGACAGGAGAGCCGAATGATCGTAAGAGATATCAGAGACTTGTAGACAAATTAATTTATCTAGGCCATACTTGCCCTGATATCTTATTTGCTGTGACTGTAGTGAGTCGCTACATGCATGATCCAAGGAAGGGTCACATAGATGCAATTTTTTATATCTTGAGATATCTGAAGGAGACTCCTGGAAGAGAACTATGGTTCAAGAAAAATGGACACCTGGGTATTGAGGGGTATTGTGATCCATATTGGGCAAGCTGCATGAACGACATAAGGTCTACCTCAGGGTACTGTGTCTTTGTGGGAGATAACCTAGTCTCATGGAGAAGCAAGAAACAGTCGGTAGTAGAATGGTCGACTATTGAAGCAGAATATAGAGCTATGGCTCTGGAAGTGTCAGAGTTGCTGTAGATAAGAGCACTGCTGACAGAGTTAAAACTGAACCAGGGAATACAGTTGCATCTTCTGAGTGATAGTCAAGCTGCAATAAGTATAGCTAACGATCCAGTTCAGCATGACAGAACTAAGCACATCGAGATCGATCGGTTCTTCATTAAAGAAAAGCTAAAAAAAGGGATTCGCTCAGAAGAATAAGTTACAGATTGTCTGACTAAGGGTCTTAATTCATCGAGTCTTTCTAAACTATGTAACAAGATGGGGATGATTGATTGTAGAATATTTTAGAGTAAATATTTTATTTTTTATTGATAATCTCTTGGCTATTTATAGCCTTACAACCCTTCATCTTACATTAATACCCCATTAAAATCTCCTGTAGAATATTCTAATATTCCAATAAATATACCAAGAATATTCTAATATATCAACAAATATACCAAGAATATTCTAATATACCAACACTCCTCCTCAAGATGGGAGAAAGATATTCACTAAGCCCATCTTGTCACACCCTCTAATCATATCTGTAGAGCTAAGTCCCTTGGTCATATTGTCTGCTACCTGCTTCTTGGTTGGAGCATAACCTAGCTCCAGTAGTCCACGGTCCAACTTCTCCTTGATGAAGAACCTATCGATCTCGATGTGTTTGGTCCTGTCATGCCGTACTGGATTGTTGGCGATACTGATGGCTGACTAGTTGTCATACCACAACTTCATCTTGGCTCCTTGATCCAGCTTCAGCTCCACCAGCATACTCTTCAGCCATAGCAGCTCTGCAACTCTCAAGGCCATAGCTCTGTACTCCGCTTTAGCTGTCGATCTGGCCATCACCAACTATTTTTTACTCCTCCAAGAGACCAAGTTACCTCCTATAAATATGCAATAGCCTGAGGTAGACCTCCTGTCATCAGTACAGCTAGCCCAGTCAGAGTCACAGTATCCCTCGATGCTCAAGTGATCATTCTTCTTGAATATCAACTCCTTTCCGGGGGCTCCCTTCAAGTATCTCAGAATCTGGTACACTGCGTCCATATGATCCTTCCTTGGGTCATTCATGTAGCGGCTCACCGCACTCACTACAAAACAGATATCAGGATATGTGCGGCTCAAATAGATCAACTTGCCTACCAGTCTCTGGTATATGTCTCTGTCAACTGGTTCTCCAGCCTCAGCACATAGCTTGAACCCCTGGTTGATCAGCGTCACTGCAGGTCTGTATCCCAACATCCATATCTCTGTGATAAGGTCCAACGCATACTTCCTCTGAGAAAGAATAATTACCTGTGCTTCTCAAGCAATCTCAATCCCAAGGAAGTACCGAAGAAGGCCAAGGTCCTTCACATCGAACTACTTGCCAAGCTTCCCCTTGAGTCGGGCAATCTCCTGCTCATCATCTCCTGTGATAATCATATCGTCCACATACACTTTCACATCTCAATTCCGTAGAATTGATAGTCGTCCCCCGGGCGTGACGCCGTGCGTGCCTAGGTTGCGCAACGCACAAGGCCAAGGTTTTTTATATAATGAGCACATATTCAGAGTACGCAAAAAATTGAAACACAATATTGAAACATGAAAAAGTTCTCTTTAATGAAAAAGTTCTCTTTATTGATAATGAACATCTTTTACAAACTCTTGAACAAGTTGGATAGTTGTCGTACGGGCTTACAAAAGTGGACGCAAAATGAGATTATCGTCATGTACATTACATTCCTTTACTAAAACTTCAAAAGAAGAGACACCTTCAGGCGAAGTTATCGCCTTTCCATGGAGCTGCATAAGTTATTGCACGAGCCCCTGGATCTTCAAAATATTTCTTCTAAGGCATGAACAGGGCGTGCCGGTAGATGGACTGGATTGGGAAGTAGCTTTAGCTCCTCGCAGGATCTCCTTGGTACGGGAAACCTGTTTCAACGAGGGTCAGTACATCAAAATACACTGGTCAAGGCGAGCTAACCCAACTATACCAATCAATACGTTGTTTATATGAAGCATGCAAGTTATTTGTGGTCTTTCTGTCACGTCCCGATCCGGCGGGGGGGGGGGGGGGGGCGTTCGTCCTCACTTGGGTCCTTGCGGGGCCGATCGTCCTCGCCTGGGACGTGATGCCGTGCAAGCCTAAGCTGCGCTTGCACCAGGCCAAAGCTCTGAACAAGGGCAAGTAAGATATTCAAGACGGGAGCAGCGGCACAATATTGCAGAAAAGTAAAGAACATAATGTAAAAAAAAGCTCTTTATTGATAATCAAGATGTTTTACAAGCGGTGCTTGGCCGAGATTACAATTCGCTCAAGCTCCCTTTCTCTCGATTACAATGACATCGTTCCATACATTATGTCCCTCAATACAAAAGCAGCTCAAAATATCTCGATACGGCTCAAGGCACCGACTCTAGATTTCTGGGTTCTTGGGATGAGGCACGGTTATCGCTTCCTCGGACGATCCAGCACCTGCGAACAAGCAAACTGTTGGTGGGTCAGCACTTTGGATAAAGTACTGGTGAGTCTAAAATCAACGAACAGAAGCAACATTTTCTGAAACCAACACTAAGTAATCATGTTATAAAATATTATATTACGAGTGATCTTTCTAGTTTTACCTAGGTTCGTTACATGCAGTACGGGAACAAAGTCATATTACTTCCTTTCGAAAATATCTTTGAAATCAGAGTTCATGTTCGATATACAAACAAGCAGACAAGACAAGCAGTTCATATACTATAAGCAAGTTCAATTATTATCTATGGTGTGCAGCGTGTCTCGTGTGACATATTCATTCTCTAAAGACTCTAGCAAGCATCTAGTGGACTATCATGTTTGCATCTCTCTCTCTTTCTTTCTCTTATATAGATTAACATCTTATTATGTGAACGAGATAAAAGCATATATGAAAACATGACTTCTCTATGCAAGCATTTAATACAAAAGAGCATGTTCGATTTCATAAATATCACGTATTCAATGATTCTTACACTTTCGCTAAACGGTTATCCCTGCAACAGAAATATGAGTTAGAAACATTTGCATATATATATATATATTAATAAGGTTCTCTTTTCCCTGTCCATCTCTGCATCAAACAGTTAGGTATGTAAGAAGGCTAACCTAGCATACGACCTAACTATATGATGGTCCATGGGAAATCTATGCTCTATAGACGTGGACACCCCCCTGATCGCGAGGAATTCATTGCCTCAGGGTGTTCCTCTGATCCACCCTAGGGCGAACGATCCCCAGTGCCTCGAGAATCGTTCGTGGGATTACCCTTGTGCACAAGTTGTCTAAAGACCGATGCATGAATGCAGCTCTATCATATAAACTCTTACTATGCAACAGTTCAATAAACATGCAAATAGTCAATCTTATCTTTCTTCTGTCTCTATCTCTGTCTCTGTTTATGTTTCTATCTCTGTGCGGACATGGCGCCATCTCTATCTATTATGCAGACTAGCCGCCGTCTCTCTGATACCGTTCAAACATTTCATAACTTCTATGAAAACATGTAACAATCTCTATTTAAGCAAACAAGCATGGAAATATTTCTCTATCTCTTTTAACTAAGCATGCAGTTCTACTCTTTCTTTTTTTAGCAAACGATGGAAGCATATGAATATCTATTACTCTTGTTTATTAGCATGGCAATGGTTCATTTGATAGCGATGTTCGTGTAACTATAGCATAGAATATTCTATTCTTTTACTTAGCATGGCAATAGTTCTATCTCTTTAGACAAGCATTCAAGTTCTCTAGTTAGGCAAGCCGGTTCATTTCAATGACAAGCAAAATGAGTTATCTTATTAAGCATGCAGAGTCAGATTCTATTATTCTTTTTATGAAACTATCTTCTTAGAACAAGCAGTAGAAAACTCAGATTCATTATTAAGGCATGCAAGAATCAGAGAATGAAGTTTCTGCCCACTCACCGAGAATAATCGTCTTGTGTTTCGATTGGAAACTCTCCGAGAAGACTTCCACTCGAGCAAGCAAAGCGATATCACTTGTACATAGTTCCAACGCGGAGTGGGTCATTACACTTTCTATCTTGCCTTAGTTTATTTTACAAGCAAATATTAGATATGGAAGTTTACTGAAATAAATATGCCGTCGTTCGGTGACTTTTACCTGTCCGTCTGAAACACCTGCACAATACTTACCATGACCTTCCATGCCAAGAAGACATAGTTAGCTTGCACAGTTTAAATATACGAGGGGATCACTAACATGATGCCAAGATGGATGAGTTATAGTCTTGGACGAAAATGATGTGCAACGCTAAAATCTCGAGGCGTCGCATGCCACTCCGCCTGCTCGAGAGACTAACATGAAGTTACGTCTGGATTGGATCGGTGCCAGTGCCCCAGCGACCGTCCGCAGGAACTGAGACCTTGTACACAAGTTGTCCGTGACCAAGCGCGAAGTCTACTAAGTTATCAATCGATGCAGTTTAAGGCAACACAAGCACGAGACAAGTAACATGGCATGATCTATTTTGCATAGTCTTTCTGATCAGTTTATTGCATATGAATGTGTGTTCTATACATAGCATAATTTTTGAAGAAGTATACATTCTAACTTGAATTTAAACACTATGAAAGAACATTTTAAGCGAACTAGCATGCAAACAAGGTAACCGTTTCTAAGTTGGTTGACAAGCACAAATAATCCAAGTCTATTTCTTTCTTTATCTTGACATCTTTTAGTTATTATGGTATCGTTTAATCGGAACAATCAAGAAGGCAAGATTTTTAGAAGTGAAGACTTGGAAGAAGGGTCAACTGAATCGAATTATAGCCACTCACAAGTTGGTTGGGGAGAGAAAAGGAAAGAGGTGCTTCAAGACTCTGCTTGCACGACGTCTACTGCACGATCACCGACATTACCATGAATAGATGATCAATACCTCTTCTACTCTTTCCAAGTTCGAAATAAAATGCGGTTCAACGAACGAAAGTAATAAAATCCATCAAAATCGTTCAAGAAAATATAAATTCGGAAATAAACTCAAAAGCACGAAAGCAACAAGGCGACAACGAAAACTAGCAAGAAAACTTACAACGGAGAGGTCCCTCTTGACTCTGCCGCTAAGTCCATCCTTGGGGCACTGTCCACTGAATATGAGAATCGATTCCGAAGAAGCAAATCCATAACGAGGATAAGATCTTGATTTAATCTATCCCGATCGAACGATACCGATTAGTATTTCTTAGCCGCGCTCCCCTAATAGGGGGAACGGGGCGCCACATCCTAACCAACTAATAGGAAGTTTCGTCCACGAAACATAGGAATAGAACCTACCACTATGAAACAACGAAGAAAACTTTTCCTTCATCTCAGACTCAAGCTCCCAGGTCGACTCTTCGACCGAATAATTTCTCCAAAGCACGCGCACGACAGAAACCGAACGACTACGAAGCAGCTTCTCTTTGTGGTCCAAGATCTGCACAGGATGTTCAACATACATCAAGTCCGCTTTCAAGTCAAGTTGATCAAGATCCACCACATGACTCGGGTTGTACATGTACTTCCTAAGCTGTGAAACGTGGAAGATATCGTACACTTCAGATAGTGACGGTGGCAGGGCAATCTGATATGCGACTGTGGTGACTCGCTTAAATATCTCGAACGGACTGACGAATCTTGGACTTAGCTTCTCCTTTGCTCCAAATCTGGTAACTCCTCGCATGGGAGAGACTTTGAGAAATACTCAATCATCTTCTAAGAACTCAAGAGGTCGACGGTGCTTGTCTGAGTAACTTTTCTGACGACTCAGTGCTACCTTCAGTCGTTCGCGGATCAAGCGGATCTTTTGGACAGTTTGTTCTACGAGTTTCGGGCGAAGAATTTGTTGTTTACCAACTTTATCCTAACAGACCGGGGATCTACATTTCCGCCCATACAATACCTCATACGACGCCATTTGAATGCTGTATTGATAGCTATTATTGTATGCAAATTCGGCTAACGGTAGATGCATGTCCCAACTTGACTTCAAGTCCAAGGCATAGAGCCGTAGCATATTTTCGAGGATCTGGTTTATCCGCTCTGTCTGGCCATCTGTCTGAGGATGGTAGGTGAAGCTGAACTTTAAATTTGTCTCCATTGCTGACTGAAGGTTCTCCCAGAAGTGTGATAAGAATCGCCCATCTCGATCGGAGATAATAGATACGGGCACGCCGTGGAGTCGAACGATCTCGTTGAGGTAGATCTGGGGCAAACGGTCGGCACTCCAAGTAACTTTGATAGGCAGAAAGTGAGCTGACTTGGTGAGTCGATCAACGATGACCCAGACGACAACATTTTCCTGTTGCGTCTTTGGCAAACCAATAATAAGATCCATCGTTATGTGTTCCCATTTCCACTCCGGTATAGCAAGGTTCTATATCTCTCCGCCCGGCTTCTGGTGCTTGGCCTTTACCCTCTGACATGCTATGCATTGCGACACGAACAACGCCACATCCTTTTTCATGCCGTGCCACCACAATATCGTACGGAGGTCTCGATACATCTTTGTGCTCCATGAATGTGAAGTATAACTCGTATAGTGGGATTCAGTGAGTATCTTCTTTCTGAGGTTTGCATCATTAGGAACACACAATCTTCCCTTCACCCGCATCATTCCATCCGTGCTCACCGCAAAGTTGGTCGCCTTTCCTGCTGAGATAAGATTTTGTATCTTCTCTAGGAATATGTCGTCCTTCTGAGAGGACTTAACTTTCTCCATTAAGTCTGGTTCGAGGCACAATTGAGGCACCTGCGTCCCTTTTTTTATCTGATTCAGAGTATAATGCCCAAACTTTCGAGATCCCTTCGCAGCCTGTCATCGACAGCCAAGCTCCTAACAAACACTTGACTCAGTGTGTCAGCTACAACGTTGCCTTTGTCCGGTGTATATCTGATCATCAAGTCAAAGTCGCTAAGGAGTTCAAGCCAACGTCATTGCCGTAGATTCAAATCCTTTTGAGTATAGAGATATTTGAGGCTTTTGTGATCCGTAAAGATTTTACACGGTACGCCATAAAGGTAATGCCTCCATAACTTCAAAACGAACACCACCGCTGCAAGTTCCAGGTCGTACGTTGGATATTTTCTTTCGTGAGGCTTTAACTGTCTTGACGCAAAGGCTATCACTTTGTCCCTCTGCATAAGAACATACCCCAAACCCTTTCCTGAGGTGTCACTATAGATCTTAAAATCACCGGGTTCGTCCGGAAGGGTAAGAATCGGTGCTGAGACAAGTCGTTGCTTTAACTCCATAAATAAAGCTTCACAGTCGTCCGTCCACGCGAACGTTACTCATTTCCGAGTGAGGTGAGTCAGAGGTGAGGCGATTCGTGAAAAATCTTTTATGAATCTCCTGTAGCAGCCTACTAGACCAAGGAAGCTCCGTATGTCGCTGGCCGACTCAGGTTTCTTCAACTTCACGATGGCTTCAACTTTCTTTGGGTCGACTGAGATGCCCTCCGCAGAAATAATGTGCCCGAGGAAAGATATGTTGTCCAACCAGAACTCGCACTTGCTCAACTTTGCGTACAACTTATTGTCTCGAAGAGTTTGAAGCACCATCCGCAGGTGTCCTACGTGTTCATCTTTATTCTTTGAGTACACTAAGATGTCGTCTATGAATAATACCACAAATTTATCGAGGAGTGGTCGAAATACACGGTTCATCAAATCCATGAATGCGACGTGAGCATTCATCAGTCCGAACGGCATAACAGAAACCTCATAATGGCCATAGCGGGTTCGAAATGCTGACTTTGGCATGTCCTCTGGCTTAATCTTTAATTGGTGGTAGCCAGAGAGAAGATCTATATTTGAAAACACCGACGCCCTTTGCAGCTGATCAAAGTGGTCGTCGATCCTGGACAGGGGATACTTGTTTCAGATAGTGACCTTATTTAGCTCCCGATAGTCTGTGCAGAGTCGCAATGTTCCGTCCTTCTTTTTACAAAGAGTACCGAATCGCCCCAAGGAGACACGCTTAGACGAATATATCTACGGTCAAACAGTTCTTGTAGTTGGCACTTTAACTCCTTTAGTTCAGCATGGGCCATTCTATACGGGGCTTTGGAAATCGGTGGGATATTTGGGAATATATCGATAGTGAACTCGATTTCTCGGTCAGGTGGTATGCCAGGTAGTCCGCTCAAAAATATATCAGGGAACTCCGCCACAACGGAAGAAGACTCAACGTTTGCACAATCCAGCTGCGTGTCCATAACCGATGCTAAGTATCCATCGCATCCAGAGTGTAGCATCCGCCGAGCTGACATCGCAGAAATTATCATGCAGGTCCTTGACGCATCTGTTGCTGGACTACTTGTGTAGCAAAATTTGACCTCTCCAGGTAGACGGAAGATGACTTATTTCTCTGCACATTCGATAGTTGCCGAGCAAGCGCCGAGCCAATCCATCCCCAAAATGATATCGTAATACCGAATATCTAGGACTAACACATCGAGCGAGAGTTTTCTTCTCCCAATACAGACGTGACCGCCCTGACATACTGAACGGACATGTATCTTTGTGCCCGATGGGGTGCTAACACTAAGGTCTAGATATAATGGTGTCATTTCTATCATGTTTTCCACGGCAAAATTCGTAGATATAAAGTTATGCGTTGCACCAGAATCAAATAGCACACGAACATATATGTTATTGAAAAGCAATATATCTGACATAACGGTGTCCGATGCTAGGGCCTCTTCCCGTGTCAACGTGTACACCCGGCCTTGAGCTTGACGACGCCCTTGCTGCGAAGCGGCTCGGTTGGCTTGAGGTGCTGAGGCAGGATTTGGATGTTGAGGGCGGCGATGAGATTAGTGCGGACAGTTACCCATCAGATGGTTTGGATCACCACATACTAGGCATAACCCGAGCTTCTTGCGACAATTTTCAGCCGTGTGCCTTGGTTTTTGACAGAAGGAACATGGTTGCCCTGTGTTTCCCTTTTGCTGACCGTCATTATATGGACGCTTTGGAGCGGTATTTTCTACCTCGTTGCTATGATGCTTGTGATTGAAAGTATGCAAAGTGTCGGCAGCAACTGAAGGATACTGCGGTTCAAGGAAAATGGCATGGTTGAGAACTTCCCGCATAGTCAGGTATTGGGGAACGATCACGTGCGCATAAATGGCAGGTCGCAGGCCGCCTTCAAATCATCTCGCACGACTCACCGCATAAGGTAAATATGAGCTTGCAAATTTGGCGAGCCGGTTGAACTCGGCGGAGTACTGCTTCACTGTCATATTACCTTGATGGAGCTGCACGAATTCGTTCTCCTTTTCCCGATGAATGGGAGGGGGTATGAACTCATCTTCAAACACGCCACGGAAGGTAGCCCACGCGACCGTCTCTTCTCCATTGCCTATTGAGAGAGATCTTCGATGCACGTCCCACCAATCGTGCACGTTCAAACGGAGTTGCAGTTGGGCACACGCAACACGCTTCTTCTCAGGTACCTCTAGCAGTTTGAAGTGATCCTCAAGCTCTACCAGCCAATCTAGAGCCACGACCGGGTCCTCAGTCCCTTTGAATGGCGTATTGCAGATCTTCTTGAAGTCGAAAAATTTGAAGGTAGTCACTTCATTCTTTTTTGGAGTTTGAGGCATTTCGACTTCAGGTGTGGGTTGCTCCACCAGTGCCGCTGCTGTCGTTGCGGAATGGTTGGAGGCCAAGGTCTGAACGATCTGTTGCAGGGCATCTACCTGCTTCTGTTGGACTGCAAATCGGGCTTCTAGATTACCTTCAAACTTGCTCTGTCGCTCTTTCGCCCGCTTCTCGGCTCGCTCATAACGAGCCTCATCCCACTGTTGGCTTGCTTCAAGCATCCGCATTATTTGCTCAATCGGGTCGACACGGGCATGGCTCGCTGGCTTCTAGAACTTCTCGAGGTACCGCACTACTAGAAAAAGCGGGATTAGCGACGCATTTTAGCGACGTCAAAGGAAACGTCGCTAATGAAAGATAAATTAGCGACTCCATGTAAAAACGTCGCTAGCGACTATTCTTTTAAAATCTTAATAAAAGTCGCTAGACGTCGCTAAATGGTGACATTTAGCGACATTTAGAGACTTTTATTAAGATTTTAAAAGATTAGTCGCTATAAGTTCAATTAAGGTCGCTAAACGTCGCTAATATGTCTAATTTAGCGACGTTTGACGACGTATTTAGTGACGTATATATTAAAAATATTTAGCAACGTGTTTAGCGACGTCTTTGACGTTGCTAAAGTTTATTTTAGCGATGTTTTTATTTGACGTCGCTAAACGTAGCTAAATTTTGGTTAATTAGGGCTCAGTTTTCTTTTTCTCCATCTGTCGAAATTTTTGAAAGTTTTAAAAAACTTTCGATTTCCCCCACCCCCCTCTCCGGCGACTGGCTCTCCACGGCGGCGGCTACTCCGGCATCCCCCTCCTCCTCGAGCTCTAGGTAAACCCTAACTCTCTCTCTCTCTCTCACACACACACATACACACACACACACACACACACACACAGGACACACATGTGACACTGACACAACACACACACTTGACAGACACGACACACACACAGACACTGACAGACACATACGACACACACACATAGACACACACACACACAGACACAGATACTGACACAGACACAGATACGACACACACACATATACACACACTGACACAAACACTGATCAGGACCTTGGGTTAGGGTTAAGTTTTTTGACCTGGGGTTTGGGTTAGGGTTGGGGTTAGGGTTAGGGTTTTTGATCAGGATTGATTCTTATACGTCTATTTTATTCAATACTGTCAACTAGTAGTTTATCACCTAGCTATATATATATATATATATATATATATATATATATATATATATATATATATATATATATATATATATATATATATATATATATATATATGTTAGAGTATATGTATTCTTTAGCTATATTTTATACTAGGTGTATCTATACTATGTATATAAGAGATGAGGAAGGGGTATCCTGTGAAGTCCTAATCATTTAGTGACTATGTTATGGTTGTTGGAGTGTGTGTAAGGGAGCAATGTACTGTGTGTATGATGGAGCTTAGAGGGAGGGAATATTAACTAAGATTGAGGGGAGCTACAACAGTAGTGCCAACTGCTGTGGGGGTGGACAGGAGATGAGAGCAGTCATGATGAGCATATAACAGTGGATGTTGCAACAACCGCATACTTACTGCTATTGGGGGTATTGTTGATCAGTAGGTGATGTGCCTGGTGTGCACATCTGCTCTTAGCAGTCTTCGGGCCTGCACAGTTGTAGGCAAATGCAATTAAGTAATATTGGGGGATCGGGTTTGCCACAAATTTGGGTTAAGGTAAGAAATTGATTAGGTTGGAAAGTTTGGTCCACTGGACGGTATGGACTGAACTCAGTGAGGATTATGCACTGATGTTCAATCAGGTTAGTTAGTTAGATGATTGATGATGGTTAGTATATGGTGAAGGTTAGTGTCAGTTAGTTGTAGGAGTATGCTAATTAGATATGACTTTTAGTTTGGTATTCGAATTAGAGGCCATGATGTAGTGTCAATTGTTAGTAAATGTTAAGTTATATGTTAAAGGGTGGTTAGTGTTACATGTTAGTTGGATATTGTTCTCAGTTTGTAGGTAAGTTAATACTTGATGACTGTTAGTTGATAGGTGTATGTGTTAGTTTAAATGGTTATTTGTTTTGAATATTGCTTATTTTAGACTTTGATAAATAAAAGTATGTATTATATCAGTTATGATTTTTATAGTACGGTTAAGTTATGAAGTTAGGTGATAAACCACTGTATGTAATGATTTATATGATACATACTGTCATTTTTGCAGAAGTATCTAGAAATGGATATGAATTACTATCTGCGTCATCGTTCGTGGATGTACAACCGTCATCCTGATGACATATACGGTGTGCGGGATAAATTCATTGAGGGTGTATAGCAGTTCCTGCGGTTCGCCAAGGCGTTCCCTCAGTACATGGACGGTACCAAAATTAAGTGTCCGTGTGTGAGATGGCGCAACATAAAATATCATCCAGAAGTGGAAGTCACATATCATTTGTACTCGAAGGGCTTCACGCCGAATTACTATCAGTGGACCGCGCACGGAGAACTTGTGTCTCTAGCATCGGAGTCGGAGCCTTATGTGGAGACGTATATGGATGTTCACGACCACGATGCTTACGACGACGGGTGGGTGAACATGGTTTATGATGCGGCGGGGCCTAGTTTCAATCCGGACAATTATGATATGGCGGGACCTAGTTTCAATCCGGACAATTATGATGCAGCTGAGGAAGCACCGAGTGCCGATGCTGCAAAGTTTATAGAGTTGCTGGAGAATGCAAGGACTCCACTATATCCTGGTTGTGAGGATCATTCACCGTTGGAGGTGGTTACAAGATTATTGAGCATCAAGTTCGATTTTAACATGTCGCAAGAATGCTATAATCGACTGATCAATTTGATTATAGAGATCTTGCCCGAGGGTACAAAGTTGCCTAAAGACTTCTATCGATCTAAGAGGATGGTGAGATCGCTCTGGATGGGATACGAGAAAATTGATGCATGTCGCAACGGGTGCATGTTGTACTACAAAGACGACAAGGATGAAGATGCGTGCAGATTCTATCGTGCTGATCGCTACAAGGCCACTGTTAGAGGAAAGTCTGTCGGTGCAAGGAAGCCTACCGATTCGATGCACTACTTGCCTTTGACGTTGCGGTTGCAGCGGTTGTTTAAGGTTAAGAAGACTGCAGAAAATATGAGTTGGCACATGCAAAAACAGATCGAAGGAGTATTGGATCATCCATCCGATGGAGAAGCATGGAAGCACTTTGATAGAGAGTATCCAGATTTTGCTTCAAATCCGCGTAATGTCAGATTGGGGCTCTACTCTGACGGTTTTACCCTATTCAGACTTTCGGACTCCCAGTATTCGTGTTGGCCTGTGATCGTCACTCCGTATAATCTACCGCCTTGGATGTGCATGAAGACTCCGTATATGTTCCTAACCGTTATTATCTCGGGTACGAACAATCCGAAGAGGAACATCGATGTGTATTTATAGCCTTTGATAGATGAGTTGAATCAGCTGTGGGAAGTAGGTGCCAACACGTACGATATTTCTAGAAAGCAGAATTTTCAGATGAGGGCAGCACTTATGTGGACCATCAACGACTTTTTGGCCTATGGAATATTATTGGGATGGAGCACCCATGGTCGTCTCTCATGTCCATATTGCATGGACCGTAGTAAGGCTTTCCGTTTGAAACACAGAGGCAAATCGTGCTTCTTCGATTGTCATCGATAATTTCTGCCGAAGGATCATCCGTATCGGAGAAACATGAATGCTTTTCGTGCGGGGGTTATGGAGAAGGCAAATCCACCTCCAAGGTGGCCCGGATACACGATATGGGAAGAGGTAAAAGATTTACCAAGTGCTATTGAAGAGCCTGCTAAGGGTACAAGTGTGACAGATTTGGTCGCACCCATAATTGGACGAAAAGGAGTATATTCTGGGATCTGCCATATTGGAGCACCAATCTGATCAGACATAACCTTGATGTCATGCATATCGAGAAGAATGTGTTTAATAACATAATTAATACTGTAATGGAGTTAAAGGGGAAGACAAAAAGATAATCCGAAGGCCAGGTTGGACTTAGAAGAAATATGTAGACGTCCTGCATTGCATTTGATAGAGGAGGGGAATGGAAAGTTAAAGCAACCTAAGTTAATTTTCTCACTAGAGAAAGAGGATAAAGGAAGACTTTGTAGATGGATTCAGGGTCTAAAGTTTCCAGACGGGTACATATCAAACTTGAGAAGATGCGTCGACCTCAAGGAGAACAAATTGGCGGGTATGAAGAGCCACAATTGTCACGTATTCATGGAGAGGTTAATTCCGATTGCATTTCGGGAATTCTTACTGCAGATCGTTTGGGATCCATTGACAGAGCTCAGCATATTCTTCAGAGATCTTTGTTGTACTAAGTTGCTTGTCGATCGTCTAGAAAAGCAAGAGAAGGACATTGCGGTAACACTATGTAAGCTCGAGAAGGTGTTTCCTCCTGGATTCTTCGACTCTATGGAGCATTTGCCAATTCATCTTTCCTATGAGGCACGTGTTGGTGGTCCTGCCGATTATCGGTGGATGTACCCCTTCGAGCGACATCTGAATCACCTAAAGAGAAAGGTGAAAAACAAGGCACGGGTTGAGGGCTCTATTTGTGAAGCTTATGTTCTCGAAGAGATTATATTTTCCTAACAGACAGACGAAGAAGTAGAACAAGAAATGAGATACCATTTTTCTTCTTGGTTGAGCGCATATGTAAGATGCTCGGTAATTACTTTTGTAAACACCCATAATTTTCAGAATTTAAAAATAAATTTTTGGAATTTTTCTGTAATTTTCTGTGATTTTTCAGTAATTAAAATAAATGTTTTCTGGTGTTAAATAATTTTTGAGATTTTATTAAATATAAAAATATTATGAAAATAATATTTTTGGGTGTAAAATAGAATAATAGACTTATAATAATTTTTCTGGAATTTATTGGACCCCAGAACTATTTTTAAAGACCTAAAAACTAAGTTTTTATTTAAACCAAAATAAACCAACCTGAACCGGGTTGAACCAACCGGTTTAACCCTGAACCGGACCCATCCTGAACTAAACCGGATCAACCCTAACGGGTCGGATCCATACCCGACCCGTACCCGAGACCCGTACCCGACCCGTACCTTAGCGGGACGGATCCGGACCCGAATCCAGAACCCGACCCGCCGACCCGAACCCGCATATACAGTAATCCTAAATTATGTAACCGACCCCGACGGTTCAGCGACCGCCGCCGGCCGATCCGCCTCCGTCCCTGCGGCGGTTACGCCTCCCCCGCTCCCCGCGACTCTCTCCCTCCCGATCGTCCACCTCCCTACTAGCCGACCATCGCCCCTATAAAACCCCCACGATCACCCCCTTCACAGCCATCTCTACCATCCCTCTCCTCCCCGAGCCCTCCGGCGACCCCTAGCTTCCCCGGCCACCGTCGCTCCCCGTTGCGACGAGCCTCGCCGCCCCTCCGCTCGATCAGACCACCACCGTAAGCCACTGCCGCCACCAGCGTCTCCACGGTCTCTCCAGCCACCCGCCGAGTTTCCCCGGCCGCATCTCGACGACGACCCCGCATCTGGCCACCCTGACTCCGATGAGCCTCGACGACCCCACAACTAAGACCAGGAGCCGCCTCCGTCGTGCCCTAGCCGCCGCCGCCGCCAGCAAGCCGGCTGTGCCGCGTCGCGCCACCTCGCGGAAATGCGTATATTCATTCTTCTTCGGCGCCCTATTCAGGTGAAGATTTCTCTCTCCTTGCCATCTCGTTTTTCGAACCATCTGATATGACGCGTAAACTACATGACCCTCTCGATACCCGTACAATTTGTTTGGGGTATCGCCTCCTATGGTGATCGTAAACTGCGACGCAAAATCAAGAAAATAGATACCCTAATTTTCCCGGAACTGGGTGCGCCCCGCTAAACGGGACGACTTGGTCGTGTGCGAACTTCACCGAAAGGTGCATGCCGTTAATACGGACGTGTAGGATTTCGCAAAAGTTGATTTGGATGTGCGTGCACACCGAAATCAACGCGTATCCGTCGACAACGTCCCGTATCGGCCCTGTCCTAAAACTCGTTGTAACTTTGTGTACGCATGTCGTATCGAAACGAAACTTGCGCCATCAGACTCATAGCAATACGCTGGTCCTGTGACCCAAGTTTGGTTCGATTCTGAGAACGTTGACAAAATCGCATATCGTGGGCCCCACGGCTCCACTTGACGGGCGATTTTGTGATCGGCTCATCGGAATCCAGTTCTGGATATTCCGTTGGGTTCGTATCGTCGTTCTGGACTTGTAGACACTAAGTTTAACAAATTTGGAGAATATTGTCTCTGACACATTTTTCGGTGCGAAGCGGGCCACATGTGGATCCCGCTTTGACCAGAAACTGTCACTTTTGCTCCTGTGTCCAAATTGGACTCATGGACAGAAAATTTTAGCTATTTGATATCTTCTGAACCTGATGATAGTATTCACTTCAGCAACCGGAGGAGTACCTGCAGATCCCGCGGATACTGGAGCAGTAGTTGGATACCAAACCCCAGGCAAGTGTACCTTGCCATACTTGCAGTAAATTAGTTTTTTATTATTCTCTTGATCTATTTTTGAGTTATATCTATTCAACCTAGGACCGTGTGATATTACTTAACGTTCGAATAACATTCGGGTGTCAACACCGTACGCGAAGTTGTGTAACGTCACCTAGAGATGGATATCGAAACCATACACATTCTCGTGCTTGCATTATCAAGTATGTCATACCACAGGACACCTGACACTATTCATGATACAGAATCTTCCTGAGAAATTAATGGTAATTCTGTATAGGTTACATGATTCGTGGCATAGATATTGCATGTGCTTAGGTATCATTATGACTTGCTGCATTAGATATGATCTTGTGTGACATGGACATGAGATATCGTGAACATGAGACGTATGATTACATTGGGTGGGGAGAGATTTACCATACAAAAGGCTGATTATATATATATATTACATTACTGGAGGTGCCTTAGACTCTGACACAGAGCTTTGGCACATTACTGGCCCTTCGAGAGAATACTGCTATGGGTTTCCCCGACACAGAGCCTATAGTAGTCTCAGACTGAGTATGATTAATGCTCTCATATTGCATATCACTTAACTGGTTATATAGTTTACCCTGTTGATTCATTTATTCTTGTACTGTATTTATTTTGGCTTAAGGTATTCTTGTACCTTGCTATGTCTCCTAAGGACCTGGATCCGGATTATGTCCCCAGGTTTAGCAGAGAAGATCTACCCTGAGGTGTACGGGACAGGAGCAGTCTTTAGAGTAGTAGCAGAACCCGAGGACGAGGTGATCGCTGAGGATTTCTCCTGAGTATCTGCTTATTCTATACTCAGTCTTGGCTGTTATTAGACTCTTTTATTTCTCGTTTAAATTGTATCAGACTTATTATCGGGTTGTTCCCCGATTTACTTTATTGAGACTTGATGATGATTATATTTTATTTTGCTGATATTGATGTATTCATTTCTGTGGATGAGATTAGATTGTGACATGTTATTTAGACCTTATTGTTGTATTACAGCTTAAGTACACCCTGATAGGTCCATTAAATTGGGCTTGCCCATCGGTGTGTGATGCTGGCCATTGCCACGTGTCTAGTCCCTCGATATTTTGGGACTGGGACGTGACATAGTTTTTGTGGTGGCCCATGCAGGTCAACGACTAAATTGCTTCAGTTTCAACTGAGGGACCGAGCAAGCCTGCAATAAGGATAGGATAAGTTGTAGGAACTCATCCACTTGATTGAATCATTCTTGACCTCTATATCGGATTCGAATTAATTTCTTGAATTGTATCCTGTCTTGATTCCTCTGTGCGTTCTCATAGTTTTCTTTTAATGCAGAGTAATGGATCCGAGAACCGGTGACAAGAATCCCTTAGGTACACCACACGATGTTGTGGTCACCTATGATAAGGGAGTGACACCAGAAGACAGAGGACAATCAGCTCAAAGCAATCAAACGGGCCAGCATACTTCAAGGTTCAGGCGTGATGACATCCCACCTCCGCCGCAGTTCACTCCACCAATGCCTGTGTTTCCACCAGGACAAGCCATGGATAGGTAGCAGATGTTTCAAATATTTTATGCAATGGTGCAAGCCCAACAACAGGTTCAATAAGAGGCTCAGCGTCACAAGGCGGAGAACTTGAGGAACAGCCTAGTAACCGCACTAGAGCAGGCAAACCCACCAGCACGACGGCCAACGACGGGCTCTATCACCGATTTTTGCCAGCTGAAGCCCCGTACCTTTTCTGGCAAGGAGGAGCCCACTGAAGTTCATGAGTGGCTCACAAACACACAACACCAGTTAGAAGCAGCTGAGCTTCCAAGAGAGCGTTGGATGATTGCCGTTCGGATGCAATTGACGGGCAATGCATATCACTGGTGGCTATCTGAGGAGAGACGCTCGGACCAGACCGAGTCACTTGGGAGGAGTTCTCCAGACTCTTTCAAGAGATGTACATTCCGGCTATTGCTCGATCAGAACTTTGGGACAAGTTCAATCGCCTCACTCAAGACAGTATGACAGTGGAAGAGTACAACACGAAATTTATTCATCTGAGTCGCTTCACCCCTACCTTGATCCTGACAGAAGAAGAGAAGGCTGAAAAGTTCTTCGACGGACTAAACTTTGAGCTACAGAGAATGATCGGATCCGTTGCACCTACTTCGTACATGGACGTCCTTGCTGTAGCTCGACGTATGGAGCACGTCACCAGGAGAGAGTCCAACCTGAAACGGCCTTTCACATCAGCACCAGCCAGAGCACCGCATGGAGAAGCTGCAAAGAAACCTCACCTGCATCAAGCACCACAGGGAGCTGTATCCAAATCCCTAGCCCTTCTTACTTGTCACTACTGTGGCAAGGTAGGCCATGTTGAGAAGGAGTGTAGACGTAAATTCGGATTATGTTTAGCTTGCGGATCCAAACAGCATTCAGTGAGGGAATGCCCTGAGCGTAGAGAAGGAGCACCAATGGTAAACCAACAAGCTCTACCAGCACCAAGAGGATATCAACCGAGGCCACCCTTGGCACCTCGAGCAGCACTCTTCCAGCAGGCCCAGCAACAGCAGAGGGCACCACCACAAGGACGCGGACAAGCTTTTACTATGACCTTGGAGGACGCGCAGACTCATGGAGTAGCAACTGCGCGTAAGTTTTTCATAGTTATCTGTTTCTAGTAATGCCTTAGCACGTGCCTGTTAGTTCATTTTCTAAGCCTCAAAACTAGTATTTTGAACTTATTAAATTGGAAACCTAGTTTTTTTCTAAAGACTGTAGTTTTCTTTGCTCTAACCAGATTTCCTTCACTCTTGAATTACCAAACTTTTATTTTCTAGGGAAATACTTTATTCCTTCCCTAGGTGTTTTGCTTAACCCTCATCCTTCGATTCTCCTTGATCTTGATTCTTGATTGTGTCGTGCTTCGAACCTATTTTGCAAACCGTGTCATCTCTGTTGACCGTTTATGTTATTCTTTGATTGCGAGAACGCAATCCTCTTAAGGGGGATAGATTGTAAACACCCAGAATTTTCAGAATTTAAAAATGAAATTTCAAAATTTTTCTCGAATTTTCTGTGATTTTTTAGTAATTAAAATAAATGTTTTCTGGTGTTAAATAATTTTTGGGATTTTATTAAATATAAAATATTATGAAAATAATATTTTTGGGTGTAAAATAGAATAATAGACTTACAACAATTTTTCTGAAATTTATTGGAATCCAGAACTATTTTTAAAGACCTAAAAACTAAGTTTTTATTTAAACCAAAATAAACCAACCTGAACCGGGTTGAACCAACCGGTTTAACCCTGAACCGGACCCATCCTGAACCAAATCGGATCAACCCTAATGGGTCAGATCCATACCCGACCCGTACCCGAGACCCGTACCCGACCCGTACCTTAGCGGGTCGAATCCGGACCCAAATCCAGAACCCGACCCGCCGACCCGAACCCGCATATACAGTAATCCTAAGTTTTGTAACCGACCCCGACGGTTCAACGACCGCCACCGGCCGATCCGCCTCCGCCCCTGCGGCAGTTACGCCTCCCCCGCTCCCTGCGACTCTCCCCCTCCCGACCGTCCACCTCCCTACCCGCCGGCCGTCGCCCCTATAAAACCCCCATGGCCACCCCCTTCACAGCCATCTCCACCATCCTTCTCCGCCCCGAGCCCTCCGACAACCCCTAGCTTCCCGGGCCATCGTCGCTTCCCGCTGCGACGACCCTCGTCCCCCCTCCGCTCGATCCGATCACCACCGTAAGCCACTGCCACCACCACCGTCTCCACGGTCTCTCCAGCCACCCGCCGAGTTTCCCCGGCCGCATCTCGACGACAACCCCGCAACTGGCCACCCCGACTCCGACGAGCCTCGACGACCCCACCACCGAGACCAGCAGCCGCCTCCGCCGTGCCCTAGCCGCCGCCGCCGCCAGCAAGCCGGCCGTGCCGCGTCGCGCCACCTCACGGAAACGCGTATATTCAGTCTTCTTTGGCGTCCTGTTCAGGTAAAAATTTCTCTCTCCTCGCTGTCTTATTTTCTGAACCGTCTGCTATGACGAGTAGACTGCATGACTCTCTCGATACTCGTGCAATTTGTTTGGGATATCGCGTCCTGTGGCGATCGCAAACAGCGATGCAAAATCAGAAAAATAGATACCCTGATTTTCCCGGAACTGGATGCGCCCCGCTAAACGGGACGACTTGGTCGTGTGCGGACTTCACCGAAAGGTGCGCACCGTTAATACGGACGTGTGAGATTTTGTGGAAGTTGATTTGGATGTGCGTGCACACCGAAATCAATGCGTATCCATCGACAATATCCCGTATCGGTCCTGTTCTGAAACTCGTTGTAACTTCGTGTATGCACGTCATATCGAAACGAAACTTACGCCATCGGACTCGTAGCAATACGCTGGTCCTGTGACCCAAGTTTGGTTCGATTCTGAGAACGTTGACAAAATCGCGTATCGTGGGCCCCACGGCTCCACTTGACGGACGATTTTGTGATCGGCTCATCGGAATCCAGTTTTGGATATTCCGTTGGGTTCGTATCGTCGTTCTGGACTTGTAGACACTAAGTTTGACGAATTTGGAGAACATTATCTCTGACACATTTTTCGGTGCGAAGCGGGGCACATGTGGACCCCACTTTGACCAGAAACTGTCACTTTTGCTCCTGTGTCCAAATTGAACTTATGGACAGGCAATTCTATCTATTTGATATCTTCTGAACATGATGGTAGTATTTATTTCAGCAACCAGAGGAGTACCAGCAGATCCCGCGGATACTGGAGCAGCAGTTGGATACCAAACCCCAAGCAAGTGTACCTTGCCATACTTGCAGTAAATTAGTTTTTTATTATTCTCTTGATCTATTTTTGAGTTACATCTATTCAACCTAGGACCGTGTAATATTACTTAATGTTCGAATAACATTCGGGTGTCAACACCGTACGCGAAGTTGTGTAACGTCACCTAGAGATGGATATCGAAACCCTACACATTCTCGTGCTTGCATTATCAAGTACGTCATACCACAGGACACCTGACACTATTCATGAGACAGAATCTTTCTAAGATATTCATGGTGATTCTGTATAGGTTACATGATTCGTGACATAGATATTGCATGCGCTTAGGTATCATTATGACTTGCTGCATTAGATATGATCTTGCGTGACATGGACATGAGATATCGTGAACATGAGACGTGTGATTACATTGGGTGGGGAGAGATTTACCATACAAAAGGCTGATTATATATATATATATATATATATATATATATATTACATTACTGGAGGTGCCTTAGGCTCTGACACAGAGCTTTGGCACATTACTGGCCCTTCGAGAGAATACTGCTATGGGTTTCCCCGACACAGAACCTATAGTAGTCTCAGTCTGAGTATGATTAATGCTCTCATATTGCATATCACTTAGCTAATTATATAGTTTACCCTGTTGATTCATTTATTCTTGCACTGTATTTATTTTGGCTTGAGTTATTCTTGTACCTTGCTATGTCCCCTGAGGACCTGGATCCGGATTATGTCCCCAGGTTTAGCAGAGGAGATCTACCCTGAGGTGTACGGGACATAAGCAGTCTTTGGAGCAGTACCAGAACCCGAGGACGAGGTGATCGCTGAGGATTTCTTCTGAGTATCTGCTTATTCTATACTCAGCCTTGGCTGTTATTAGACTCTTTTATTTCTCGTTTAAATTGTATGAGACTTATTATCGGGTTGTTTCCCGATTTACTTTATTGAGACTTGATGATGATTATATTTTATTTTGCTGATATTGATGTATTCATTTCTGTGGATGAGATTAGATTGTGACATGTTATTTAGACCTTATTATTGTATTACAGCTTAAGTACACCCTGATGGGTCCATTAAATTGGGCTTGTCTATCGGTGTGTGCTGCTGGCCATTGCCACGTGTCTAGTCCCTCAATATTTTGGGACTGGGACGTGACAACTTTATAATTCTGCACTTACAAAACAAATAACTTACTATCGCTACTTTGGTATTTAGGTCGATCGTCTAATAACACCCGAGACTGAATCTATTAGAACTCTAGCCAAGAGACCAATTACTGCCGTTAAAATATGGCCAAGTTTCTGTGTGAATGGGTTCAGGTTCAAGTCAACAAATGCTCCTATCAGAGACAGCTTTCTGGATCTTGATTCCACGAAAAACAGTTGTTTGTGTATCAAATCTTCGAACTACAAAGACGTCGATCCAGACAATAATTTCTTTGGCATCTTACGAGAGATTGTGGAGTTGACATATAATTATGGCACAGAACCTGCTAATATCGTGCTATTCAATTGTGAATGGTTCGATCCGATTCAAGATCAAGGTTGGAAAATTGACAAGCATGGCCATGTGGATATAAACTACAAGCGTAGATATCAAGGCTACGAACCATTTGTACTATCAAGTCAGGCTCAGCTCGTGTACTTCATAACTTATCCTAGACGGGGGACAGTGAGGTCGGATTGGTGGGCAGTATGCAAGACTAAAGCTAGAAATACCTTTGACATTGACGAAATAGCTTATCAGGAGGACGATCTACCTCTTGTAACAAATATTATAGATGTGGACTCAACGGAAGTTACTCATTACACGAGTAATAATGTAGAAGATGTAGAATTATCCGAAGAGGAAGACGAAGACGAAGTAGATGAAAGTGAGGACGAGGAGGAGGAAGAGGGAGATGAGGACGAGGAAGACGAACAAGATAAATTTTCTGAAGATGATTGAAATTAAAAAAATTTGCCTGTAGAATGTAACTATATTTTGACTGTAGAATGTATTATTTTAACGAATATATGTATTATATTTTGATTGTAGAATGCTGTGAGATATGCATCACATTTTGACTGTAGAATGTACTATATATTTGTGTTTTTCTATATTCATCATATGTTGTTATCAGGTATGACAGGACGACGCGGAGGATTCGGCAGGTCCCGAGGTAGACAGAGTGCTCCTCCGGTACTGCCTACTGTTGGTTCCGGATCATCGTTGCCCAGTACTCCAGTATATCGATCACTCATATCTCCGACTGTTGGGACGAGTAGTTCCAGGCGTGATAGTACTCCCTCGTCCAGCGTTCCTCCTGCTGATGGAACCATGGAGACAGATGAGCATGTCGAGGAGGTCGTGCCCACGTTGTCCCAGCATCAGCAAGATCCTCCATGCGTACCTCCGGAGGAGACGAGGACCGAGATTTGGGCCGACGGTACAAAGTAAGTCAATTAGATGGTTTAGCATCATATATATCGTGTATTTTTTTATTCATCATATATTGACTTTTTCGATAAAAATAATTATCTCTGTATAGATATCGTCCATCGTCGGTTCAGAGACGCCTGAGCCTATTTCTGAGGAACAACTATGGTGGCCCTTGGATCAACTACTCTGAAGCTCCGGAGGAGAGGAAGGCATTCTGGTTTGCGCACTTCCAGGTAAAAGTATATTAAATAAATTCTCTAATTTATGCATATTATATAACTTATCCGTGATGCTCACTTACTAAATTATTTATTGTAGCAAACGTATTTCTATCCTCCGCACCGGGCCGAGTTGATCAAGCGGCTGTTTCCTACCGTTGCCGCCAAGCTTATCCGAGATGCTCTGGATGACCAGAAGGCTCATGATCGTGCTGGAAAACTGATCCAAGGTTGGATCACGCCTGAGCAGTGGACTGCGATGAGGGCTAGATTCGACGATCCGAGCTATAAGGAAAGGTCTGAGAAGGCTAGGCGGAATACTGCCAAGTGGTGTGGTGGCTCGATTCCGATGACGGAACATTTTCGTCGTTTGGTATGTTTTTTATTTAAGATATATTATTTTAATGTAAGTACGATAAAATGGTAGTAGGAAAAAATGTTTAAGTTTAGTACTAAATAATATATTTTTAACAGGTACATAAGGGTGAGGATGTAAACATGGTGACCGTCTTCTTGGCCACCCATCGCAAGGACGGAAATCTCATTGATGAGAGGACCTCGCAGACCTATGTAAGTATTACTTTACTTTGTGTTAATTTTAATATAACTTAGGCAATTATCGAGTTTCCAAACCTTTCTAGACCGAGTATCTTAGGCTGCGTAAGCGGGCGACTGCTAGTGCACCTACAGCTGGAGAGGCTGGTACTTTTTCGCAGCCCGCTCCAGCTCCGTCGGCGGACGACCTTTGGGTGACCGCAGCTGGTGGTCTCCAGAGGGGTACGTACTACGGTACGGGATCCTATGGCGCCTTGGTTGCGACGCAGTCATCTAGGGCCTCCCCGACAACTGCGCATTCCACACAGCCCTCGCAGTCATCGGCCAGAGTCTAAGAGACCGTTGACCGTCAGATTGCGTCTCTCCGTGACGAGTTGCTGCGAAGGATAGAGGAGCAGCCCCGGTCCCAGCCGCAGCCGGACGATCCGACGCTTATCGCACGATTCGATATGCTCGACCGCAGCATCACGGAGCTCCGGGATTTGACAAATGATCTTAGAGCCTCGACAAACCGCAACATCACGGAGCTACAGGCATCACAGCTATCCATGGGCGAGAGGCTGACGATGATACAGGATTCAATGGTTCATAGCAGTACGAGGCTGTTATCTACCATGGATTCTTACAACAAGCGACTCGCAGACTTGGAGCGGGTACGGCCTCCTGGTGCGCCTACATCGACACAGACTCCACCGACGTCACTGCCTCCTCCATCGACATCGGTGTCGATTTCACGGGAGCAGTATGAGCTGTTCTTATCCTTCATGCGCGCCGGTGGTCAGCCTCCTGCAGATCCGCAGTAGTATAGTTGCTGGATATTTGTATTTTTTGTATTATTTAGGATAAAATTGCATGGATATATATTTGCCGTATTCTTTACGATATTTGCTGGATGCTTTCTTTTCTTCAAATTTTATTATATTATTCATATTAAATATGTTATTTTACCGGTGTTGAGTGTTCAACCCAAGGGGGGTGGCAAACCCAGAAATTCAACGGAGGGTTGCTCTGGGTCTATTTGTACAGATTATAATTTAATAAACTGCAGGAATAATAGTTTGGAAACAATTCAGTATTCATTTTTTTTATTTTTTCTGTAAAATTAGCGACGTTTAGCGACGTTTATACACGTCGCTAAATACGTCGCTAATTAGCGACGTTAACACACGTGGCTAAGGACGTCGCTAAATATATCTTTAAAAACGTCGATGTACGTCGTAAATTGCTAACATGGCAGTATTGCCAGGTCATTAAAGACGTCGATGTAACGTCGCTATATAAGTCGCTAATTAGCGACGTTTAGCGACGTTAGTCAACGTCGCTAATTAGTGACGCTGCGTCGCTAAACGTCGCTAATTTAGCGACACATTTAAGTCGCTAAAAAACGTCGGCATAGCGACGTTTTTTCTTTCATCGACGTGCTGGGTTCCGACTTCTGTAAAACGTCGCTAATTACGTCGCTAAAAGTGATTAGCGACTTTTTTTTGTCATTTAGCGACGTTTTTTAACGTCGCTAATTTGACTTTTTCTGGTAGTGTCGGAACTACTTTATTGGGCTTGTACCTCACCATGTGCTAGCGCTGATGCTTGCGCTTGAGTCATTCCTTTAAAAGAATGTAACTTATATCAGGCTCATAATGTATTATGGACTCACTGTATGGAACGTATCTCATTTTGCCAAACGAGTTCAAGAGTTCGCATGGGGAATAAATCGTTAAAGGAACTTTTTTGACACGAAGGTCAAAGGAACTTGAAGATGTGCTCTGATACCAATATGTCACGTCCCGATTCCGTAGAATCGATAGTCGTCCCCCAAACGTGACGTCGTGCGTGCCTAGGTTGCGCAACGCACAAGGCCAAAGTTTTTTATATAACGAGCACATATTCAGAGTACGCAAAAAATTGAAACACAATATTGAAACATGGAAAAGTTCTCTTTATTGATAATGAACATCTTTTACAAACTCTTGAACGAGTCGGATAGTTGCCGCACGGGTTTACAAAAGTGGACGCAAAATGAGATTATCGTCCTGTACATTATATCCCTTTACTAAAACTTCAAAAGAAGGGACACCTTCAGGCGAAGCCATCGCCTTTTCACGAAGCTGAATAAGTTATTGCAAGAGCTCCTGGATCTTTAAAACGCTTCTTCTAAGGCATGATCAGGGCGTGCCGGTAGGTGGACTGGATTGTGAAGTAGCATTAGCTTCTCGCAGGATCTCCTTGGTGCGGGAAACCTGTTTCAACGAGGGTCAGTACATCGAAATGCACTGGTGAAGGCGAGCTAACTCAACTATACCAATCAACACGTTGTTTATATGAAGCATGCAAGTTATTTGTGGCATTTCTATCTTGCCTTAGTTTATTTTACAAGCAAGTATTAGATATGGAAGTTTACTGAAATAAATATGCTGTCGTTCGGTGACTTTTATTTGCCCGTCCGAAATACCTGCACAATACTTTCCATGACCTTCCCTGCCACGAAGACTTAGTTAGCTTGCACAGTTTAAATATACGAGTGGATCACTGGCATGATGCCAAGATGGACGAGTTATAGTCTTGGGCGAGAATGACGTGCAACCTAAAATCTTGAGGCGTCGCATGCCACTCCGCCCGCTCGAAAGACTAACATGAAGTTCCGTCTGGATCGGATCGGTGCTAATGCCCCAGCGACCGTCCACAAGACTGAGACCTTGTGCACAAGTTGTCCGTGAACAAGCGAAGTCTACTAAGTTATCAATCGATGCAGTTTAAGGCAACACAAGCACGAGACAAGTAACATGGCATAATCTGTTTTGCAGTCTTCCTGATCAGTTTATTGCATAGCAATGTGTGTTTTATACATAGCACAATTTTTGAAGAAGTATACATTCTAACTTGAATTGAAACACTATGAAAGAACATTCTAAGCGAACTAACATGCAAACAAGGTAACCGTTTCCAAGTTGGTTGACAAGTATAAATAATCCAAGTCTATTTCTTTCTTTATCTTGACATCTTTTAGTTATTATGGTATCGTTTGATTGGAACAATCAAGAAGGCAAAAAATTTAGATGTGAAGACTTGGAAGAAGGGATAACTGAATCGAATTATAGCCACTCACAAGTTGCTTGGGGAGAGAAAATGAAAGAGGTGCTTCAAGACTCCGCTTGCACGGCGTCTACTGCATGATCACCTGCATTGCCACGAACAGATGATCAATACCTCTTCTACTCTTTCTAAGCTTGCATTGAAATACAGTTCAATGAACGAAAGCAATAAAATTTATCGAAACCGTTCAAAAAAATGCAAATCCAATAACAAACTCAAAAGCACGAAAACAACAAGGCGACAGCGAAAACTAGGCAAAAAAATTGCAACGGAGAGGTTTCTTTTGACTCTGCCGCTAAGTCCATCCTTAGGGCACGGTCCACTAAATTTGGTAATCGATTCCACGAAGAAGCAAATCCATAACGAAGATAAGATCTTGATTCAATCTATCCCGATCGAACGATACCGATTAGTATTTCTTAGCCGCGCTCCCAGAATAGAGGGAACGGGGCACCACATACACCGCAAGCATGGTGATGTGGCCTCCACTCAGACGGAAGAACACAGTATGATCAGCATTGATCTGCTGATATCACATCCCTATCATCGCCCTCCTGAATCTGTCAAACCACGCTCGAGGAGACTGCTTCAGCCCATAGAGGGACTTCTTCAACCTGGAGACCTTGTCCACTGTCTTATCGGTACAGAATCCTGGTGGTATCTCCATGTACACTTCCTCCACTAGATCCCCATGAAGAAATACATTCTTCACATCCAGTTGGTGCAGCTTCCATCCACCATTCGCTGCCAAAAAAATTAGGGTCCTGACGGTGCTCAACTTCGCCACTGGTACAAATATCTCATCATAGTCAACGTCGTACGTCTGACTGCATCATTTTGCCACCAGTCGAGCCTTGTAGCGCTCTACTTTTCCATCTGGGTTCTGCTTCACAGTAAAGACCCACTTGCATCCGATTGTCCTCTTTCCCTCTGACAGATTTACCAGTTCTCAAGTATAATTTTTCTCAAGAGCGCCTAACTTCTCGTTCATCGCTGTTTTCCACTTTGGATCGTTCTTGGCAACCTGCCAATTGTTAGGTACAGTAATACTATCCAAAGATGCAATGAATGCTCCATGAGAAAAAAATATGTTATTATATGAAACAAACTGAGCAAGATCCCAGCCATATCTATTAGGAGAATTTTTTGCATTGCTACAAGTGGTCCTCCGTACTGATAATGGTGTGGGAGGAATAGGAAGAATGATATCACCTGAAGGAGAATCTGGTGGTGGTGGTGTAGGTGTCTCAGGAGTTGAGACGAATGCATACAAGGGACTTGGCACTGGCACTATAGGTACTGGTCCTGCAGTTTGCTTCCCTTTTTTGTTGTAGGTAAGTAACTCCCCCTGAGCCGTGGGCCTAACACCTCTCATCGTCTCCCCTTGTTCCTCTTCACTCTCATGCTCCTCCTCAAACGTTCCTCCATACCATACTCCTAAATCGGTCACCACACTCTCACCAATTGAAGGAGAATC
The DNA here is from genome assembly GCA_036927795.1 of Iris macrosiphon. NCBI lineage: Eukaryota > Viridiplantae > Streptophyta > Magnoliopsida > Asparagales > Iridaceae > Iris > Iris macrosiphon. Next base: position 200,155,430 of record JAYESA010000006.1, read on the forward strand.
TGGTGGTGGTGGTGGTGGTGTAGGTGTCTTAGGAGTTGAGACGAATGCAGACAAGGGACTTGGCACTGGCACTATAGGTACTGGTCCTGCAGTTTGCTTCCTTTTTTTGTTGTAGGTAAGTAACTCCCCCTGAGCCGTGGGCCTAACACCTCTCATCGTCTCCCATGTTCCTCTTCACTCTTCTGCTCCTCCTCAAACGTTCCTCCATGCCATACTCCTAAATCGGTCACCACACTCTCACCAATCTCTCTCTTTCTCTCGCCTCATACTCTCATGGATGAGGTTTCCTCCTAACGGTAGTATGGCTCAAACTCCCTAAAGTGAACATCCATGCTCACAAACTTCTTCTTCTCTACTGGGCTCCAGCACACGTACCCCTTCTGAGTCGCCGAATAGCCCACAAATACACACTTGACTGCTATGGGGTCAAGTTTCCCAACAGACGGTCTGTTGTCTTTCACAAAATATACGCAGCCAAACACCTTTAGTGGGAGTATCCCACTATTATTTTCTTGCAATATCTCACATGGAGACTTCCAACGCAGTACCTTCGAGGACATCATGTTGATCAATCGAGCTGTTGTCAACACTACATGCCCCCACAGACTCTGTGGGACATTCATAGCGATCATCATGCTCCTTACCACCTTCAGAAGGTGTCTGTTCTTCCTTTTTTCCACTCCATTATGTGCTGGTGTATATGCACATGTGGTTTGATGCTGTATCCTTTGGGCTGATATGTATTCTTTAAGTGCTTTGTTAGTATACTATGTTCCATTGCCAGACCTTAGTACCTTCACCACTGCTCTGTACTGAGTCTGGACATGTTTATGAAAGTCCCGAAAACAGGTAAAGACCTCACTCTTATTTTTTATCAAATACAGCCAGGTGACACGAGAGGAACAATCAATAAAAGAGACAAAATACTTGTAACCATTATAGTAGTTGTGGCGCACGGCCCCCAGACATCAGAATGTATAATATCAAAAACAGAAGAGCCCATATAGCCCGCACCAATATATGAGCTCCTTATAAGTTTGCCTAAATCACATGCATCACATAGTAGTTTCTCCTTATTTGTCTTTTCATAACTAGATGGATATAACCTACTCAAAATACCAAAAAAGGAGTGCCACAACCGTCTGTGATAGAGTATCAGTGTATCCTCGGCACTCATCTTTGGTCCTTTCGTTCATGCCCTTTTTGTCACAGACACCAATGTCGAATCCAGTCCTTCCTGATCCAGGTACCACAGTCCAATATGCCAAGTATTAGTCCCAAGTCTTCGTCCCGTCTCCTTCTCCTGGAAGATCACCTTAGAAATATCAAAAGAGACAATGCATTTTAGTTGGAGGATTATAGAACTAATGGACAAAAGACTGACTGAAAAAGGAGGAGCATGTAAAACATTGGATAATCTTACTGAACATGTACAATCGACAGTACCCTTACCGACCACTGGCTGAAAAATATCATCGGATGTTTGAATGTTGTCTGAAGATACTAGGTGAGTGTAGGAAGAGAACTCACTAGCATTCCCTGTCACGTGTCGAGACGCACCCGAATCGATAATCCAGTCCGACGATATAAGGGAAGACATAGATGTAAGGGCGAGTGAGTCATCAGTACCTTTTAATAGATGGGCATACATAGCAGCGTTGCCTCTGGCGAAGACTGAGGTTGATGCCTCCTCAGTCCCACTCCTCCTGTCTCCATCGCTTGACGCACTCTGCTTTCTCCTGAGTACTTCTAGCATGTCCAGTAGTGCCTGATCCTCCCCAGTATAGGCACCATTAGCTCCCTTCTCGCATTCTACTACCAGCAGGTTCGTCCGATAACCTCCTCGACCACCCCGTCAACCCCCACGACCACGACCACGTTCTCCAAACTGTCCACGTCCGCCACCTGAATCTCCCTCCTTGGGTGGTTTGGTGCAAGCATCCTTCAGATGGCCCACCTTCCCGCAGTTGTAACACTGCCGGGGTCTCCCTTAGGTCCCGTGTCGCCTGAATTGGCAACCGCCAGTGCTGTCTTCACTTCAGGAGAACCACCTGTTCCTGCATGTAGCTTGATACGAGTCTCCTCCTGGATCATGGCCGAGATAACCTCCTCAAGTATAGGAATCTTCAGTTGGGCTAGAAGTAGTGCTGTCATTTGAGCAAACACTGCGACCAGACCCTTAAGAAACTTTACCGTCCTCTCCTGCAGACATACACGTCTCTCCTTACACTTCGGGTCCTCACAGCTCGTCCGATCTGAGAAATGATCATAATCCAACCACAGACGTTCCAACTCCGTGGCATACTCATGTACCGTCTTCTCTCCCTGTACGGTGTCGTCGATCTCCCCCTTGATCTAGAAAACCCTCAAGTTATTTCCTACACCATTGTAGGTTCTCCTCAATTTCTCCTACACGTCTTTCACCATCTCAAGGCCATCCACTGTGGCGGTAATCGACTGGACTAAAGAATTGATAAGCCAAATGTATACCACTATATGAGTGGACTTCCACTCGTCGCGTCCTGCCGAGCCCTCATCCGGCTCTGTCTTCTTTCATGACAAGAAACCCTCCAGGTTCTTCCCTGCGAGGGTTCTCCTCACCCGTCGTGACCAACTCAGGTAGGTGGCCGGTCCATCAAGCTTCAGATCGATGGATGGAAACTCCAACTTCGCCAATGTTCGTGTCGCGCACTCACCATCCGACAGTTTCATCAGCTTCATCAACGTTGTGACGATTCACGTTCGCCCTCTTCGTCCTCTCCTAGACCCGATCATGTCTCTCCCCCATCAGATCTAAGCCTTCGATGTCAACGTCTGAAACGACCCACAGGAGACGCCAGGAACCGCGGTAGAAGGCTCCGCGGGAGTCGTGGTGGTAGTGGCGAGCGAGCGACGACAGTTGTGGCGGACGAGCGGTGCGGCAGCGGTGGTGGCGGACAACGCAACAGCAGTGGTAGCGAACGGTGTGGCAACGATGACGGTAGTGACGGTTAGGATTTGGGTGATGGTGGCTAGGATTTGGACTCTGATACCATGTAGAATATTTTAAAATAATTGTTATATTTTTTATTGATAATCTTTTGTCTATTTACAGACTTACATCCTTTCATCTTACATTAATATCCAATAAAATTTTCTATAGAATATTCTAATATCCCAACAAATATACCAAGAATATTCTAATATACCAACAAATATACCAAAAATATTCTAATATACCAACATTGATATCTATAACCCATATGGAAGGGTTGTGTTAAGAGTATGAAAGGAACTTTAGTCCCAAATCGGATAGAATTGAAAAGAGGGGTTGACCACTCCTATAAATAGGTAGCTCATCACATCAATAAAGTCAAACAAAATATTCTACTACATTTCAACTAGAACAATCAACTGTGAAAGCATTAAATCATGCAATCTTCATCAGAGCAAAAAAAGACATTGTTTCAAAAGGCAGATTAGCACAAGTCCAGCTACGGTATACCAAAGCATCCTGGTAAATGCGCCATTCCTCTTTAATTTAGAGTTTGAATCTGCGTGCTTTGTTGCACTTGGAACATTGAATAAACTCGTCGAGATGAAATTGACGTGCACTATGACCTCTAGAGCTGCCAGCTTATTTTGATGCTTTCTCATGATATTTCAGCAGACTTGTCCTCAATAGCGGAACCTTCTTCCCATTGACCGCACCTCGTTGAGTATTCCTTTTCCGCATGCTTCTCAAAAGAAGCTGGGATCAAGTTATCTAAACGGTAAGGTAAACATTAGGATCATAACCAATCAATCAATTTCAATCCAAGGTGATTATCATTTATAATGCACACCTAAGCCAGATCAGTGCTCACTCTTTGTTTGGAACATACAAATATAATACGGGCAACACCAGTACAGCCCCATCTAATCCTTCATACTTCTATCTGACTACATGAGTTATAAAAGTTCTAAGCAAAAAAGAATTAAGCTGTGAGACCAAGGCCACAGAACATTCCAAATTGGCAAGATCCTGTAACAATTCTTCTAGAAACTTTAAACAACATTCTATAGAAATAACTACTAAAACTGAGAACTTAACTTATATACAAATAGTAACTACATGTGAAGTATCCAGCATAAGTTTAAACTAAGCAGCAACTAGTAGTCCAGAATCACAATATCAATTGGACACGGGGCTAGATAACGCATACACAGCCATGGTTGGATTCCCCAATGCTAAAAAATATAAAACTCTCACTCTCCATAGAAACCAAAGAAAGCTAATTAAGTTACTCAAGTGATGTTTAAGAAAACAATATTCAATAACACAAACAAAAGACGGGTTGCACCGAAAAGCTTGAAACCAAATGACTGAATCTATCTCTAATATGCGTCATAAACGATACTAACATGAGCCATATCCAATAAATGTGTAGCTAAAATAAGAAAATTCATATACATAAGCGGCAATACAAGGAAAGATAGTTCGAGATATTTGTTTGTGACTTTGTGTTCAGGAGGTTAGAGGAAGCTTGGATTGAGGATAAGCTCAGAGAAATTTATTTGAGAGAGTTTAAGGTAGATTGTGGGATAATTGGTTGTAGTTGTAGTTGTAGTTGATAAAGAGGGAGGTTAAAGCATGGATAGAAGATGAACACACGTTGAAGTTATTAAAACAATATCTGACTTGTTAATGTGATTTTGGAGATGCTCCATAATGGCCCCAAAAGGAGGAACTATTTTCATGTGGTCAACCAAATAATCTTGGGAAAAGGATGCATTGTTGTTGTTGAGATTTTATAAGATGAGATATAGAGTGTCTAGCTCATCAAATACCCAATAAAGTTTATTTATTAGGAGGAGAGGAGGATTGTAGACGAACATACTAATTACAATCTACATACACACAAAAAAGGGTAGTCCGGTAAGCAAGACCTATCAGGATTTATGGGGAAGGGTTGAGAGACTGTATCCCTTAAAAATAATTTTTTTTCTTAGTATCCATTTAAGGAAAATAAATTACTATCCTTCGAACTATCTTACTAGAGGATCTAGTTTAAAAGGCTAATAACTATAAGTCCAATATTGATCTTCGTCAGAGGATCCAGTTTTGAAATAACCAAATTGATGCTACTAAAAATGTTACAACTAAATAGAAGGGTAAAAGGAACTTGATTAAGATTCCAATCTTCAGAGAAGCCCACAGCCACTACAAGCCAAGATCTGAGAACTAATCATGGAGATGTTGTTTAAATGAACTTTTACATTTTATTCAACATGAAAAGTAACACTTGCACACTTAAAATCTACTCCTGGTTCCAACTTTCCCATCAATATCTATCATGTAATAACTAATAACAAAATGATAATATTTAGGAATGCATATAAAAAGTGTCCCAAAAAATCCAGATCCACAACATCGAGCCGATCCTGATACGTATCATCCGTATCATATTGTTTTAGGATGTCCTGATACTGGACGATACTGACATTAAGACTCTTTTTTAACGAATTCAACAAAGAAAAAGTACGGGAACAATCGGTATAGACAAATGATAAAATTGTGTTGAAGATCGAAATGTTATATTTTGTTAATAATATTTATTATAGACATATCGTAACCATTATCTTTTGTCAAAGTCGTATATTATATCAGCATGTTTAACCATATTAAAATTGTTCTATTCAAAACTATATATTGTTTATGTACTTTGTTTAAAAGCTAGTAAAAATTATATATATATATATATATATATATATATATATATATATATATATATATATACTGCGGGTGAAGTATTCAACTATGTTAAATATTACTTCATCCAAGACGGAACGAAATAATAAATGCTACATAAAAAATGCCTAAATATATCATATATTTTTATAGGCTTTAATATTTTTATTATTATTTGAACTTTAAAACTCTTAAAGCATCGGTATTAATACTCATAAGGAGGATTTGAAATTAATACAAATACTATGCTACATACTTGGGGACATAGTTGTCATAGACAAAAAGCGGACCTAGGCGGTAAGGTTCTTTGGAGCTAAGAAGCAAAGGGCAAAAGTGAGGCATACGCGTGAGAAAAAGAAAGCACATGAAAACTATAAAAACATGTATATTTATAAAAAATTATGCGTTCAATTTGTTCGGTAATATTAATATCTTTGACTTTTAGTACATTTTTGCTAACATTTTAGGCTCTTAGCATATTTTTGTCAACATTTTAGGCGAGATTGGAGGGGGAGGAAGAGTGCAAGATGATAGGTAGTCATTTGGAGTCGAGGGGAGGGTGGACCTGATGTTTAGACTGAAAGAGGAAGATGAAGAAGAGGTTGATGGAAGGTGATAGGTAGTCATTTGGAGTCGAGGGGAGGGTGGACCTGATGTTTAGACTGAAAGAGGAAGATGAAGAAGAGGTTGATGGAAGGTGATAGGTAGTCGAGACAGATAAATGTTAGCGTCAGTTGGAAGTCACAGGAAGGCCTTGGCGAAGACTATCAACTTTTGTGATAAGGAGATCTCAAATGTATGGATTATGTTATATATCGGTCTTGGTGTGAGAAAATTAATGTTGTGAACCACCCCTTCTACCCCCATCCGCACCCCCACCTAACTCTACCCCAAACCCCTTGGTTATGTAAATGGCTTGGTTTGGGCCTTTTCCAATATAACAAAATTAAAATCAACCAACCAACTTCAGACATACGCCTAGGCACCTTATTGCCTCATCCTAGGAGCACACCTAGGCGTGGCTTAGGGTGTCTGAGCGTGCTTCGTATGAAGCAAAGATCCTCGTTGCACCTTGTGTCTAGGTGCGCTTTTGATAACAACACTGTGGAGAGTCCAATAAGGTGCCTAGGGCCTTTTTCAATATAACAAAATTAAGATCAACCAAGTTAGTTCAGACATACACCTAGGCACCTTATTGCCTCATCCTAGGCGTGGCTTAGGAGGTCTGAGCGTGCTTCGTATGAAGCGAAGAACCTCGCTGCACCTTGTGCCTAGGTGCGCTTTTGATAACAACGCTTGTGGAGAGTCCATCATACGTTGCTTGAACTCACTAACCTAATAGTTGAAAGGTACCCTTTTCCCCAAAATATACCTTGTGGAAAAAGCATATATATGTGTGTACAATTTGTAGCTATTGGTGAACTCTCTTACTTCCATTTACAGCAAAGCAAACACATGGACGATTTGTCTCTCTTTAAGAAGCTCGTTTATAATCTCAAAAGTGAAATACTGATTCGAAATCATGTGGAAAGAAAGTGAGTCTCTCATAAGTGCACAATAATAACATATTATAGTTAATGATCAATAAGACTAAAAAGACATTCATTAAAACTTCTACTTTACATCAATAAATTCCATAAACACTTTATAATGCAAACGAAGATAATTATAAGAGAGAAAAGGGAAGATATCTGAAAGCATGTCATTTCAATTCATCACAGAAGTTCTGAACCAATAGATTTACCACAGAGTGTCCAGAATCCATGTTGAGAACCTTTTAATCGACCGAGTAAGGAGCTCATTTGAGAGCAAGCTTGTTAAGGCGGTGTGAGGCAATGTGATGGAAAATCCGGAAAGGTCTCGGTGAGGCATCAAGACTAAAATTTGGGGTATGCATTAGGTAAGTATTAGACAAACATGTAGTTTATGATTAAGACTTTCAATTGTGACATGGCCGTGTAACTTCTAATGTTCAATTTCTACTTGATATAATCTTTTGAACTTGGTTCGTTGTTATAATATCTCATGTTCTTTCATGTTGTTTCAATGATATTAAGAATATTAAAATCTAGACATAGAAGTTGAATTATCGTTAGAGTCGTTGGCAAATATCCTTCCCTCTCCTTCCAAGGATTAGGGCAAAAGGAGTAATTTGGAGTTAAGAAAGGTGAGAGTAAGTCAAAATTATGGAGCTCTCTCTCTTTTCTATTTTTCTGATTGTGGTTGAGCTTGAGCTTGAGCTTGAGCTTGAGCTTGAGCTTGAGCTTGAGCTTGAGCTTCTGAACATGTTCCCATTAATAATGTGGGTTGAGTTCAAATTTAAGGCAGCCTGAGGCGCTTAAGGTGGATGTCTCAGTAGCTAGACGGCTGCCTCATGACCAAATTACCTAAATCCTTGTTGCTTCAGTGCTAGTATATGCAAGATGCCTAGGCAGCAAGGCGACCACTTTATAAAAGCTAGTCATATCCAGAGTTAGGAGTTAGAAATTGCTCGTTCCTCACATCATGATCAGGTTGAAAGTAAGGAGCATTGCTGATTCCATGTTAAGGTTCTGATTTATATTATACCGATTATTTTTGTGCACTACCTAGTAATATCTTTTTGCATGACTTGGATTATTTTCATCCAGAACTATTCAAATGGAAACATAGATGTGTTACACCTTCGATGTGCCTACAAAGGATGTAGCACAACATGCTTTGATCTTGAAAAAGTTGGAATAAGCTCAATGGCCTACTATTCCGTGACCACCACATGCAGGAACAAAGTTATCTAGATAAGGAAATCAGAATATTACTTCAGTATAGTCGCAACTTCGCAACTTCGCAACTTATGAAAACTTCAAAGATAATATGGTGGAAGTCATTACTTTGTTGACTGCGCTCCTCGCTTGGATTTTTCTTTTGCTTCAAACGCAAAAAAAAGGCCCTTCAGCAATCAAAGATGTATGATTATGTAAGAAGCTCCTCAAGGATCATTGTTGTAAGATGTAAATCACCGTTAGTAAAAGCCAAAGAATTGGAAAAAATAATAATTAACATCATATAGAAAAAGGGAAATTCATCATTTCTGAGTTCAGTTGGTCAGAACTTATCATATATTGGATCTTTAGTGCAGTGGCTCTCTTAACCCCACTCTTTTACTATGTTATCCCATACTTCACATATTTGTCATTATTAAAACACAAGAAAGATGTATACCATGTATACTAAACCTACCATCTTAATCCTTACTGTTATAATTACCATAAGTTGACCAAATAGAAAAACTTGGAAATATTACGATATTACAAATGTAGCTAAAATTAGAAAGTCGAGATACATAATATAAGTGCCAACAAAAAATAATATATAGGTTAAGAAATGTGTTTCTAATTGGGAGGTTAGAGGTAACTTCGATCGAGGATAAACCAAGAGATAACCTTAAGAGAGCCTAAAGGTAGATTGGGGGTGGTGGTTGTTCAAAGTGCTAAGAGGGAGATGGCTTAAGATAGACATGGATAGACAATGGACATGGACATCAGTAAAAAATGTCAAAAACGGCATAACTTGTCAACGTAATTGAGGAGATGCTCCTTAACCAGGCCAAATGAAAACTGGTTTCACATAGACAACCACAAAATTTGCAACAAACGTCTCTTTGGTGTTGTTTTTATTGTCTTCATTGTATAGACATTATAATAAGATGAGATGAATTGTGCATGATTCATCAAATATTGGAGGAAGTTAACAAAGAGTAACAGAGGACAGTAGATGGATATTACAATTACTAACTATGAAGGGGCCAAAAGAGGATAGTCATGTGACTAAGACCTTTGGTGGGTTATAGGAAAGTCCCAAGCTCAAATCAAGAAGGGGGAGGCAGTGTTGAGTCGTCGTCCCTGAACTTTGTACACTAATAACCAAATGGCAATATTCAATCCTGGCTATAGGAAAGTCCCAAGCTCAAATCTGTTATCATTGTCTTTTATTCAATCCTGGCTATGTTATTTGAGTGAACTTTGTACACTAATAACCAAATGACAATATTTAAGGATTATATATATGAAATGTCCTAAATACTTGCAGGCAGTTAATCAAAGGTAGCTAGCTTCTGTGAGTGTGTAGAGAGAGAGAGAGAAAAAAATCATTCCAGATAACAATATGCAGATAGTAGTAAATTATCTAACTTTGGTTTAGGACCAAACAAATGGAACAACAACTCTATTTTTTAAGAAACTCACATTTCATCTAAAGCAAATTGACAACACTTCATAATACAAAAGAAAATTGTTGCATGAGAAAAAGGGAGATACCCAAAAACAAGTCATTTCGACCCGTAGAGCCTTCGCGCATGCAAGTATTCTGAGCAAGTAGTTCGCAACGCTTGAGATATTTTTCTTCATTCTCCAAAAGAATATTGCTCATATCCAGACGAACTTCAGCGGCATTTAAGGATATGAAATTTCCTATATGAAATTGATCAGCAAGGTTGTCCAACCATTTAAGCGATTGGAGATTCGGAGCCAACATCCGAACAGAAGCACAGCCATAAGTATCAAAGTTCTGCACAAACAAGGACCGAAGTTTCTCCGCATGAACACTGAGATGATCCAGTCCATAATACCTTTCAATCTCGAGCTCTTCCAGATGATGATGACTAATGTTGAGATAGTTGATCCCAAGGCACCTCTCCAGTCTTAAGCTTCTCAGAGGAGGGCATTGGTGAGATATTGCATGTAGACTGATACCATCAACTTGCTCTCCAATACTTCCTTGTTTGCATTCATTTTCAGCAGTAATCTCCATGACAATATTACTCTGCAATGAAGGCAAATACTAATTTTTCAATTTACTAAAATAGCAATCTAAACATTCTCATTTGTACTATTAGACAAAATGATACTATACAAGGATAGCATATATCAATTTAGAATTTTTTTTTTTTGGGCATGTATATCATCTAGAGTTTTCATATTTGCATGTATGACCCTTCAAAATTTCTAGTAGCATGTATACCTTAAAAATATTTCATTTTGCATAGCTACCCTTATGTTAGCATGTATGGAGATCATTCTAAATGTCAAGAGTTTAAGGCGTTTTACCTTAACTATATATTTGTGACAATTGTTTACATGCAAAACCAAAAAAATAAATCAAAGGTATACATCGAATTTATAAAATTTACAAGGTATATAATATATGTACAGATTTAAATACTTTAGAGGGTATGCAAGCAAAAATCCTATTTATAAACATCATCTTGCGATATACTATCCAAATTTTGCTCAACACCCCAAGAAACCAAACTTGTAAAAGGAAATCCCATTATTTCTAAACAAATAAACATCAACAGATCTAAAACAAAATAGTATATGATCAATTTGCTTAAAATAAACTATTTATATAATGAATAAAATCTCCTACAAACCATTCAAAAACTCACGTCTTCTTCATATCTACAAAGAAGTATTAAAACATTAATGATGAGCAAACACCAGAACATAACAAAATATATTTTTTACATTCAAGTCCCTTAAATCTACCCTAGTTTATAAGTCCTCAAAATCATGGCATTTGCTTAGAAGTCATGTAAATCATTAAATTGAGTTATATGTCATTCCCATCTAGAATAAATTAGCTTCAACCATTTTCTCTTCTAAGAATAAAGAACTTTGTGTATGATAAATAATCTCCTAGACCCACTATTCAAAAATCCACTAATCACCAATGTCCTGCACATCTACAATAAATACTTAGTATTAATGATAAAAACCATATGAATAAAACAAAACAAGAGGATTTTTACATGTAAGGCCCTTAAATCTACCATGTTTAATACAAGCCCATCAAATCTTATTATTTGCTAATATAACAAATTACCACATATGTAGTTATAGTCATCTAAAAAAGAACTATTATATTATCAATTTATACTAACAAAAAGCACAATTTGCACCAGCCGATACCGATACGGCTGATATCGATAATAAGAACGTTGATAAAAGGAAGAAACTTAGTACATAATTAATAATCTTCTACCCACACCATTTAAGAATGCCCTCTTTTTATCTTACAATAAACATCTAAATATAACAACAAATGGAATCAAAACTCCATTCTTTGATCAAAATAAAATTTCTGGACAACATGATCAAAATTAACATAAAATTTTGGTTTTTGTCTAACTGATCAAATAAGAAAAATACTTGGGATTTTTTGAGAAAGAAGAAGCTCACATGTGCTCTTTGTCTGTAGAATTCTGGAGGAAGATGGAGAGGTTCCTCGGTCGTATAAAAAAAAACACTACTTCGAGCGAGCAGAGAGTGATGTGTTGTTGGCCAAGTGTCATGCATGCACCGGAACCCAATGGGTTGGAAAACTTTTACCCTTGGCAAACGTTTACCCGACCCATTAAGATGTGTGTACGGGTGAGTACATGGCACAGTATGGACATTCACTAATGACCCATAATTAAGATAATTCCTGAGTAATTATATACAAAAGGAGTCAAATTTATGTACATATCATCTTGATAATTTGGAAAACAATTTGACAATTGGAGTAATAAAGTGGGAGCATCCTCTACACTCTTTGATGTTGTAGCTAATAGTTGATTGGTGTGGTGTTAGTGTGTATTGAAGTGTTGCTTTGTTTTTACTTTCTATAATTCTAGAAAAAATAGTAATGATTTATCTATTTAATAAAAAAATGCATTGGTATTTGTTTTTTGAAAATTAACGGGTTAACCAAGTCGGATTCAGATCGAAACAATATAGGGTATATCAACTCTTTTGAATTTGAACAATACTGAAAATCAATCCAGTTCAAATTGGTAAATGTAGATAGAATAAATGTGAAATGTAGATACATGCATGCATTTTCATAAATCATTGTAACCGTCGAACTTACTAAAAATAATTCTAGACATCTTTGGAGTGCAAAATCAAACACGCATTACTTATACTAAAAATACTTCGGTTCAATGTATCAATGAAGTTATCATAACTTGATTTGTCTATTCACGTCATAACATTTATTAACTTGGATTCAAATACAGTTATTGAATGGAAAACAGTGAACAATGTGGGGCTCCTATACCGACTCTTTTGAATTTGTATTATGAGTTATGTTCAATATTTCAAATCAGTCAAGTTCATGATCGGATAAATGAATCTATTGCCATCTTTAACTAAAATAGATAGGATTAAAGGCGAAATGTAGATACATACATGTATTTTATAAATCAAACTAACCTAAATATAATTCTAGACAACATCTTTGGAGTGTGATATCAAATAAGCATCACTTGTATTGAAAAACCTTTGGTTCAATGTATCAATCAAGTTACCATACCTTGACTAGAAATTCATATCATCACCATTAACTTTCCCAATCTATCCAATCTATGAGTCGAGTAAATGTATGTATAGCATTGTAAAGTTCATTTGCTCAAGTATTGTATGTATTTTTCTTTTCTGTTAACAATAGACAGGTTAAATGGCTCAACCAAGTCAGGTCCGACACGATGTTGCGCATCAAATAAACATATAGGGTTAGGTCTATCTCTTATTATTCATCTCCAGGTTTGGTTTAGCCTAAACAGGTCGAGCATAAATGAGTCAAGTTCAAATTGCACATTAACTACTCAACATGAGAGTGACTCGACCCAATGTACAAATAGGCTACTAGTTAAGGAGATACTAAACCTACGGATAGACATAAAAGTTAGCTTAAAGGAGCTCCTGAAAATTGAGATAATCTAATGTCCTATTAACAGACATCCAATACAAAACATCAAGCTCCCTTCATCCTTCGATAGTCTCTAAAGATAACCAAATTATAACTTTAATAGGAGACTTCCAATAATATCATACTGGAAATCTATCTAATGAGTAAGTATTTGGTATAAACTGCTTATTCATGTGAATCGAAATCCGAAAATACACAAAGGGTTGTGTTGTAAGTAATTTGGGCATTGTTCAAAACCTACTAGAGTGACATGGAAATACTTGGGGAGGTAATTTGGAGCTCCATCAGATTTTGTGTTATATGCACTTCATACTAGGAACGAGATTAGCTTTCAGTGAAATAATCATTTCTTTCCCAATGTAAGAGTTGAGTAAATGTATGTTCAATGTATCTATATAGCATTGTAAAGTTTGTTTGCTCAAGTATTGTATGTAATTTTCTTTTCTGTTAACAATAAACAGGTTAAATGGCTCAACCAAGTCAGCCCCGGCACGATGTTGGCATGTTGCCCATCAAATAAACATATTGGGTTAGGTCTCTCTCTTCTTATTCATCTTCGGGTTTGGTTTTGCCTAAACAGGTCAGATGGTTCCTTTCGTGGGACAACATGTCATGGTTACACGAAGACAGTCGAACCTGGTCGAGAAGCTCTGTGGCAATCATTCCAATATCAACTATGCAAGAAAAAAGCACTTGACAGAATCGAGACGGAACGAGATGAGAGACCAATCGATACAAAATAATGAGCAAAAGGATGTCAATATACGTGTGGACAAACCCCAAGTGGAGTATGTTACTCCGAACAGAGAGGAGTAGAGGATGACTAATGTTGAAATAGCTGATACCATAATTATATCAAAAAATTACACTATTAAATATTTTTTTAATTTCGGTATAAAATATAATTACTGTATCAAATATTTTAAACAAATTAACTAATAGATTTTCTAAAGGCAAATTTGAATTTAAAATATTTTTTTCAAATATCAGATACCACATCTATAATGCCCTTTGATGATACTACCTGATAGCTAGGCGTGTCAATATTATATCTTCACCACAGCTTGTTATGGATTGAGAACTGAATACACTTAGAATTTTGATGCGGTGGTAGGGAGTATTTCAACTTAATTTGACACGCAATTCATGATACGAGATGTATGGCAGCGATCAGGAATCTGAAATGTAAAAATAGATTATCATCTGAAAACATCATATTCTTTATTTAGCAAACATACGTACTTAACATCAGATTATTTATTTATCTATCAAAAATCTGAAGTGTAGAATTAGATTGTCATCTGAAATTCATTTGCTCAATCAGAGGAATCAACCAACAGGCATATCTGTTTCTGCATCGAATGGGAAAGGTGCTATCACTTTCGCTGCATAGAATGGGAAAGGTGGTATCAGTTTCGCTGCGGCCAAAATCTCATCCATCAACGTCAACGTCATTGGCTTTGATCTCGGAAGGGGGATTATGGGTTTGAAGTACTTCGATGGATCAGGAAAGTAAGCCTGTGAAATAAGTCATACTTTTAGCAAAGCTACTCCCATGGATATTTATTATTGTAATATAAAGCGATAAACATGTTAAAGTGTCTGTAACTGCAGCAAAATTTTAGAATTCTTATGTTGGATCAAGGAGTATGAATAAGAAAATTTACCAGATCAGCATGCATTTTCTTGACAAATATCTTGAACAAGTTGAAATTATTGGTCTCCAGTAGATCATCACCGAGACGGAGATATGTCAGTGCCCTGATCCTCAGTTTTGGTGCCCCTTCTCGGTTGACTCCATTTGGCCTTGCATTCTTCAGTATCTGGTTATAAGCTTTCTTATCGTACCGATTAAGTGCATTCTCACAACCCACTTCGATCTTCTCCCTCCAAGCATCACTAAATACCTGGTCAAGAAAACTTGTCCTCATGTGTGATACCATTTAGTTATTTTATAGTATCTCCATGCTGCAATAGCTTTGATTACCTGTTGAACAAGTTGCTCAGGCGCGCTCTTAGCTTCTTCGCTCTGTTCGGAGTTTCTCATCTCGACACCGGTGAAATTAAGAGTACCATAGTGTCTTGATATCATTCTGACTAAGGGACCGTATCCGTCATGGTCCTTCACGTTATAGTATCCTGCTGTGAGCTCTGCTGCATGACAATCATCTCTATACCACCAATGTATTCCGGAGATCTATGATGATAGAATACATAATAGTATGCATCATTAGAAGACATCAACAAGTTGGACCCATATTTTACAAAAAATGGTATTTTAGCAAAACTTACTTTAACTGCGAGCTTAAGTTTGCAGCCCAGAAAAGATCGATTAGTTATGTCAAGGATGTTATCCGCATGTTTGATTAGCGTGTAGGAATACCACGCCAAGAAAAATTTTCCTTTTTCGGTAAGATATGTTTTGTCTGCTCCGAAGAATTTGGTGTCATTGGGCGTGTCATTGTATTCTCCTGCGTCGTCTGGCAGGTCCCAGTCAGGGTGACCTGCCAATCTTGCAGCCTCTTTAAACTGTGCTCGTAGATGTTTGTCATAGCACTGCAAGATACGATTAATTAACCGGATATTAATGTCTCAATTTTGTAATTTGGAAATTCACAATCTATGTTGGCACTTTGAGTTCAAATGAATGATTAGACTATTCCATGTCAAATGTTTCACGAATGATTTGTTAAAGTATTTGAATATCTTCAAGGTAAAAGTCTATTTACCTGGAATTCTCCAATGCCGGGAAAAATCCATCCTTGGCTCTGTGGATAGGAGGGATACCTCAACTCTCCACAAGGACCTACTCCCACTTCGATGTCGGTGATCATACCAGAATCCAAGAAATCCGACATGTTCTTTCTGAAGCTCATCATGAAGTCTCTATAGACCTGTTATTATAACATAGCAACAATCTGTAAGTCTAAGTTATAATATGCTCCCTAGGCTCCAACTTTACTTTGCAAATTTCCCAATTTGTCGTAGATCTTTTCACAAGTATTTCTTTGACTTGAGATATGAAACTCAAAGGTGAGGATCATATTCAGCTACATGCCAGGACAGGCTGGGCGACAATGTACGACCAAATAAATAAAAGGACATCAACATAAATGTATCTAGAATAGAACAAGGATGTACTATGGGCTACCCATAACTCAAAATAAATTAGTCAATTTTAAGTTTATCAAACACTATAATTGTATTTCACTGGATCAAACCTCCAAGCCATGTCGTCTATGAAAAAGCCATGCCAACTCCACTCCACTGCTGAGGCACTCCTCAACCCTCGAACCCCTCCTGTTGGTGTAGTAGATATCGGGGTGAGTAGCCCCTACCTTGAGAACCCATTTCGGTAACGGGATCATAACGCTGTCCCCTACGTTGCCGCCACACTGGTGGAACGACATGACTGCCTGCAGCTTCAGGTCCTCCTCCTTGATCATTTGGAACAAGCTTCGGTAAGCCCTCCAGTCGTACTTCTTCGGGCCGCCTCCTTCGATGATCCCCCACCACACGTCCACCTTCACTCCGTCCACGTCTGCTGCCCTCAGTTGCTTGAGCTGTGCCCGGAGGGCTTCGGGATTTTCGAACACATTGTCGGCATTGACCACCCCCAACTATAGGGAGAAAACAAACTAGTTTAGATCAAGTTTAGATCAAAATGTAGTCATAGAACTAATTCCATTTGGCTCTAGACGATAGCTAAGCTAGAGGGTGTTGAAGAATACACTTAACTTGAAGCATAACATATACTGGGACATAGTTGGCTGGATGCATTATGCTAAAAGATCCAATTCCCTGTCAACGACTAGTAACCTTAATCAAAGAACAAAATCGATTGAAAGAGTTCCACAAATACAAATAATTATGGGTGAATCTCTCAAGCAACACAAGTACATAAAAAACATCAAAGCAGCAGGAAATGATGCATACTTTTAACTGCATTTACAAAGAGATGTCATCTGAAAATAACAAAAAATCACAAAAAAATCTCATTGCAGCAGAATCACAAAAAAAAAAAAAAATATCTTCTATTATACAAAAAAATATCTAAAGCTATAGCAAAGCATCAGAATCCATAAAATTCAAAAAAAAAAAATTCCCAATTGAATAAATAAAATAACAATCGAAGAAAAAAAACCTAAGAATAAAAAAAAAAATCCCAATATCAAACAAATCTAGGTTTTGGAATTCCAGAACCTAAGCGAGCCGATAGCAACAAAAAACCCTAAAAATCGGAATCGATCGAGAGATTAACTCCTCCAAGCAGAGACGAGACGAGACGAGACGAGATGAGAGCTCTAGAGCTTTGGTAGGGAGGAGAGGAGAGGAGGCGGCGGCTCGGGGTAGGTCAGGGATTATAATGAGATGGAAACCTTAACCGCCAGATATTTCCGCCAGTGTAGGTGGAAATAGAGGTTACGATTAGTTTTTTTTTTTTTTTAGTTTGGATTGATTTAATTTAAAAAAATTTAATTTGATTTTTTTTTTTAGTTTAGTATATCTATTATTTTATTTGTTATAATCTATACAAAGAGAAGGGATGATATTTATTAGTTAATATTTATTATCAATACTATATTATTTTGTTAATAAGGTATTATCTATTTATTATTTTTTAAAAATATTTGATACCATAATTATAAAACAAATTTGATACCCCCCCCCCATCCCCACACACACACACACACACACACACACACATATATATATATATATATATATATATATATATATATATATATATATAAAAGAGGTATCAAATTTTTCTTAATTATCAAATATAATTACGACATAAAATATAATTAAGGTACCAAATATTTGTTTTAAAATAACTAATAGATTTTTTAAAGATAAATTTAAAATTAATTAAAATATTTTTTCAAATATTAGATACCACATCTATTATCATTCAAAAAGAATTGTTTTCTAAAAACACATTTAAAATTTATTATACATAATTTGGATAATAATATATTCAAAATTTTAATTATATTTAAAATAACTACAAGATATTATCTGATTAAACGTATATTCAAATTTTAAAAAATATATTTATGAAAAATCATAAATAAAATATATTTAATATATTTTAATATAATTTAAATTTCTATCTAAATTTTAATATATCATATATTTTTTATACGTGCACGTGAATGTGACTAATGTCCGAAAAACTAATAGATCTCACAATTTGGATAATAGCAAAACAATTATTTGTTATCTATATAATATCTTCTATTATATAAAGCGGCTTCTAGACGGCCGTAAGTAAATACTTAACCAATTAAATTTAAAAAAATTACTTACACTAGTAAAGGCACGTGTGTTGCACGTAAATTTTTTTATTTATTATAAATAATTTTAATTAGAATTTGTTATGGATATAACTCTAGTTTTTATAAAATGTCTTGAAAAGATTAGTTGTTTAAGCTATACTTATATTCTCACCTAATTAAAAATTAAAAAAATAAATAAATTTTAACTAATTGTTTAACTACATAATATTATATGACTATAGTCAAAAACCTCTTCTAGGTCATGCGTTTCGTTGGCCAAGTTCGATTTCTCATAGTGTTATTTATAACAAATTTAAATTTTTTTCAACAATTTTTTTTACATAATATTAATTTTTTTAAATAAATGGTAGATGATTTACAAACGGCTTAGACAGCTCACTATTGAGCCGTTTTGAAGCTTCATCATAAGAGTAGAGATAAATAAAACTTTTAACTAACTTCCATCTTATCTGTCTAAACCCTTAATAAATACTCAACAAATTTAATTAACAAAAAACTAAAGAGAGATTAAAAAAAATCTAAAACCAATTTCTTTCTCATCTTTCGTAACCCACTCTTTTCTTCCACCAAACCTAAATACTAAATTTAAAATCAAGTTAACAATAAATGTATCGAGCAAGTTATCATAACTTAATTTGGCTATTCACGCCATCATGTTTATTAACATGGATTCAAATACAATGATTGGATGGAAACAATGAACAATGTTGGCCTCCTATACCGGCTCTTTTGAATTTGAATTGTGAGTTATGTTCAATATTTCAAATCAATCAAGTTTATGATCGAAATATTTAACTAAAATAGATAGGATTAAATGCGGAATGTAGATACATGCATGTATTTTATAAATCAAACTAACCATTGAACTTACTAAATATAATTCTAGACAACATCTTTGGAGTGTAAAATCAAATAAGCATTACTTGTATTGAAAAACCTTTGGTTCAATGTATCAATCAAGTTACCATACCTTAACTGGAAATTCATATCATCACCATTACTAACTTTCCCTCTAAGACCCGAGTAAATGTATGTTTAATGTATTTATATAACATTTTAAAGTTCATTTGCTCAAGTATTGTATGTATATTTTCTTTTTTGTTAACAATAAATATGTTAAATGGCTCAACCAAGTCAGGCCCGGCACGATGTTTATTAGCACAACACAGCTCAACTAAACAACCAACGATTACAGGTTTATCACATGAACAAATCAAAGATATGAAGACCATCTCTTCTAGATATTATGGGCTTCAGTTTTAGTTCTTTGTTATATTTCTGCAGATTTTGTGGGCTTCAGTTTTTTCCTTTCATGTTATTCTTTCTCTTTCCTTTTGTGTTTAAATAGGAGTCCTCTACATTGCCTTGATATCAAGTTGCATGTCAATAAAAATACCACATATCTTTTTTTTTCTTACCATAATCACATTTTCCTCCTGGTATCCCATCAAATAAACATATAGGGTTAGGTCTAACTCTTATTATTCATCCTCCGGGTTTGGTTTAGCCTAAACAGGTCGAGCATAAATGAGTCAAGTTCAAGTTGCACATTAACTACTCAACATGAGAGTGACTCGACCCAATGGACAAATAGGCTACTAGTTAAGGAGATACTAAACCTACAGATAGACATAAAAGTTAGCTTAAAGGAGCTCCTGGAAATTGAGATAATCTAATGTCCTATTAACAGACATCCAATACAAACATCAAGCTCCCTTTATCCTTCGACAATAGCCAAAGATAACCAAATTATAAATTTAATAAGAGACTTCCAATATTATCATACTGGAAATCTATCTAATGAGTAAGTATTTGGTATAAATTGCTTGTTCATGTGAATCGAAATCGAAAAATACACAAAGAGTTGTGTTGTAAGTAATTTGGCATTGTTCAAAACCTACTAGAGTGACATGGAAATACTTGGGAGGTAATTTGGAGCTCCATCAGATTTTGTGTTATATACATCTTCATACTATGATCTTTCAGTGAAATAATCATTTTTTTCAAGTAAACAACATTCTTCTTTGTGGTGTGTGTTGTTGTTGTTGTTGTGTGTGTGTGTGTGGTTGGGGGGGGGGGGGAGAGATTTAAAATGATAGAACTTTAGATAGAACTTTATAGGGGTCAATAGTAACTCTACAACAAGTGGTTAGAAGTCGACTAATGGTGTACCCTCCTCCCCCAAATTATTAATGGAATTATTTCTTCAATAGTATAGTTATGGGGATTATCTGCAGTCACCTTGCAGTTGAGAGAGAGAGAGAGAGAGAGAGAGAGAGAGAGAGAGAGAAGGGGGGTGTATTCTTGAAATAATCAAAATGATGATATGGATAGATAAACTACATATATGGAGTCCTTAAATATTTGCAAACATTCTTAGTAGCTCTATATATTAACTATCATACTAGTTAGAGAGAGAGAGAGAGAGAGAGAGGGGGGGGGGGGATTCTAGAAATAACCAAAACATCGATATGGATAGATAAACTACATATACGGAGAGGTAGTAAACTTAAAAGTCAAGTGTCAGTAAACTTAGACAATTGAATTAATATTTCAAATTGCCTTCACAACATATAAAGTTTAACATCAAGGGATTTCCATAAACATTTCAACCAAAAAAGGATGTATGAATGCCATGAGGCTCCCACCTACGCAGGGTTTGGAAAGGGTCAAGACTCAAGATGTGCACAACCTTACCCATTTTATGGAGAGACTGTTTCCATGACTCGAACCATCATCCTCAGGTTGTAATCAATAAGCCTTACCATTGCGGACTTGCGCTAGGCGATGCCCTCGAACATTTCAACTATACAAAATAAATTAAGAGCTAGAGAGGAAGAGTACATACCCAAAAGCTTGCCATTTCAACTTCTAGACTTTTAGCACATGAAAGGTGGTTAAGGAAGTGCTTGGCATTCTTGACATATAACTATGTATCCTCTATACCAGAATCCATCACTAGAGAAGTATCAGCATCCCTTAAGGAAGTGAAATTTTCGATATCGAAGTTATCAACAATATAGTCCAACCATTTGAAGTGAGATAGTTGTTTATTTGAGTGTCTCTCTCTCTCTCTCTCTCTCTCTCTCTATATATATATATATATATATATATATATATATATATATATATATATATTAGAGAATGGCGCATCTGTCTTTCGTGCATGTGCACCCCTCTCACCCTCCCGATCCTCCCCTTCCTCCTCTATCAAATTGCCCGCCCCCTTACCCCCCACCTCCCACCTCCTCCGCCGTTGTCGCCCCCCCTCCCCTTACCCCCCACCTCCCACCTCCTCCGTCGTTGTCTCCCCCCTACCCCGACACCCCTCTCCCGGTCTTCCTCTTCTCCTTCCCTCCCGCTCTGGATTCTGGATCCGGATCCAGAATCGTGGGAGCCAGCGTCCGCGACTGGCCTTCGGTGGCGCTAAGGCGTCCGACGGCCTCCCAGCAAGTTTCGACCGTCTCCAGTGATGGATGTGGAGATATCCTACAATGTCTTGTTCGAACGCCCATGGATACATGAATATATGATCGTGCCATCGACCCTGCACCAATGACTGAAGTACGTCGACGAATATAGCACGGTCAAAATGGAGTTAACTGATGTTGATCCGTTCAAAGGGATCGAGACCTATTACTCCGATTCAATCCAGTACAAACCAGTCCACCAAGATAACGGTGGCAATGATGCTGATGATGAAGTAGAGACTGAGACAACACCAGAAGAGCCCTTGAGAGTCCATCTAAAGGCACGCGCTCCTGACACAACCTCTCATCTCGTCGTAAAACTGCACAGGAAGGCACCTGAATCTCTCATCGTCTGCCTTCGTAAGACGGATCGATTGCCAAAGGAAGATCCGGCACCATCTACCAGGTCCGATCCTCTGGTCGTTGGCCTTCATAGGCCGAGTCAACCTTAAAAGGATGCTCCATTACCTCCTACAACATCCGAACCGTTGGTAGTAAAGCTACGCAGGAAACCTCCAAAGTCGTCGCTCGCACTGGGGGTAGATCTTGGGAAAGACGAGATGGAGAAGTATCTAGCTGCCCACTCAAACGTCCCTTCTCTTGACGATGTAATTCCTGAAGAAAATATTCCTTATTTTATGAATAATAGGTTATCTTTAAACTACTATGAAATTGCGCACATAAACATACTGTGTTCCATAGAGCATGATCTAGACCTACGCCTACAGACACAGGTGACTACAACCAATACTGTAAATCGGATTTCTCCTAGACAAAACTCTTACTTCCTAGTTCCAGCTAGAAAAAGGGGAGACAGACTCATCATCTTCGGCAGAGTAGAATGCCCCCGATCCTTCGTCCCAGAAGAACTAGGTCCAGAACCCTATACCGGCAAGATGTCACTCCACCGGTATAGCTCTAAAGCCAAGAACCTTATCCAGAAGATGTGGTACGATCTGAAGGCCACTAAGGGCTTAAATTACGGCAAGGGTCGACGGCTGCTTCTGCGTCTGCCTTCTCCCACAGGCAAGTCCGAGGATTCCTACCATAAGACCAAACATGACTTAGGATATGTAACGCCTCCCACAACCCCGAGGGCTCAGATGAAGAAGACAAGGTGCACTCTCATTCTTCAAAATCTTCCTCTTGGGACTCCGACGTCAGTATCGAGGAGATGCTCATACAAACATTGCCCGCCAACATGGTGTCAGCTCACCTTGAGAAAGACAATGAGGGTCTCCCCGAACTCTTTGAAGTAGAGTCGTGGGCCCAACACCTAGACTCCTAATGGAAGATACGATTTGAGCAGCGAGAACCTCCTACTGAAGACGAAATTGTACAAGTTGATCTAGGCGACGAGACCTCCTCAAAGACTATTTTTGTCAGCAAAAGTCTGTCCGACGAAGACCAGGAATCCCTACTACAGCTCATCAGAGAGTATATTGATGTCTTTGCCTGGAGTTACGAAGACATGCCAGAACTGGACCCCCAAATTATGGTCCACAAGCTCAACATCTTGCCAAACGCTAAGCCGGTCAAGCAACAACAATGGTGGTTCCGGCCAGACATAATAAATTCTATTGAAGCTGAAGTCAATAAGATGATAGCTAGTGGCTTCATCCGCGAGGAACAACACCCAGATTGGGTGGCCAACATCGTGCTCATCGTCAAAAAGAAAGGGAAGATTTAAATATGCATTGACTTCCGCGATCTAAACGCGGCATGCCCCAAGGACAAGTTTCCCCTTCCGATCACCGATATAATGATCGACAATACTTGTGGCTTCTTACGCATGTCCTTCATGGATGAATTCTCAGGCTATAATTAAATCAAGATATCGCTTGAAGACGAGAAGCATACATTGTTTCGAATACCGATAGGAGTATAATACTATACGGTCATGCCCTTCGGTCTGAAGAATGCATGTGCTATAAACTAACGAGCTATAAGCACCATTTTTATGAACATCTGCTCAAGACAGTGGAGTGTTATGTTGATAACATCGCTGTCAAGAGCCGCTCTAAAGATGATCACCTCCGAGACCTGAGGACTGTATTCGACGTAATACGTGCACATTGCCTCAAGATGAATCATACCAAATCCTTCCTGGGAGTCTCCAGCGGCAAATTTCTGGGTTTTATCATCACTTTTCGGGATATTCATATAGACCCCGACAAAACTAAAGCAATTCTTGAGATGAATCAGCCAAAGAACCTCCGAGAACTCTGCGGCCTTCAAGGAAGGCTGGCATACATCAGGAGGTTTATGCCACTACCACGTTCCAAAAATGGGGATATTTTTGACTTTTTATATATTATTAATATTGTGTGTAGTTATTTTAAATAATTGCATGAGATGTGTATTTATATATATAATATATAGTGTTCTCTAATGTTTGAGCTAGTAGACTTGACCTAGAAGCCCACTAGATGAACCCCTGACCGAAATGTAGGGTTATGAAATTAATTTGTATTATTTAGGATTAATTATTTGAGGTTGTAATTAATTATCGTAATTTTATTTAATTGTTGCGCCTTGCCGTTGCTTCGATATTTGGAGCTCTACCCTAGCTTTTGTCTTCCAACATATTTCACAACCTTACCCTAGACGTGCCCGCCTTTCATTCTGACCCTTGTGTAACTCATAATTATGCTCTCTTGTGCTTCATTTTAGCCGCATAATATTCATCGTGGACGTTTATTTTAATTCTAAATAAAATCCAACTTTGTATCGTTGTGCGTTCCAATCGAAATTGGAGACACAATCTCGACCCATTTTCGTGCAACCCAAATTAGGGTAATATTCTGTTCTCAGTCTTCTTCACTCATGACACTTCTGTCCCACTTAATTTTAGCCCTTGTACTTTCAATTAATTTTAGAACACCACTTACATTTATTCTTTAATTAAATTGAGGATACCAACTTTGACTAATCCTATTTTAACCCAATTTAATCCAAATACCCTATTAATTAAGCCCATGCAAAACACACAATACCCCCTCACCCTACAAAACACCAAATCGTCCACCAATTTTTCATCATTTCATGTGTTTGTGCAAATACTCAAATTTAAGGGACTTATTTGCAAATATTGTATTAGGTGTCAACACCCCATTGGTTCAAGCCAAATGGAGAAGCCCAAATTCTTTGACTAGTCAACCCAACCCCTCTCCTTTGTATGAATAATTTTCTCATGTTGGATCCTAGCCACCCATTCAAAATGGGGCTCATCATCACCATACACTCTACATCACATCCCCTATATAATGTCTCTTCATGCACCCTTTCCCAAGCAGGCCCTAATCTCCATACCTTGGAAAAACCCCCACCTTCTCTCTCCTCCCTCCTCACAAAAACTGAAGCTTCCCTTTCTCTTCTTTTTCTCTTTTTCTCTCTTTCTCTTCTTTTTCTTCTTCTTCTTCTTCTTCTTCTTCTTCTTCTTCTTCTCCTTTTCTCTTATTCTTCAACCCACATCACCAACTGAACCGGCCACCCTCCTCCGGCTAAGCTCCGGCCACCACCCCTTCCTGTCACCCGCTCACCCCAGTCGTCTTTCCCACATCGACCTCCCTCCACTGTCACCGAGCCACCTTCGCCCAGACCTCCTCGACACGCCGGAGGACCCACCTTAGCACACCCGACTGCACCGTAGCCGAGCCGCGGTTGTCACCACCCTGTACCCCTCCTTCTCCGACTGATACTGCCACGTCCCTGACGCCGGAGCTGACCTGAACGCCTGTCGACTCCCCGCTGAAGCCCCACGATGACCCGCCGCTGCAATCGCCACCCCGACCGCCCGAGATCTTGTCGGCTTTCTCCGCTGCACGAGCCGCTATCGTCGACCTGAACGCTGTGCACCACCACTACTGCTGCCATCTTCTCCTCCTCGACGCCATTCCGTTAACCCTCTCATACCATACTTTGTCAAGCACATCACCATGTAAAGGAGCACTAGAAGATAAATTAATAACATAAGCAGCTGTGTAAAGTGCCTCACCCCAATAGCTGCTCGACAAGTTTGCTTCAGACAGCAAACACCACACCTTCTCTATCAGCGTCTTGTTCATCTTCTCCGCTACACCGTTGAGCTACGGTATTTTTGGTGGAGTCTTCTTGTATCGTATCCCTTGTTCTCTGTAATAAGCATCAAAGGGATTAATATACTCGTTGCCATTGTCCGACCGAAGACTGAGCAGATTCTTGCCCGTCTTTCTTTCAATAGAGGCCTGAAACTCTTTGAAAGTGGGAAGCACATGATCCTTGGTCTTTATGGTATAGACCCAAACCTTCCTAAAATAGTCATCAATAAATATCACAAAATAAGAAGCACCACCAATGGATTTTACCTTCATAGGACCGTAGACATCCGAGTGAATCAACTCGAGCAACACCGGCTTCCTTGAACTTGGGTGACTTTGGAAAGACACAATATTTTACTTTTCCACCAAATAGTGCGTGCACTTCTCCAACTTTGTAGACTTTAGCCCTGAAATTACCTTCTTGTTCACCAAGTAGCTCATCTCCTTCTCGTTGATATGGCTAAGCCTCCTGTGCCATAACTCAGTAGACGCATCAGTAGCTGCGTTAACCTCCTGTGTCCCTTGTGCGCTTCCTTCCATATAGTAGAGTCCGGACCTCTTGCTTCCTCTGGCAATCACCATCGAACCTCTGGAAAGTTTCCACTGACTGTTCCCGAAGAGACTGAAGAAACCCTCATCATCCAACCTTCCAACCGACACCCGGTTGAAACGGATATCAGGGACATGACGGACATTTTTGAGAACAAGAACTGCACCTGTCTTTGTCCGCAAATGCACATCTCCAATGGCAACCGCCTTTGACACATCTCCATTGCCTATCTTCAACACTCCACAGTCGCCTGTTGTGTAAGTAGCAAATAGTGTCCTATTGTGAGATACATGCACTGAAGCACCTGAGTCTACCAGCCAAGAGTTGTCATCGCAGGCGAGGTTCATAACTGCCTCATCACCTATAATGATCATGTCGCCTCCATGTGTCGAGGCCGCCGCTGTAGTGTTCTCACTTTGCTTCCCCTTGTAGCCCTTTTTCTCTCTCTTCCAAGCAAAACAATTTTGCTTGATGTGGCCCTTCTTGCCACAATGTAACACTCTGAGTCCTCGTACCGACCTTTGGACCTTCCCCTGCTTTTGTCTCTGTCACCGCCTGGACCCCTGCTTTTACCCCTTCTGTGGCTCTCTGAAACAAGTGCCTCTAAGTGGGATGTGGATGAAGTGCCCTGAGAACGTATTCACATATCTTTATTCAGTATCCCGCTCTTAGCAACTCCAGACTGATTACGCCTTCCGGATCAGAAGCGATCATAGACACTCATACGGTCTCCCACGAGTTTGGCAATATACACAGCAGCCATAGTCCCTGAACCTCATCGTCGAACTTGACTCCTATTGAGGATAGTTGGTCAACCATACCCTGAAACTCACTCAAGTGATTCGTAATAGACGTCCCATCTTTGTACCGCAGACCCATCATCATCCGGATCAGGAATAATTTATTTACCCCGATCTTCTTCACATATAAAGCTTCCAGCTTATCCCACAGTGTCCTTGCTTGCTCAATACTGGCAACGTGGTTGTACACATTCTTGTCAACGAACTGTCTGATGTATCCACACACATGTATATGCTCAAAATTTTAGTCCTCTTCGAATTTGTCACTGGGCCTCGCGGAAGCAAATATCGGCAGATACAACTTCTTGACAAATAGCAGATCCTTCATCTTGCTCCTCTAGTAATGATAGTTGGTACTGTTCAGGTTTACCATGCGCACCGGCTTCACGTCTATCTCTTCTCCCTGTTTTGCCCGTCAACTCCTGACACCCTTCTGAAAATTCCAAATCCTAGCTCTGATACCACATTGTTGGGAAAGAAGCACGGATTTTTTTTCCCAAAACCAGAGAGTACCAGCAAGAGAACCGAGAAATAAAACGCACAAACCAAACACAAAACCACAAAAAAAATAATCTATGCAGACAAAGAGAATTTTGACGTGGAAAACCCTTGCGAAAAAAAATCACGGGACTATCGGAGTCCAACCCTGAAGAACCTCCACTAATGGAATAAAGAGAATACACCATCTACAAGCTCCTCCCGATCCAACACGGATCAACACAACACTTAGGGATAGAAATTAGATCATACCACGAAGATATAAGACAATGAGAAATTACCCAAAATGATCTCCTCCTCCGAAACGGCCTCGAATCCTTCTTTCTTCTTCCCAAATTTACAATGGCACTCTTGCCTCCTTTTCTCTTCCTTGAGATGATATATTATGTGTTCTGTTAGGAATTAGGGTTAGAAAAACCTAATATATACCCTCTAATCCTCCAGCTAATCCTGGACCATAGGATACGATCCAACGGTGTATAGAATACCTCTGAAATTTCGTTCAGCCCGCCGACCGAACTCGAACCGACTTCAGTTTTGAGGTTCTGGAACACCACACCGAATTCGGCCCGACGAACTCTGTCTCCCCCTGTACAGCAGACTGCTCCTTCTTCCTCCCGAGTTTCTTCGACCTCTCGAATGGCTCTCGTCACCTCCCTAAACTTCTCTGACCACAGACGGCGCTCGTCGTACTCCGGGGTGTTCTCCACATAGGTTGGGAACCCCACCCACTCCAACAAATAATGCCCTTATTAACACAATACGTTTGATCAGTTTGAAAAATTGGTTTGAACTGTTTGTGCAAACCTAAATTAGAAGGGGATCGGACCGTGAGGACATGTTGCCAAAATTTTGACCGCCAACCAAGGACGGGTTGACGGAATCCATTTACAATCTTAACTAAAATATATTATTATGATCCATATTTTTATTATAAAATAAGTAGTTGTTTGTGTTGTTATTTAGGATAAATTCAAAGATGGATGCAGTTATCTCTATCTACAACCACATCTATTATATTTCCTCTTCATATATGTTATAAATGAGAAATCCTCCGAGTATTCATTTGATTACAATTCTTCTCATCCTCTTTCATTTCATAACGCTTCATGCACGATTGTTTGAGGAACTTCTTCTATAAAACAACAAGCCAACTCAGTGACAACAAGGTATGTCTCCGATGACTTCTATTGCATGTTTAGATTTTGATGTCAAAATATACATGAAAAATGTTTGAAACCATGCAAACAAGATAGATTATGGTGCTTAATGGGAGTTCATCTATTGCTAATTTATGTATGAATCTGTTGTGGAGTTCAAGCATCTAGATATGATTTGTTATTTATTTCCTCTTTTACCATTTTTGTTTGCATCTGTTAAAGTTATTATTCAAACATAATGGTTTTGTATTCTGTGTACTGTGGCATTCATATACCTCAACACACATGCCGAGCTATATATGCCTTATGATTTGCTGCTTGTTCTTTTATCAATATGATATTCATAGAAGCTGCCATACATGTTTCTATATTTTGTTCGAGTCTTAATTATTTGTATAATATTAAGAAAAACAATTATAATTTATTTATAATTCAATACTTGATTTTAGGTGATCTCTATCTTGCACTACAAAAAAAAGTGGCCTTTTTTGGATTTCTGAAATAATTCTAATATTTTAAGAGATTCATTTCTAGGATTTTGGCTGAAAATGATAAAAATGATTAAATAGTTACATTTGGATAAGATGAAAAATAGATAATATTTTGCTTGCCTACAATAATACGTATTATATTTTAAATTTAAATTTTAGATAAAAATTAACTTTAAATTCTAAATTTTATATTCAAATAAGATTAAAGTTGGTCAGATATTAAATTTAGAAAGTTATATTTGGATGAGATTAAGTGTCAAAATAAATTAAAATTTATCTATACTATTATATACTTTACATAGATTTTAACCTATGCAATAATATTTATGTTAGGATAAAAATATCTTTTAGGAAAATAAAGTATATTTACGAAACTATTTAAGCTTACTCTCTTAAAGTTTGAGGTTGATTCGGATTATACCAAGTAATAGATATTTTTTAGATACTAGATGAAATGATAAATTAGATTGGATTAAGTTAAATTTTAATTAGATTAAATTTAAAACTTAAATGATTGATTAATTAAAATAGTAAATTAAATTTAAATATCTAATTAAACGTTGACTATGTGTTAGATAGAATTACTTTCTTTAGATTAGGTTTAAATTAAATTTTAGATTAGAAATATTAGACATTTTTAAATTAAATTTAAAATTTTTAGATTCATAGCTGTGAAATAATATTTATGTTAGGATAAAAATTTCTTTAGGATGCACTATCTTTTAAAAAAAAATCAAAATAGCTTAACCTGTCCCTATCTTTTAGGATACACTCTTTTTTCTCTCTCTCTCTTTTGACTTAACCAAACAAACCATGAGCTTCGAGACCTTCTTCTAAAGAAAGCAAAAATATTAAAATATTTGCTTCCGGGCCTGTAAGATTTTTTTAGATAGTTTATCATTAACATGCTCGAATCCTCCTTCATTATTATCCAATGGCTTACACTTTCCTTAAATGTATCCATCTAAAATTAAACCAAATCTGGACAAAACCAACCACATAATTTTTTTTTTTTAAGTATATTTAGAAAATCATCAAGAAATCTTTTTTTGTATGTTTTAAAACCTATTTAAACTTACACTCTTAAAGTTTTTGGTTGATTCAGATTATATATATTAAGTAATGGATAATTTTTACATATTAACTTAAATTCTAATTAAATTGAATTAAATTTAATACTTAAATTATGGATTAAATTATAATAGTAGATTAAATTTTAAATAGATAATTAAATGTTGACTATGCATTAGATAAATTACTTTCTTAAGTTAAGTTAAAATTTTATCTAGCTTGCATTAGATTAGGTTTAAATAAAATTTTAGATTAGAAATTTTAGACATTTTCAAATTAAATTTAAATTTTTTAGATTCTTAGTTATGCAACAATATTTTTGTTAGTTTAAATATCGAAAAATACTGATTTAAAAAAATAAGTTTAGGATTTATGCCATGTTTGATACATAAAACGTTATTAATAATTGTAAAATGCGTTGCACACTTATCTTGATAAAGGCACTACAAAATTCACTCGGGACAGCCCAAATTTTCACCATTGATAATTATAAGTTTGCCACTCCCAAAAATTATTCACCGGGTTGCCCACTTCTAATTAATTTTTTTATAATCAGGACTGTCAAAATTTTGAAGGACTGTCAAAATTTTGAAGGACTGTCAAAATTTTGACAGTCCTAAAAATATATGTTGATATTTTAGGACTATCAAAATTTTGACAGTTCTTCCAATTGGTAGAACTGTCAAAATTTTGTAGTGTCTTTGTCAAAGCCAAAAAAACTCATCGTAAACTGTTTCCACCGACTCTGACTTTTAGGACTATCAAAATTTTGACAGTCCTTCCAATTAGTAGAACTGTCAAAATTTTGTAGTGTCTTTGTCAAAGCAAAAAAAAACTCATCGTAAACTGTTTCCACCGACTCTGGCGGAAATCTCTGGCGGTTAAGGTTTTATAGCTGCAACAAATTTTCGTGTTTCCATCTAATTGTAACCCCTGACCTACCCCGAGCCGTCTCCTCCTCCTCCTCCTCTCGTCTCTGCTTGGTGGTGGTGGTAATCTCTCGACCGATTCCGATTCTTAGGGCACCTAGATTTGTTTGATATTGGGATTTTTATTATTTTATTCTTAGGGTTTTTCTTCGACATTTTTTTTCCTTTCAAATTTTATGTATTCCGATGCTTTGCTATAGCTTTATGATCAAAACTTTTTTCTTCTTTGACTGGGATCAAATAACATCACTATGATTCTGATGCAATAGTTGCAATAGGCGACGTATGTAGTCCCAGCAGCATGTATTATTTTGTTTGCTGGGGCATGTACGCATGTACTATTTTGTTTGCTGTATTATTATTTTCATTCCCTTCTTTGACAATATAACTTTATATACTAATTTTTCCCTCACCCTGCTTAAACAATAACCACATAATGGTAGCATAAAGTCTGAATTATTAGTTTTATCGTTTGGTTTGGAATATATTCATTTTAATTAGTATTTCATTACAACATATATTCTTTTGGATGTTAAATTTTGTTAAATATTTATTTCTTGAATTTTAAGTTGAAAATACTATTTTATCATTATCGAAGGAAAAAAATATATTATATGAACATTAAGTATTGATGACACCATTTTTTGAGTTCCGTCTCAGGTCTCAAAATCTAAAGTCTGGCACTGTCTTCAACATAATGCATCCAGCCAACTATGTCCCAGTATATGTCATGCTTCAAGTTAAGTGTATTCTTCAACACCCTCTAGCTATCATCTAGAATAAATGGAATTAGTTCTATGACTATATATATATCATAGTTTAAAGTATCGGCCGATACCGATCCGATACGGCCGATACCGATACAGTTTGGCATGTCCCGATCCGATACCGACCGATACCCGATACTGACCGATACCGACATTAGAGGTCTCTTTTCCAGTCAATTCGGCAAAAAAATTTGAATTAAAAAGACCAATTAGAAAGGATGTAAAAGCATAATAAGGTTGTAAAAACATATAAAAGAGGAAAACTTATCTATCGCATATAAATCAATAGACAAGAATGACTACTATTTCATTCAATATCAAAAATACTAAGAAACAATACTGAAAATACTTTAAATTATGCATAATTGTATAAAATATGTTATCTAAAATGTTAATAATTTACTAATAGTTGTTTGCTTTCCGATACCAAAAAATCCGATACTCCGATTCGAAACCGCCGATACTACCGATACCGCCGATCCCGATACTCAGAGAAATGGTCCGATACCGATTCCGATACCGATACTTTGAACCTTGATATATATATATATATATATATATATTCGATCTAAATAACTTTTTCGATCTAAACTACTTTGTTTTCTCCCTACACCCTACAGTTGGGAGTGGTCAATGCCGACAATGTGTTCGAAAATCCCAAAGCCCTCCGGGCACAGCTCAAGCAACTGAGGGCAGCAGACGTGGACGGAGTGAAGGTGGACGTGTGGTGGGGAATCATCGAAGGAAATGGCCCGAAGAAGTATGACTGGAGGGCTTACCGGAGCTTGTTCCAAATGATCAAGGAGGAGGACCTGAAGCTGCAGGCGGTCATGTCGTTCTACAAGTGTTGCGGCAACGTAGAGGACAACGTTACTATTCTGATACCAAAATGGGTCCGCGACATAGGGGCTACTCACCCTGATATCTACTACACCAACAGGAGGGGTTCGAGGGATGAGGAGTGCCTCAGTAGTGGAGTGGACTTGCAAGTACTTTTTCAAGGGCGATTAGGCTTGGAGGTTTGATCCAGTGTTTCATAAACTTAAAATTGACTAATTTCTTTTATGGGTAGCCCATAGTACATCCTTGTTCTATTCTAGATACATCCATGTTTATGTCCCTTTAGTAATTGGGTCCTAGACTGTCCTGGCTGCGACGAAAGAAATTTGTTGTGCATGTTGATGAATATGATCCTCAAATAACCTTTGAGTTTCATATCTTAAGTCAAAGAAATCCAGATAAACATATACTAGTAAAAAGATCTAAAACAATTGGAAAATTTTACAAAGTGACGTTGGAGCCTAGGGAGCATAGTATAACTTAGACTTACAAATTTTTGCTATGTTTTAATGACAGCTCTATATAGACTTCATGGCGAGCTTTAGAGAGAATATGTCGGATTTCTTGGATTCTGGTATGATCACTGACATCGAAGTAGGAATAGGTCCTTGTGGAGAGCTGAGATATCCCTCCTTTCCACAGAACCAAGGATGGGTTTTCCCAGGCATTGGAGAATTCCAGGTTAATAGCCCTTTACCTTGAAGATGTTCAATTGCTTGAACAAATCATTTGAGAAACATTTGACAAAAAATAGTCTAATCATTCATTTGTCATGAACGCTAAGTGCCAACATAGATTGTGAATTTTCAAATTAAAGAATTGAGACATTAATATATGGTTAATTCGTTGTATCTTGCAGTGCTATGACAAATACCTACGAGGACAGTTCAAAGAGGCTGCAAAATTGGCAGGTCACCTTGACTGGGACCTGCCAGACGACGCAGGAGAATACAATGACACGCCCAGCGACACCAAATTCTTCGGAGCAGACGGAACATATCTTACCGAAAAAGGAATTTTTTTCCTGAGATTATATTCCTACAAGCTGATACAACATGCGGATAACGTCCTTAACATAGCTAATCGAGCTTTTGTGGGCTGCAAACTTAAGCTTGCAGTTAAAGTAAGTTTTTTTTTTTTTCAAATACCAATTTATGTAAAATATGGGTCCAACTTCTTGATGTCTTCTCTTTTTCCTAGATTCACTCTTCTTGTTTGAAGCCAATACTGAAGACTCATCGGAGGTGACATCCGTACTGATTAAGGACTTCTTATCACAAAGATAAAGAAGAAGAAAAAAATACTCTCTCAAACTCTTGTGTTTGAACTTATTCAACATCTTGATCTATATCTTAAAAAATAACCTTAGGTCCCTTTAGTGCCCCTATATGGAAATCCAATCTTGTGTATGATTGACATACATTTGCATATTTAGAACTCATTGATCACGTAGGATTAGGACTTCCAATCTAATCATATCTATGCTCCAAGTAAAAAAAATGGTCATTGACTTGTTTTTGTCCGTCATTTTGTTACAAATTCTATAAAATATGGGACCAACTTGTTGATGTCTTCTAATGATGCATACTATCATCGTAGGTCTCCGGAATACATTGGTGGTATAGAGATGATTGTCATGCAGCAGAGCTCACAGCAGGATACTATAACGTAAAGGAACATGACGGATACGTACCCTTAGCCAGAATGATATCAAGACACTATGGTACTCTTAATTTCACCTGTGTTGGTATGAGAAACTCCGAGCATAGTGAAGAAGCTAAGAGCGCGCCTGAGCAACTTGTTCAACAGGTAATCAAAGCTATTGATGTATGGAAATACTGTAAAATAACTAAATGGTTATCACACATGAGGACAAGTTTTCTTAACCAGGTATTTAGTGATGCTTGGAGGGAGAAGATCGAAGTGGGATGTGAGAATGCACTTAATCGGTACGATAAGAAAGCTTATAACGAGATACTGAAGAATGCAAGGCCTAATGGAGTCAACCGAGAAGGGGCACCAAAACTGAGGATCAGTACATTTACATATCTTCGTCTCAGTGATGATCTACTAGAGGCCAACAATTTCAACTTGTTCAAGATATTTGTCAAGAAAATGCATGCTGATCTGGTATTTTTTTTTTATTTATACTTCTTGATCCAACGTAAGAAATATAAAGTTTTAGTGCACTGACAATCACTTTAACATCTATATCGCTTTATATTGCATTAGTAAATATCCATGGGTGTAGTTTTGCTAATAGTCTGCCTTATTTCACAGGCTTACTGTCCTGATCCATCAAAGTACTTCAAACCCATAATCCCCCTTTCGAGATCAAAGCCAAAGATGTTGATGGATGAGATTTTGGCCTCAGCAAAAGTGATAGCACCTTTCCCATTCGATGCAGAAACGGATATGCCTATTGGTTGATTCATCTGATTGAGCAAATGAACTTCAGAATATAATTCTTATTAATAAATGTAGGCTGAAAGAATATAGTAAGATTTGGTTTATAGGGCAAGATTTTAAGGGAAACAGATCCTTATATATAGTAGGATTTGATTTATTTATTATTTATTTGTGGGGCCAACCCAGTAGCCTCTTTCTAAATAATTGCAATAAATAGCTATATTTAGGTTTCTAGGAACCACTGCCCCCTCTAGTGTATATGTGGTTCTGCCATTGCTTTTGTTATTTTACATAGGGTGTATTAAAATTATGAAATACTTAGGGTATTGTGAACTTTTGCAACAAAAAAAAAAATCTTTTGGCCTTCTTCTTCTTCTTCGTTGAATCCTGGTTCCATCCAAGACCCTCAGTTTCCACTTGTAGTGTCTCCCTAGGATTTCAGTGTCCACCAAGTGTGTACCAGGAGAAAAAAAATGTTTAAAAACTTGTTTACAAATTCAGAAAATTTTATTTGGGATGAAGAAGTTATCTTGAAATACGTATAACAGGACAAGTTCTGCATATTTGTACGTAGTGAGGGGGACGGGACGCCAATTTAACTGGCGCAAAAAAAAAAATGGACGCTAGTGTGATTGGCGCTAGTCTTTACACTGATGCTAGACTTTGTTTGTTTGTTTGTTTGTTTGTTGTTTGTTTTACTATTCTTTTGGTCGAGAACAAATAAAACACGAGTAACTGGACATATGCAACAAGATCAAGCATAGCAAGCACTAAGCAGCAGAATCCCCATTGCAGGGGAAGAAAGCAGATCCTGCTTGATCTAATGTTTATTATCATGTAGTTTGTGTTCTTTGTAAGGGTTCATTGCCATTAAATGTCTAATTACATAGAGCTCCTGTATTTCTTTTCTTCTCATGTATGGTGTGGATTGTGTGCTCGAGAACAAAAAAAAAAGGGTGCTAGTGTAACGCGTCAAAATAAAACATAAGTCTTAACGCCAGTGACTGGTGTACAATTTTTTTTTGGCACTAGTTGAACTAGCGTTTTATCCTCCTACGTAAAAATATGTAAAACTTGTTTTATTCTACTCAATTCAAAGATAACTCTTTCATCTCCAAATAAAATTTTCTGTTACAAACCTGAAATGAATATCCTAGAATCCGACAATTATGTGCCTAACTACGAGCCAAGGGACAACATCACATGTTTTTTTAATTCAAATCATTACACAGGTCTGTGCCTACCGTATCTCCAAATTCAACCCACAAGGAACATGGACAATTAAAGTATAAGGATAAAACCTGACTTGAAGACAGTTTTTTTGTGTGTCCTTTCTCCAAGCCGGACCGTGGCTATATAAGCCACCCAGCCGTTCAGAGGGGAATTCGAATCCAAGACCTATCTGTGGATCTTCCCCCGCACTACCACTAGACTAGTGCCTTAGGTACACTTGAAGACAGTTTAAGATATTGCTAAATTGCAACTTGATACCTTTAACTTTGATAGGTACTAACTTAAAATCCTATCTCAACTAATATTTTTAACTTGATACCCAAAATTTTATTTATTCCTAAACTACCCTCCCTAACAACACCCCTCCCCCACCCCCCAACCCCACTCTCCCGGCTGCTTCTCCGGCACCCCCTCCACCCCCACCCCGGCGACACCCCTCCCTACCCGCCCCCGGCGACCCCCTCCCACAAAGGTGCGCGCCTCCTTAACTCGAGCGGCTGACCGCACAGGTCTTTCTGGCTGGGCCTGATGCTCCCCAACCAGTCCCGGCGATCCCCCTACCCGTCCCGGCGATCCCCCTACCCGCATCGCCCGCCAGCCCGCGTCCGCCGACCGCCCTCAAGCCCGTCGGCCGCCCGCGTCCACCCTACCCGCAACCGGAGAAGGTGGCGGTTGGGGGTGAGAAGGGGAGGGACAATTTGGTCCAATTTTTTTTCGGGGTATCAAATTGGTACCTATAAAAGTTAAGGGTATTAAGTTAAAAAACAGTGATAGTTGTGGGTATCAAGTAGGGGTGCAAACGAGCCAAGCCGAGCCAAGCTTTCATAAGCTTGAGCTTGGCTTGATTAGAATTAACCGAGCTCGAGCTTGATAATTTTTTTTATTTTAGAGCTTGAGCTTGGCTCGAGCTCGTTTATATTAAGCTTGAGCTTGGCTTGGTTTGAGCTCGAGCTTGGCTTGATAAGCAGCAAGCTTGATAAACAAGCTTGATAAGCTCAAACTCAAGCTCGTTAAGCTTGATTTCAAGCTTGTTCGGCTTTATTTCAAGCTCATTAAGCTTGATTTTGAGCTTAACGAACTTGATTTCAAGCTAGTTAGGCTTGAATTCAAGTACCTATAATATTAACAATTTATTTATAAAATATTAATTTAAAAAGTTCCTTAATATCAATAATTAAGGACATATAATTATATATAATGCACACAACCATATTGTTATACACAACCTTTAGGAGCTCGTTGCTCACAGTCTATAAATTTATTTTTTTATTTAAATTTAAATTTGTTCTTTGTTTCCTAAACGAGCTTCTAAACGAGACAACTTACGAGTCAGCTCGCAAGCTTCTAAACGAGCCAGCTCGCGAGCTCAAATGAGCCGAGTACTTCTAAGCTTGAGCTTGGCTCGTTTATTAAACGAGCTCAAAAATAAAGCTTGAGCTTGGCTTGTTTACTAAACGAACCGAGCTCAAACGAGCTTTTATCGAGCCGAGCTTCGAGCAGTTTGCAAACGGCTTGGCTCATTTGCAGCCCTAGTATCAAGTTACAATTTAGCAACACCTTCCCCATCCTACAAAACACCAAACACTAATTTTTTTCATCAAATCCTCACTCTTTCTCTTTCATTTGTAAACACCCAAATGTTAAGGGACTCAAATGCAAAGAGGTTGCTAGGTGTCACACTCCCATTGGTCCAAAGAAAATGAAGAAACCCGCCCATCCTCATGACCGATCACCTCACACTCTATCTCCTCTTGCATTGTACTATTCTCTCATGTAGAATCCTAGCCCTTGATTCAAATTTCTCTTAATCACAAACATACACACTCCTTCTATATTAACACACACACACACACACACCCATCCCAATGTGGCTGGCCCTAATCCCTAGAAAACCTAAAATTTTCTCACCTCACTCTCTCTCCTCTCCTCCCCTCACTTCAGCCGAAACCTATTCTTCTTCTTCATTATTCTTCTTCTCATTCTCACTCTCCATTCTTCTTCTTCTTTACCTCTACTTCTTCTTCTCCCTCACCGCAGCCTTTACCACCCTGACCACACCATAGCAGCCATCGCCCCCTTTAGTCACCACCACCGGAGCAACACCACTACCTCCACCACGACTTCACCATAGCAGCCGCCTACACCATCTCCACCATGAGCACTGTCACCACCGCAACCACCTACACCACTACCTCCACCACGAGCACTGTCACCACCACAGCTACTTACACCACCACCTCTACCACGACTTCATCACCACCGCAGCTACTTACACCACCACCTACACCACGACTTCATCACCACCGCAGCCACCTACACCACTACCTTCACCATAACAGCTACCAACACCACCGCCAACACCATTCATCACCTCCACCATGAGCACAGTCACCACCGGAGCATCACCACCACCTTCATCACGCTACCACCACAGCCAACATCACCCCCACCGAGCACCACTACCACTACCATCACCATCAACTCCACCCTATTCTCATCACCACCACCATCATCACTATCGAGCACCACCCCTACCACCACTGTCGACACGAGCACCACCACCACAGTCAACACCGTCACTGACCGAAGCCGCAACACCACCGTTGCCACCACCCGCGGCCACCCTTGGTAACTTCTTTACCTTCTTCATTTGTGTTATAAACCTCCTTGTTAATAACTAAATCCATTTATATATGTAGTTAGGAATATATGTTAATGCATAATAGAGTGTGGCTTGTGCATGATTAATGTATACTTAGAATATATTTAGTTATTGAGAACTTGGTAATTTAGGAATGAGTTTATATAAAGAGTATGTGTTGTTTACATATTAGAGAGGGAACCCAACTTAACCTATTAATGATATACCTATGTTAGGTTTACATGTGTAATATGATTGAGGATGAGTATGTGAACAATATACGTATTTAGGGGTGAACACTAAATTGGGTTTATGCAATTATGTCTATGATTACAGGGATGATATAGTCGAGGATAAAAATTATTTAAAGATGACGAAATCACACTTGATGAATACTAGTGTTTGAGGATATTATTTGAGGACGTTATGCGATTTGGTGATTTCGTATTTATTGCAACGTATCCCTAGTCAACCTTGGTCAACTCTCTAGTTAGTACCTTAGACGTAAGTTTTGTAACTAAGAGAAAAAACCTATGGTAGTTCATTATGTCATCTCTTATTTTAGATAGTTTTGAGCTAGATTATTAATAATTTTATATATCATCTCTAGGTACTTTGGGATCCTCGGACTTGGACGTTGTATGCGCATTCTGTAACTCAGTTCCAGTTTTACTATTTATTTTATCTATACATTGTATGTGCATTAGATCAAAATTGTTACTTAGCGTCCGAATCGTATCAGGGTGCAGACGTTCGTCGGTAACGTCTAGTATCGATTGTTAGATGTTTCTCGATATCCTTGATGTACCTACTTGGTTACATCGGAACCCTAGGACACAATCAAACACTGTCATCATGTCAGACTTTATGTATCCTGATAGTGTCAGCATGACCGGAACCTGTGATGACTATAGGATCGTGATTGGTGCTAGATACTTCAGTATGGAGAGACTGCTAGATAGAGGTTCATGCTCAGGGTGCTGTGGATGTGTCTCGTTAACCGCATTGGGAGGGGAAGACAGTTACTGAAAGCATAGGCTACTTCGCATACACTATATATATATATATATATATATATATATATATATATATATATATATATATAGAGAGAGAGAGAGAGAGAGAGAGAGAGATCCTGTATCCGAAGTAGTAGTATTTACTGTGTGACTCTGGGCTCGGAGCAACGGTATGCATCGTGTGTCTCTGTGCCTTGGAGCTACATATTTATATTTGGAAAGCTCACGTGTCGAACATTGTCTTCAAGTTATGTCTCACTTAGATGGTTATTCTATATTACACCGACGTATCACATGTTTTCTTTCTATTTTACTATGGCATGATATTTTTGTACCTTGTTATGTCCCTCTGAGGACCTGGTTTCCTTCCAAGCTTAGGCGAGGAGGACTACCCGGAGGAGTACGAACCGGGTGTATATCCAGGAGCAGGACTTGTTGCAGAGGACGAGATCCTTCCCGAGGACTTCTCTTGATCACCGGTATTGACTTCACCCTAGGTCCGGTATCATTATCTAGTTTGCAGATAGTGGCCCTTGTTATCTTATTGCTTTCTTTCATTCAGTATTTGTATTAGCGAATTTGTCCCCGTGTGACTCTATCCGTATTGTATTATGGTATATTTCCATACTTATTTCCTTTCTGCACATTAGTAGACTTGTTTTCTCTATGTATTTTATATTCTTATGTCTGTGGATGAGATTAGTTATATTGCTTATATTAAATGTTGGATTTTATCATTATACTTTACAGCTTAGATGCACTCTGTCGGGTCCATTAGATTGGAATGCCTGTCGAAGTATACCCGATAGCCAATGCCACATGGCTCAGTTCCTTATATTTGGAACTGGGGCATGACATAATTTTTGTGGTAGCCCACGCAGGTCCGATTTAAATTGTCTTGGTTACTTGACTGTGCCAAGCGAGCCTGCAATTAGGAATAGATATTAGGATCTTATCTACATGCTTGAGTACTTCACATAAACCTCTATTTTAATTTTATTTTTCTAATTTGTATCCTGTTTAATTCCTAAATGCTGATCTTAAATATGACTTCTTTTTAGAGTTATGAATCTCCGTAGTGGATGTATTGCGCAGCCGGGCGATGTCCCCCGTGACGCCGGGTCATCTGTGGAACCGACACTGGGGCATGTTCTTCTGTTGATCCCAGCTCCCCAGGGACAGTCATCTGGGCAGCCAGAGGTGCCTCCAGATGGGCACCAGTCTCTGCACCAAGCAGATCATGAGGGCCAGCGGACCGCGGGACAGGAGGGGCAACAGTTGCCCCCACCACCTCCAATTCCCCCACAGATGCCATACATGCCCTTTCCACCAGGGCAACCATGGACTGGCCGCAGATGTTCCAGATGGTCTACTCTATGATGTAGGCCCAACATCAAGTCAAATAACAGGCTCAGCAGCAGGCCCAGCAGTGCTAGGCTGAGTCTTTGAGAGAGAGAGTATTGTGACGGATTTGGGACATGCGTCACCACCAGCTCGCCAGTCGACGATGGGGTCTGTCATTGACTTTATTCGTATGATACCACTTCCATTTGCTGGCACGGAGGAGCCG
This sequence comes from Iris macrosiphon, assembly GCA_036927795.1. NCBI lineage: Eukaryota > Viridiplantae > Streptophyta > Magnoliopsida > Asparagales > Iridaceae > Iris > Iris macrosiphon. Next base: position 200,197,698 of record JAYESA010000006.1, read on the forward strand.
ACGGAGGTACACGAGTGGCTTACCAACATTCAACACCAGTTGGAGGCCACCGATCTTCCGATGCATAGATGAAAGACCGTTGTCAGGATGCAGCTTACCGGCAACGCTCATCACTGGTGGCTTTCAGAGGAGGAGCGTTTAGGGCCCAATCGGGTCACTTGGGAGGCATTCTCTAGGCTCTTCAAGGATATGTTTATTCCTTCCACTGCCAGTGCGAAACTTTGGGACAAGTTCCAAAACCTCAGGCAGGGCAGTTTGACCATTGAGGAGTACATTGCTGAGTTCCTCCGTTTGAGACATTTTGTCCCGTACTTGATTCTGACTGAGGAGAAGAAGGCCGAGAAGTTCTACGAAGGCCTGAGTTTTGAGACATAGAAGTTCATTGGATCTATAGCCCCCATCTCCTACTCCGAGATTCTATTAGCAGCTCGACGCCAGGATCGCATCAACAAGATGGAGGCCAGTCTGAAGCGCTCCTATGCATCATCATCGTCAGTTCGAGCACCACAGGAAGACCTGTAAAATATCCTATGATACCACAGCAGAAGAGAGCAGCACCCTTGCAGGGACCAATGGTCCCCACTTGCCATTACTGCGGTAAGAGGGGACACATGTTGAGGGATTTTCGACGGAGGCTGGGAGTATGCATGAGATATGGATCTGACCAGCATGCAGTTCAGGATTTCCCAGAGCAGAGGACTCCAGTACCGATGGTTCATCGACCAGCCTTACCAGCACCGAGGCCCTACCAGCAGCTCCCCGGGCTAGTCTTTCCAGGACGGAGGCTGCCCTACGCAGGAGTTGGCGCGATGCCACCACCAGCACCAGAAGAAAATCAGAGAAGGCCACCCTTGGCCCTACAGGCAGTTTGTTTCCAGCAGGCTCGATAGTAGCCGAGGACACCAGCACAAGGACAGGGCCAGGCTTACGCGATGACCATTGAGGAGGCGGAGACCACTGGAAAGGTGATCGTAGGTACTATTTTAGTAGCTTCATTATCAGTAGTAGTGTTATTTGATTTTGGTGCCACACACTCTTTCATAGTTGCTAGTTTCGTGGCCACCCATAGAATAGCAATTGTACCCCTTTTGAAGATGAAGAAGATTCTTACGGGATGTGGAATAGTACCGGTTAGTGACACTTGTAGATCTTGTTCAGTAGTTGTTTGCGGGCAAGAGATGTGTGCCCGATTTCTAGTCTTCTCTATGCCAGACTATGACATTATCCTATGAATGGATTGGTTGAGCCAATACCGTGCGACGCTAGATTGCCGACGTGGGTGCGTTATATTTAGACTACCAGATCACCCTGAGTTTGAGTTTCTTCGGGGAGCCCGAGAGCATGGTGTCCAACCTACCTTAGCGACACACATTGCAGAAGGTGAACTGGTGGACCCCCGTATTATATCAGAGTTTGAGGATGTATTTTTCGAGGATCTTCTAGGCCTGCCACCTGACAGAGAGATAGAGTTTACTATAGAGTTGACTCCCGGAGTCGAGCCAGTTACTTCCCTCGTCTACCGACTAGCACCAAAAGAGTTGGTTGAGTTGAAGGTCCAAGTAGATGATCTCTTAGACAAGGGTTTCATTCAGGCTAGTGTTTCTCCATGGGGAGCACCCATATTATTTGTGCCGAAGAAGGATGAGACGGTACGTTTATGTATCTATTATAGGGTGCTAAATGCTGTAACGATAAAGAACAAGTACCTCATGTCATACATCGATGATTTATTTGATCAGATGAGTAGCACATGTGTATTCTCGAAGATCGATCTCAGATCCAACTATCATCAGATCAAGGTGAGAAAGGAGGATATTCCGAAGATAGCTTTTCGGATAAAGTACGGGCACTATGAGTGTTTAGTTATGCCTTTTGGTTTAACCAATGTGCCAGCTGTATTTATGAGCTTGATGAATAATATTTTCAACCATTACTTGGATAAGTTCATGGTGGTATTTATCGACGACATCTTGGTATATTTCAAGATCCAGAAGGAGCACGAGGAGCATCTCAGCAACTTTTGGCGACGTTTAATGGAGTCGCGAAAAGTCGCTATACGTGTCGACAATAGTCGGTGCTATTTTTAAAATTAGCGACGTTTTGCGACTGTTAGCAAAGTTCAGCGACGTGGCTGGCGTTGCTGAACGTTGATAAACTGTATGACGTCGGCGACTATCAACGACGCTTACTGCATCGCTAAACGTCACTAAATTTCCAGTAAAAAAGAAAAAAAAGAAAAAAATAGTTTTTCTGCAGTTTATGAATTCATAATTTATATAAATAGACCCGGAGTAACCCTCCATTGGATTTTCTGGGTTCGCCGGCCCCTTCAGTGGAACACTCAACACCGATAAATTTACATACATTTAATACAAATAATAAAGTAAAATTTACAGAAAATACCACATTAGAATTACAAATCGAGTCTCAAGAAAATCGCGTTGTACAAAATGCAATAAATATCCACACAACTGAGTGCAAGAAACAAAGTCTAAAATCCTCAACAAATATATAATATTCATAAATGACCCAATATTATGGGTCAAAATACAAACAATCAGTAAACTGTCCTAACTAGGACTACTGCAGATCTGGAGGAGGATGAGCACTGTCGCATACCAGGGATAAGAACAACTCATACTGCTCCCGTGAAATTGACACCGACGATGATGAAGGAGGCGCCAGTGATGTCTGTAGAGTCGGTGATGATGAAGGTGCACCTGGAGGACGTATCTGCTCCAACGCTGCTAGTCGATGGTTGTATGAATCCATAGTAGATAACAGCCTTGTTCTACTATCAACCATCAAATCCTGCATCATCGTCAGCCTCTCGCCCATGGACATTTGTGATGCCTGCAGATCCGTCACACTGAGCTCTGTCGAGGCTCTAAGATTAGTAAAGCCACGCTCTGTCCTCTCGGTCATATCCCTGAGCTCCATGATGCTGTGCTCTAGCGTATCAAATCGTGCGATGAGCATCACATCGTCCGTCTACGGCTGAGACAGGGGCTGCTCCTACATCCTTCGTAGTAACTTGTCACGGAGAGACACAATCTGACGGTCAACGATCTCCTATACTCGGGCAGACTCCTGTAAGGGTTGTGGGGAATGTACACTTACAGCGGAGGCCCTATAGGACTGTATCGCAATAAGGGGGCCATAGGATCTTGTATCGTTGTACGTACTCCTCTGGAGACCATCAGCAGCGGTCACCCACAGCTCGTCCTCCAACAGAGCTGGAGAGGGCTGCGAGGAAGTACCAGCCTATCCCATTGTAGGTGCACTAGCAGTTGCCCACTCACGGAGCCTAAGATACTTGGCCTAGAAAAGTGTGGATACTCGATAATTGCAAATGTCTAAGGTACTTATTACTAACTACATAAATATTTATTTACATATTTTCTAAGTTATATTAAAATTAACATAAAATAAAGTAATACTTACATAGGTCTGCGAGGCCCTCTCATCAATGAGCTTCCTGCCCTCATGATGGGTGGCCAGGAAGATGGTCACCATGTTGGCGTCCTCAACCCTCTGTACCTGTTAATAATATATTATTTAGTACTAAAATTAAATATTTTACCCTACTACCATTTTATCGTACTTGTATTAAAATAATATATCTGAAATAAAAAATATACCAAACGACGAAAATATTTTGTCATCAAATCGAGCCACCATACTACTTTGATGCCTTCTTTCTAGTCGCCATGGCCTTCTCAAACCTTTTCTTATACCTTGGATCGTCGAATCTCGCCCTCATCGTAGTCCACTGCTCAGGCGTGATCCAACCTTGGATCTGTTTTCCTTCGCGATCCCGAGCCTTCTGGTCATTAATAGCATCACGGACCAGCTTGGCGGCGACGACAGGAAATATCTCCTCGATCAACTCGTCCCGGTGCGGTGGATCAAAATACGTTTGCTACAAGAAGTAATTTAGTAAGTTATATAATATGCATAAATTAGATGATATTAAAACCAAATATACTTTTACCTTAAAGTGTGCAAACTAGAACGCCTTTCTCTCGTTTGGAGCATCAGGATTGTTGATCCAAGGGCCACCATAGTTGTACCTCAGAAAGTGGCCCAGATGTCTCTATAGCGACGAGGGACGATATCTATAGAGAGATAATTATATTCATAAAATGTGAATATATGATGAATAAAGAAATACACGATATATATGATAATAAACCAACTAATTGACTTACTTTGTACAGTCGGTCCAAATCTCCGTCCTCGTCTCGTCCGGAGGTGCGCATGGAGGATCTCACTGAAACTGAGACGACGTCGGCTCAACCTCCTTCATCTGCTCATCTGTCTCCATGGGCCCGTCAGCAGGAGGAACGCTGGATGAGGGAGTAGTCTTAGGCCTGGAACTACTCATCCCACGAGTGCTGCCACGTAACGTCATCGCAGTCGGAGATGTGCCCCATTAATATACTGGAGTACTAGGCGTCGAGAATCCAGAACCAGTAGGCAGTACCGGAGGAGCACTCCGTTTATCTCGGGACCTGTCGAATGCTTTACGTCGTCTTGTCATACATGATAACAATAACATATATGATAGAACAAATAAAAAGATATATAGTACATTCTACATTAAAATATGGATACTCTCTGTCAAAGTACTTTCATACTTCTCCATCGGATGGGTGTGAACATGGGGGTTTGGGTTGAATAATAAACAGGTTGGCGACAAATTGGGTATGAACATGGGGGTTTGGGTTGAAGTTTCTGGACTATGTTTGGTCAGTTTTTCGGTCATTTTCTCGTCGATTTTTCGACCAATATAGGGCACAAAAACTCATCCTGGTTGAATGAAAATCCTAGAGGGTTACGTTGTGAACGTACACGAAAAAATCGCTTGAGAAAAGGACGAGAGATGAGAGAGTTACATCACCTTGAAGTAGGGGTGTTGGAGTGGTGCTGCTGCACGTACACACGCGTGCCCGGATGGCCGCCGGCCGCAGCGCGCGACTGCGGAGGTGCGGGGTGGTCGGTGTTGACGTCGGCTAGGGTAGGGTTAGCATTTTTTTTTTGAGTTTTTTGTGTAGAGTTATATATATATATATATATATATATATATATATATATATATATATATATATATATATATATATATATATAGAGAGAGAGAGAGAGAGAGAGAGAGAGAGAGAGAGAGAGAGAGAGTTACTGGGCTTTGGTTCACGGGGGTGGGGAGAGTTCTGCTGGGTTGGGTATAATAGGATGTTAGTTATTAGGATTTAAGTATTAATTAGTTTTATTTTATTTTATTTTCTTTCTCTCTTTTTTTTCTTTTCTTTTCTTTTCTTTTCTTTTTCTTTTTCTTTTTCTTTTTCTTTTTCTTTTTCTTTTTCCTTTTCTTTTTCTTTTTTCTTTTTTTAATTATTATTATTAATAACTATACATTTATTTATTTATATTCACATATATAAATGAGGCTATAAAAATCTAAAAGATAATATTTGCACACAAAATAAATTCTAAAAATTTACTTTGTAAGGCTCTAATAAAATACCATACTCAAAATAATTTTATGTAATATTTTATAATTAATTATTTATCTAGTTATAATAAATCAAATAATTGTATTATCTAATTAACTAAGTAATTAATTAAATGGTTATCCACAAAATAGGTAATAGTAAATAATGTGCAATCTATAAAAAAAAAAAAAGCCTAACTTGGCACGAAAATTATGCGATGCTAATAGTAGAAAGTTGGGGTAAAAAAATAACCACAAATAAATTATATATATAATATCTAAATATTTAATAATTAATCTATGGTCGTTACACTAATGTCATACTAACACCAAGGGATCAAATTTTTGTGCCACGAAAAGATCCTATAGGTAGTATCTCATGTGTAGGCTACTTCCTATGAAGGGCGATATAAATTTTTGGGGCCATCCTATATTATTAATGTCCAAATTACGGTGAAGTATCCTAATAAAAGTATTAGATTTTAATTAATTTAAAAAATAATCTAAAACAAATACAAGAAATATAAAATACACATAAAATACCTATTTTGGGTGAGGGAATTTACAATCTACCCAATTTAAAAGATTTTCGTCCTCAAAATTAAAAATAAGGCATAATTTGCTAAATCTTTCAAAAATTTCAAAATTTTTGGGGCCATCCTATATTATTCTTGTCTTGAAAAATAATTTAAATGCAGTCCACCAATGTTCAAGTCTGAAATTATATATTTATCCTTCAAATTCAAATTGATGATTTTACCTTCAATACTCAAAAAATTAAATTATGTACTTAAGGTATAAATATTGGGCCCTCAATATCAAGATTTTTAAAATTCATTAATCCTCATCATCTTAGTCATTCTTCTAAAATTCTCAAAATTAAAATGGCTTGAACCTCTCCCAATCTAATCTTATTCGATCACAATCTAAAAGAAATTCCTCTCGAGTTGCCAATGCACTGCTACCCAACTTAGAATTTACCCATCTATCACAGAAGGCTATATACTTTAAGAAAAATATTCCTTAATTTATTTACTCATGTCATTCAATCCTCAAAACTTCAACGCCGATTATATCATATGTGATATGTCCTTAATTACGAAAGAATAATCCTCAAGTATGTGATCAGCCTATGGGGTATATCTAGTACTCTCTGTGTATCAAACTTATACCAAGCACGAGGTTTCGTCTTTCCGAAATAAGGGAAGACGGAGATCAATAATAAAGAGTTCAAGGGCGAGGTAATAGAATAGAAGTATCGGGATCAAGGCATTTAAAGAATTCAAATGGGAATTGTTAAAGTAGTTATGGATTAAAATCCTATTTTGGTAATTCCTATTCACATGCTCGTATTAGTACAGTTATGTAGCCGATACGATACACTCAGACATGACTAGGACAAGTATATTCGTCTACCAATCACTACATATCTCAATCCACGTAAAGTAGTATTACAAAGGGCAAATCAAGCGCACTAAGGTTAGCTAGACCTTAATACACTGATTCTGAAATGTATTAGTAGGCGTCCCCAATAATACATATCTCATGATCAAGCTCGATAAAAGAGTAAGCTTGCAAAACTAGGCTATAATAGCAGCATAAGTCAAGGTAGTACAGCAAATATAAGTACGCTAGATGATGATAAAAGGAGGTACAAATTAATTCAAGTTCACAAAATAAAATAACTAAGCAACAATAATAAAAGACTCTACAATCCCTACAGTTATCATACAACCTCCTTGTCTATGTCGCTAGTCGACCAAATGTGAGCAAGGACCTCTAACTTATATTGTCTGAATAACCACTGTCGTCTTATGCTAGTATACAATTAATGTTGTTCAATCACACTTCAATAATAGGTCAAAAGACTATGTGATACTAGGTTGTGAGGTATACTACCCAACTTAAAACAATAAACTAATACTGTGACAGTCTTAAGGGTACCGTAGAAGCTCCTGTTAAGGTCTTCGAGAAGGGGTCTTGGTACTTGTTAGGGTATCCTCTTATATTACATAGGTCATGGTCGTCTTAACTCTTAGTCATAGTGCAAGTGTCAATAGTAAGAATGGAACAGTTACTGGCCTCAAGGGAAAGGGAATATACTCGTATTGAGGTATGGTACAAGTTACGTAATTTAAAACTAAGGGATAAGCACCAGGTCTCAATCTACAAGAATAACTTAACTATCAAGTTCTAACTACTAAGCACACAATTTCAAAATTCAAGATTACAACTATAATCCTAGCAAACTATGTGTCTTTAACAAAGAAATAAATTACTTGGCCTACTATCAGAAGTGTCAGGTGGCACGAGTTGAAAGATAAAGAAAAGAAGAACGTAATTTTGGTCGTCGCACAATTAGCGAACGTTAAGGTCACAGAGGAACAATATATGAAATAGAGGGGCTCTAGGTAGCATCATGGTTTTCTAAGGGGGAGTGGTATACTAGTTGAATGTTCGAGGTATGATCAAGGGAGAAGTGTTGATTGCATTCCTCTAGGCTTCCTAGGGTGCTATCTACTAATAACAAGACAATGATATAAGTTTATAGTTCTCCAATACTATCTAACTATGAGGGTTAGGTGTAAGCCCCTGATTTTTTAAAAATATTAAAATTAGGATTTTTTATAATTTTCTAAAATTTACTGGAAATTTTTTGAAATTAAAATCAGGGTTTTCAAATATTAAATAATTTTTAATTATTAATAAACAATATTAAAATATCATGGAAATAATATTTTTGGGTGTAAAATGAAAAATTGGACTTAGGGTAATTTTTCTGGAATTTACTGGACCTCGGACCTATTTTTAATCACCTAAAAACTATTTATTTAGTTATTTAATTATTATTATTATTATTATTATTATTATTATTATTATTATTATTATTATTATTATTATTATTATTATTTTCTTTATTTCGGCCCAGCCCACTTCTCCGGCCCAGCCCACTTCTCCGGCCCAGACCCAAATCCCTACCGGGTCGGGTCGGGTCGGGTCCACTCGAACCCAACCCGCACCCGTCCGGACCCGCTCCCCAGCCCCTCTCTCTGACTGACCCGCTCCCCTCCGCATCCGGCGCCGCCGCCGCGCCACGCAGCCCTCGCCTCCGCGCTGCCCGCGGCCACGGGCCCTCGCCTCCGCGCTGGCCGCCGCCTCCCTCGGCCCGCACCACCACCTCCTCTCCCCTTTAAATACCCAAGCCGGCCGTCCCCCTCGACTCACTCGCCCAGCTCCCCAACCGCCGCGCCGCCGCCTGAGCCCCCAGCTCCGCCCTGACCAGCCTCCTCCTCCTCCTTCATCTCCTTCCTCCGCCCTTCCCGACGGCTCCGGCGCCCAACGAAGCAGCAGCAGCCCGCAGCACCGCACGCGAGCAGCCGCCTTCGCCCGGACTCCGGCGCCGCCTCCGTCGCCAGCACCTCCGCCTCGCCCCGGCGAGCCGTCCCCGGCCTCCCCCGCAGCGGCGCCGCCCCTTCCGGCCACCGGAGCACCTGGAAGCCTAACCCTAACCCTAACCCTAGATTTCCTGTGTCCGACACGAGTCGGACACGTGTCTGACACGGTTCGACCTCGGTTTTTGGGTCCCCTTCAGGTACTTGTAACTTTTTGCTCGTAGCTCCGTTTTTGATTCCACAAATTGCGTTGCGAAGCCTGTATGACCCTCTCGGTGCCCGGATAAACTGCTCGGGGCATCGCGTCCTGTGGTGATCGCACACCGCGATCCAAAAACAGGAAAAACCAGACCCTGTTTCACCCCGGAACCGAGTACGCCCCGCCAAACGGGACGACTTGGTCTTGTGCGGTCTTCACAGATACGTGCGCATCGTCGATACGGACGTGTGAGATTTCGCGAAAGCTGATTCGGGTGTGCGTGCACACCAGAATCAACGCGTATCCGCGGACATCGCCCCGTATCTGACTTTTCTGCAATTTGCTCTAACTTCTTGTACACTCGTCGGATCGAGACAAAACTTGTGCCATCGGACTCGTAGCGATACGCTGGTCCTGTGGGTCAAGTTTGGTTCGATTCTGAGAACGTTGACAAAATCGCGTGTCGTGGGCCCCACAGGCCCCGCTCGACGGGCAATTTTGTGATCGGCTCATCGGAATCCAATTCTGGAAGTTTCGTTGGGTTCATATCAGCGTTCTTGACCTATTGACACTAAGTTTGGTGAATTTGGAGACCGTTAACCTGGACACATTTTTCGGTGCAAAGCGGGCCCACCGGCGGACCCCGTTTTGACCCGAAACTGCCGTTTTGCCCTTGTCTCCAAATTGAACCCAAGGACAGGCATTTCTAGCTATTTGACATCTTTTGAGTGTGATGGTAATATCTATTTCAGCTTTTGGACTCATATCTGGAAAATTCCCCGAGTACAATTAATTGGATCCAAACAACAGACAAGTACCTGCACTTCAAGTTAAAATTTTATATTATGATAATTAATTCCCTGCTTTACTAGTACCCTTGATGATTACACCTAGTGTTAGGAATACTAGATTTCATATCTTGAATATTGGAGTTCATGTCTTATTTTTCATGTCGGGTGGGAGAATACTAGAAGGCATGTAGTTTACCCTTTCCCCTGCCATGTTTAATAGCTGTTGGTACGCGACTGTACCCTCAGCCGGATCTCGATTATTCCTATTTAATAGCCGTTTATGACGGCCGGATTAGCCTTATAAATCCCTATATGCCAACTATGTATTCTAAAACAAACACAAGTTCAGACGGATAGTTTCTAGATCTTGTTATAGTTTTTGCTGACTGTTGTAGTTTTATTTTCTGTCTCATTATTCCTGTTTTCTTATATTCCTATTTATAGTATTAACTCTGAGATTTTGATGTTCTTTTATGCAATTTTCTCAATATGATACTCATTTTAATTGTCATAAATATCTAGTTTAATCTTATTGTGCACTGTGTACTTTGCTCCTTTCCTGACTGGATCCGTTGCTTTAGGCGATGATGAGAACCTTGCCCCCACCTATTATGGCCCCTATGAGGCAGCAGGTGATACAGTTGCAGAGCCGGTTCCCACACAGGAGACTACTCCTGCAGAGTAGTTAGCTTTAGTTATTTGTTTTCCTTTCATCTTAGTAATCGGGTTTGTCTCCGATTTAACTTCTGGTTTTGTAATAACTCTGGATCTGATTGTCACTTTCTGGTTATAAAATCTCAGCACTTCCTTTCATTTCCTTGTCTGTTTAATTACTGTGAATGAGCTAGTATTAATTTAACTGTGGAGGTGCCCTAGACAGCGTACTACCGCCGACACTGCGGCGTAGGCTGGACGTACCCACGCACTCGTGCCAGAATTTCCGGGTGCGGGTCGTGACACGTTTTTGTGGTGGCCCATGCAGGTCCAAATGACTAAATTGTTCGGTTTCAACTTAGGGACCGAACAGGCCTGCAACAAGATTAAGGATTTTAGGATAAAAGCTCATTCACAGAATAGGATCTTTACTTCCAATCTTGATATCGGTCCTAGTCAATTTTTTTCTATCGCCCTTGATTTCCAGGTAATCTATTCTAATCTTCCTACCCCCATTAATCTTTCAGAATGGTTCAGACGAGGAACACAGTAGGAGGCACATCAGAACCAGCTGAGCAGACTGTGCCCGAAACTCTTGCCCTCCCTCCACCTCCATCTATTCCGACAGTTACTCTGGATGGGGCACAGCTACTTGGAGTGTTCCAGGGACTAGTGGAATCCCAGAAGGAACAAACTGCCCTGCTGCGGACCAGCCTTTCAGAAGCTCTTCGGACCCAAGAGTCACCACAAAAGAGGCCAGGAAGTGCCAAGGACTTTAAGAACCTTAAACTCCTGGAATTCTATGGAACTGAAGGCATTCTCTATGCCGATGAATGGATAGAGAACGTAGAGCGACTCCTGAAGACTGCTCGGGTCCCTGATGATCTCAAAGTGGAGTTCGCAAGCCTGCAACTGTTCGATATAGCTCGGACCTGGTTTAGGGATGAACCCCAACTATCTGCTTCTGACCTCACCTGGGAGGACTTTAAGAGGCTATTCAAGGAGAAATTCTACCCCGAAGTGGCTCAGGAAGCTCTCGAAAGCCAATTCGAGAGGCTGGAACAAGGTAGCCTATCTGTTGATGAGTACACTGCTGAATTTAGCAGGTTGAGCCACTTTGCTGAGTACATGGTTCGTACCCCGGAGGACAGAGCCCGTAGATTCAAGAAGGGGCTATCTCCGGATATTCGCCTTGCTGTCACCACCAGCCGAGCTCGCACCTATGAGAAAATCTTGAGCGTGGCACAAGGCGTTGAGAGAGACATGGGGCATAAACTAAAACGGGAAAGAGATACTGGAAGTACAGGACCCCACAAACGTCCGTTCCAACAACAACCACAGCAGAGGTCCCCGCAGCAAACCCAGCGTCCTCTCCCTCGAGCCGTAGCACCCCAACACCAGACTCAAGGACAGAACCAACAAGCTGTTGCTTGTAACTTTTGCCAAAAACAAGGTCACACCTGGCAAGTTTGTAGGAAGAGACTGGGTGCCTGTCTATATTGTGGATCAACAGAACATCAAGTGAGGGACTGTCCCACTGCTCCAGGACGCGGACAAGCTTACGCGATGACCGTGGAAAACGCACAAACTCTGGAAGCAGCTAATGCGCGTAAGTAATTCGTAGATACCTTTTCTAGTATTGTTTTCGTGCCTATTGGTTCGTGACCTCAGCCCCAACCTAGTAATTTTGAACTTGCTAAATAACCTAGTATGCTTTTAAATTTGATAACTGTAGAGATTTTTAGAGGCTTTTGCTATTGTGCTTATTTTGTGTTATTCTGTGAACTTCAATAATAATTGTACCTCCTTTTCATCATCATCTAGCGCACTTAATTTTGCTGAACTTGACTTATGCTGCTATTTTATGGCCTAGTTTTGCAAGCTTACCCTTTATCGGGCTTGTTCATGACACCTGTATTATTGAGGCCTGATCAACCCCACTAATGCAAGTGTCTATTCAGAATCAGTGTACTACGGTCTGATCAACCTTAGTACATTTTGATTCGCACTTCGCACGACTACTTTACGTGGATTGAGATATATAGTTGACTAGTATACTTGCCCCCTAAATACGTCCGAGCATATCGTATCAGTTACATAACTATACTAATACGAGCATGTGAATAAATGATTACCAGAATAGAATCTCAATCCATAACCGCCTGACAATTTCCATTAGAATTCTTTAAACACCTTGATCCCTATACCTCTGTTCTACCACCTCGCCCTTAAACTCTTTATTATTGATCCTCGTCTTCCCTTATTTCCGGAAAGACAAAATCCTGTGTTTGGTATAAGTTGATTTGTAGTGCTAGACATACCCCTCAGACCGGTCGAATTGATGATAACCCTTTATGACTAAGGCAAGACCCTAGGTGCTGTGTTTTGTGTTGCAGACTTAAAGATTCAATACCATGATTTATTAAGTTGAGACCTAGCCTTACTAGTTGTACAGCCTTAGAAGATAGATGGGCAAAATTCTAAGTTGGGTAGCGACCGCAATGTCCACCTGAGAGAAACCCGTTAGACTATAATCAAGTGAGTTTGGACAGAGAGGACCCTGCCATAATTTAAATTTCGAGGACAAAATTTTATAAGTTGGGTAGATTGTAAGCCCCTGATTTTTTAAAAATATTAAAATTAGGATTTTTCACAATTTTTTGGAATTTACTGGGAAATTTCTGAAATTAAAATCAGGGTTTTCAAATATTAAATAATTTTTAATTGTTAATAAACAATATTAAAATATCATGGAAATAATATTTTTGGGTGTAAAATAAAAAACTGGACTTAGGATAATTTTTCTGGAATTTACTGGACCTCGGACCTATTTTTAATCACCTAAAAACTATTTATTTAGTTATTTAATTATTATTATTATTATTATTATTATTATTATTACTATTATTATTATTATTATTATTTTCTTTATTCCGGCCCAGCCCACTTCTCCGGCCCAGACCCAAATCCCTACCGGGTCGGGTCGGGTCCACCCGAACCCGACCCGCACCCGTTCGGACCCGCTCCCCAGCCCCTCTCTCCGACTGACCCGCTCCCCTCCGCGTCCGGCGCCGCCGCCGCGCTACGCAGCCCCTCGCCTCTGAGCTGGCCGCCGCCTCCCTCGGCCCGCACCACCACCTCCTCTCCCCTTTAAATACCCACGCCGGCCGTCCCCCTCGACTCACTCGCCCAGCTCCCCAACCGCCGCGCCGCCGCCTGAGCCCCCAGCTCCGCCCTGACCAGCCTCCTCCTCCTCCTTCATCTCCTTCCTCCGCCCTTCCCGATGGCTCCGGCGCCCAACGAAGCAGCAGCAGCCCGCAGCACCGCACGCGAGCAGCCGCCTCCGCCCGGACTCCGGCGCCGCCTCCGCCGCCAGCACCTCCGCCTCGCCCCGACGAGCCGTCCCCGGCCTCCCCCGCAGCGGCGCCGCCCCCTCCGGCCACCGGAGCACCTGGAAGCCTAACCCTAACCCTAACCCTAGATTCCCTGTGTCCGACACGAGTCGGACACGTGTCTGACACGGTTCGACCCCGATTTTTGGGTCCCCTTCAGGTACTTATAACTTTTTGCTCGTAGCTCCGTTTTTGATTCCGCAAATTGCGTTGCGAAGCCTGTATGACCCTCTCGGTGCCCGGATAAACCGTTCGGGGCATCGCGTCCTGTGGTGATCGCACACCGCGATCCAAAAACAGGAAAAACTAGACCCTGTTTCACCCCGGAACCGAGTACGCCCCGCCAAACGGGACGACTTGGTCACGTGCGGTCTTCACAGATACATGCGTATCGTCGATACGGACGTGTAAGATTTTGCGGAAGCTGATTCGGGTGTGCGTGCACACCGGAATCAACGCGTATCCGCGGACATCGCCCCGTATCCGACTTTTCTGCAATTCGCTCTAACTTCTTGTACACTCGTCGGATCGAGACAAAACTTACGCCATCGGACTCATAGCGATACGCTGGTCCTGTGGGTCAAGTTTGGTTCGATTCTGAGAACGTTGACGAAATCGCGTGTCGTGGGCCCCACAGGCCCCGCTCGACGGGCGATTTTGTGATCGGCTCATCGGAATCCAATTCTGGAAGTTCCGTTGGGTTCGTATCAGCGTTCCTGACCTGTTGACACTAAGTTTGGTGAATTTGGAGACCGTTGACCCGGCGGACCCCGTTTTGACCCGAAACTGTCATTTTGCCCTTGTCTCCAAATTGAACCCAAGGACAGGCATTTCTAGCTATTTGATATCTTCTGAGCATGATGGTAGTGTCTATTTCAGCTTTTGGACTCATCTCTGGAAAATTCCCCGAGTGCAATTAATTGGATCCAAACAACAGGCAAGTACCTGCACTTCAAATTAAAACTTTATATTGTGATAATTAATTCCCTGCTTTACTAGTACCCTTGATGATTACACCTAGTGTTAGGAATACTGGATTTCATGTCTTGAATATTGGAGTTCATGTCTTGTTTTTCATGTCGGGTGGGAGAATACTAGAAGACATGTAGTTTACCCTTTCCCCTGCCATGTTTAATAGCTGTTGGTACGCGACTGTACCCTCAGCCGAATCTCTATTATTCCTGTTTAATAGCCGTTTATGACGGCCGGATTAGCCTTATAAACCCCTACATGCCAACTATGTATTCTAAAACAAACACAAGTTCACACGGATAGTTTCTAGATCTTGTTATAGTTTTTGCTGACTGTTGTAGTTTCATTTCCTGTGTCATTATTCCTGTTTTCTCATATTCCTGTTTATAGCATTAACTCTGAGATTTTGATGTTCTTTTATGCAATTTTCTCAATATGATACTCATTTTAATTGTCATAAATATCTAGTTTAATCTTGTTGTGCACTGTGTACTTTGCTCCTTTCCTGACTGGATCCGTTGCTTTAGGCGATGATGAGAACCTTGCCCCCACCTATTATGGCCCCTATGAGGCAGCAGGTGATACAGTTGCAGAGCCGGTTCCCACACAGGAGACTACTCCTGCAGAGTAGTTAGCTTTAGTTATTTGTTTTCCTTTCATCTTAGTAATCGGGTTTGTCCCCGATTTAACTTCTGGTTTTGTAATAACTCTGGATCTGATTGTCACTTTCTGGTTATAAAATCTCAGCACTTCCTTTCATTTTCTTGTCTGTTTAATTACTGTAAATGAGCTAGTGAATGAGCTAGTGTTAATTTAACTGTGGAGGTGCCCTAGACAGCGTACTACCGCCGACACTGCGGCGTAGGCTGGACGTACCCACGCACTCGTGCCCGAATTTCCGGGTGCGGGTCGTGACATTAGGTTCAGTCCTAATATTCTCTTTTGGTTTTCTATTGGTTCCTCCATACTAGGGTCAAACATTATGGTAAGCTTCTAACTAACTCTAGTAGTATCTATACTACTCTTAAGTTTTTATAATACATCAAGGGATAATGGTAAACCAATCTATAGATAAGGAATTCTAGGTTTACTAGATATTCTAAACTTAGTGGTGTGTCTATATCCTCGTTGTAATCTTAATAGGTATGCTACTCTAATTATCATCCTAATAATAGGGGTTCCTATATTCTCAGCAGAAGGCTATACTCAAGGAACTATTAGGGAAGCACATGAATAAGCAGGATACAATTGTTCAAATAGAACAGATAGGAGAAAGATGAATCATAGTCAATTGTGGATGAGATCCTATACTCTAGTCCTAGGTGCAGGCTTGCTCAGTACAGTAACGTAACCGAGACAATATGCTCTCGACCTGCATGGGCCACCACAAAAATATGTCACACCCCAGTCCCAAAAGTACATAGGACTAGGAACACGTAAGCATGTCAGCCGCCTGGATATGGCAACTCCAATATATGGAAACCAAAATCCACACGTACGCTGTAATATGAATATCAATCCACAAGTGGTATAAAATGTATCACAAGTCACAGGGTATAATCTAAATCTCATTCGCAAAAATCAGATATAAATAATAACCAGCATCTATATAACTAGATCTCAACATAAATATCTAAGGATGATAGTTGGATGGAAACAAATCCACTACCAACTCGAATGGAAAAGTACAACACAATAAATACAATATAGGAATACCAGCTAACGACCATGGGCTCGAAGAGAAGACATCCTCGCAACACAAGTAATCATCCAAATCTGCGCTCCTGCAATTACTCAAGAACAGATACACCTGGCAGAGGACCAGGTCCTCAGAGGGACGTAACAAGATACAGAAAATACGAGCCAATTTGAATACAGTAAGCATGCATATTATTTGAAAATAAATAAGTATGCTGTACAAGACCATCTATATGAATGCAAATGAGGACAACTTTTTGACGTATGGGCAAGGGTAGGCTACTCGATCTAATCCTCACAACCTCACGCTCGTCAGTGGACATCATCAGCCGACATACCGCGGGGGTAGCGACCCTCGGACTCCATCAATCGACATACCGCGGGGGTAGCGACCATCGGACACGACCCACCATAGTGCGTGCTAGTGACTACGGTGTTACCAGAGTGGTTAAAAGCCCATACGCCTAATGATTGTCCTCTATGATACTAAGTGCCATGTGTGTGTCAATATATCTAATACATAGTAATGACTGAAAGAAAACTACACATGCAAGAATAAACAAAAATGCAATAAATATACAGAAATATACTAAGCATGCAAAATACTGTAAGCAATTTGGCAAGGTATCTTGCCTGGTAAGAAAGCTGCGATGTACCGATAACCTGCTCCAGCAGTCGCGCAGAACAAATCCATTATCCTATGTACACATAAATATAATACAATAAAATCATTAGTCATTACACTAGCACATACTCAACCACATTTACACTGGACTCAGGGGGTATACTAGGGGTAACACTAGTCATCTAACACGGTCAATTACGCTGGTGTCACATCTTCAAGTACTGTACGAAATCAGTCAGTCAACTGACGGGTGTCTATGCCAGTACATTAATGTACGCAAGGCAGACAAATTCACAAGTTCTTAGGGTCAACACGGTCAAGGTAAGTATGGGATAGTCCACGGTGTCCTAGGGTCGTACAGTTTGAATGTTTAGTCATAATTATCAATTAGCATTTACTTACATATATATTCATATAACTATATAATAATATAACTATCAATTTATTTTCATAACTATTGGAATACATATAGTAATTACGTACATAAATATATATACCAAACTGAATAATATTTGCGTACATATAAATGTACGTACGCGCGTTGGGTTCTCCGACTCAGGGTCTGATGTAAACTAACCGTGGTGGCTAAATACTAACGTCCTACTAGAATACTGTCAGAGAATGTACTCGTCTGTGGTCCTGCTGCTGGTATGAATCAGAGTCCAAGTCACAGTCCAAATAGCCTACGTATTACAAATTTATCACGCCAAAAGATAATTTATTTTAATTTATTTAATTCTGGAATAATTACTCTAAAATCCTATTTTAATCTTATTATTCTGATTTTTATGTTAATTCCTAAATTTTGTCCAAAGAAACTGAATTTTATCAACTCGAGACTCATGGCACGCAAATCGAGGCGATCTGTTGACCAAAAAGTCAACCGACACAAACTCAACTTTTATGCCTGATTTCCTGTAGATTTTAGCATCAAAAATATGCTAGAATTTATGGCTCATCCGAATTCAAATTCATTTGGGAATTATGGCACATACAAATTTTGTATTGTGCACCGATGGTTAAATTCTAACCTAAAAGTTCTACAGAATTAATAGTATATAAATACTTCGTATTAAATTCTGGGAAAAATATATATCAATGATCTCGACATTAGCTTTCCGAAACTTTAAACGGTTCATGATTCTGATTCCTGGTTCTCCCGGAATCGCGAAAATATTAAAACACGTCTATTTTCGGACATGCTGTGCTCTACGAATTTTCCAGAATTTAATACTCATAATTTCGTAAAATAAATTCTATAATAAGAAATCTAACCTCAATATCTTTCTAAGAAACTAGGCCTCGTTTGGAGCCCGGAGCTATGTACAATGGCTTGTGGAAGATGAAGGAACCCTAGATGACAATTCTCCAAAATCTCTCTCTCTAAAATAATGGGATAATTAGGGTTATAATAATATATATATATATATATATATATAGGGATGTACCTGCGGCTGAATGGATATTTATAGGCTGACACGTGTCAGAATCTGATTGGATGGTTTTTGTTATATTATTTGTTTTTTGATTTGCCTTTATCAAAACATTATTTAAGTCATTTTAAATCTAAATAACTCAAAATAAATATTAAAAATAATCATAAAAATCTGAAATAATTCCAGAAAATATATAATAATATTATAAACCCTATAAAATAACGTGGGTCTATTCTATTTTCCTAGGCTTGAACAATAAATTCTACAAGTCCTAAAAATTAGTTATTAGTCTAAATAACTCCCAATAAATACTAAAAGTATTCAGAAAATTCCCAGAAAATTCTAGAAAATATATTTGACTATTTAGAACCTAAAATAAAATTTTAGAATATTTTTAATTAAGTTTGAATATAAAATAAATTATTTAAAGTCCTAGAAAATTAGTGTTACTAGTTTTTAATTAACTAAAAATTATGGTAAAATCTCATTAATCTAAAATAGCCTAAAAATAATTCTAAATAAATATTTATATAAGTAAATATACTAAAAAAAATTTATTTTCTAATTAACTAAGAGAATACTCTAAATAAATTCAACATCTATAATAAATATAATAATATAAAATATACACAAAATACCTATTTTGGGTGAGGGAGTTTACAAGGGTTCATTAGGTATTCTAAACTTAGTGATATGCCAATATTCTAATTGTATTCTTAGTAGGAATATTATCCTAATTATCATCCTAACAACAATGATTCCTATATTATAGCAGAAGGCTACACTCAAGGAACTATTAGGGAAGTACATGAATCAAGCATGATGCAATTATTTAATAGAATGGATTGGAAGGAAGGCGAGTCATAGTCAAACGTGGATGAGACCTAAAACTCTAATCCTAGGTGCAGGCTTTCTCGGTACAGTAATGTAACCGAGACAATATGCTCTCGACCTGCATGAGCCACCACTAAAAATATGTCACGCCCCAGTCCTATAATACGTAGGACTAGGAATACGTAATCATGCCAACCGTATGTATATGACAACTCTAATATATGGAAACCATAACACATACGTATGCTGTATTATGAATAATATCCAATCCACAAGTGGTAATATACTGTCAACAAGTCACACGCAATCTATATCTCATCCACATCACAAATAAATAAATAGGAATAAATAACTGAATCTCAAATATGAAGTCTCATGTATGACAGTCGGATGGAAACAAATCCACTACCAATCGACTATGCTAAAACTACTAAATGAGAGAAGAGATTAAACTCTAATATAAGATAAATGTCCATAAAAGAAATAGCAACTAGAATATCCATCAGCTGCGATGAATCAAAGGTACTCTGAAGGTAAGACCTCCTCAGTCTGGTATGAAGCATCAGGTCCGGGTCCGTACTCCTGTGGATACTCCTACAATTCTATACCTAGAAAGGGACCAGGTCCTCAGAGGGACATGCCAATAAAGTACTAAAAATAAGCATCCAAAAAGGTCGTCTAACCGCCTATGTGAATGCAATTTGAGAACAACTTTCCAACACGTGGGGTATTTGGCTAAAATGGGATTGGCATGATTCTCTCAGAGATTCAGAGGCCTACAAAGTATGTCGTCTTTTGAACGCCAGAGGTCGCCTGATAATAATAATATATAGTGGTCATCACGACCGCGCATCTCCAGCGGAGCGTACGGGTTACACAAGAAAAGTGCAAAGGAGCTCAAACGCCTTACTTGTTGTCCTCCCCACCCCATGCTCTAAGCATGTCATATCCATGACACAATGATACCTCTAATAACTGTCAAGTCTTCTAGCATGCAATTTCTATCAGCAGTTATTCCCTATCGCACGTTCCATACGTACAGGAGGCCATCCTGTCACGCAAGTCTGTGTCCTGCATGAGACTCACACTCGTGTAACAGAGGTGTCACGACCAATGAAACCTAATAATGCCTCCAAATCATGTGGTGGTCTCGTAAAACTAGGTCGATATGCATAATATATAATAAAGATAAAATACGACGCCACCGTCGTTGCACCCAAATTATTCTTGGACGTGCAATTTATATAGCAGTTAAAATATATGAACTAAAAGACAAAAATAAAATACATGCACCATATAGAATATAAATCATAGTATAATGGCAAGGTATACTTGCCTGGCAAGAAAGCTGCGTAGTATAAACATCCAGGTGTCAAGTATAAAGGATCAGAAACTATGGCCTCTGAATAAACGTCTCCGGATGCTGAAATAAACATCACCAACGTTCCCGAAATCAGCAAAATAGCTAGAAAATATTACCCTTTTGTCCAATTTGGACACAGGGATAAAACTATAATTTTGGGTCAAAGCTTGTCTACATATGGACCACTTTGTACCGAAAAGCGTGCCAAAGGTAAAGGTCTCTAAATTGAATAAATTGGTCAAACAAATTCTAAACTTCAGTACGAACTCAACGGTATGTCCAATTTTGGATTCCGGTGAGACGAACACAAATTCGCCCTTAAAGTCAACCGCGGGGCCCACAAATAGGCGGCTTGGTCAACTATCTCAGAATCACGTAAAAGTTGGGTCACATGACTAGCGTAATACCAAGAATCCAATGACGTAAGTTTCGTCGCGTACACAAAATGGTACGATATTTTGCAAAAGTCGCGATACGGAGACTTTCTATGGATACGGGTTGATTTCGACGTGCACACACGTCCAAATTAGTTTTCGCGAAAGCCCACACGCCAGAAAATATCATACGCGTCTTTTGGTACAATTGGTATGCAATGGGGCGGTCCCGTTTGGCGGGACGCACTCCGTATCACAAAATTTTAATTTTAAAATAACAAGTTTTTGGTCGTTTTGGAGGTCGAATAATTTTACACATAGAACAAATTAACAAAAACTAAAAGAACAGAAAAATTCTTGGTTATATGGAGAAGAAACACCCTTTAATTAGTTTTAAAAAATAATAAACAGGTTGGCGGCAAATTGGGCATGAACATAGGGGTTTGGGTTGAAGTTTCTGGACTGTTTTTGGTCAGTTTTTCGGTCATTTTTGGTTGATTTTTTGACCAATATAGGGCACGAAAACTCGTTCCGCTTGAATAAAAATCCTAGAGGATTACGTTTGAATGTACATGAACAAACCACTTGAGAAAAGGACGAGAGATGAGAGAGTTACATTACCTTGAAGTAGGGGTGTTGGAGTGGTGCTGCTGCACGTACACACGCATGCGCGGATGGTCGCCGGCGGTGGCACGGCCCGGGGCGGCGGCTGTCCTCACGGGGTACGGCGGCACGCGGCTGCCGAGGCGAGGGGTGGTCGGCGCTGACGTCGTCTAGGGTAGGGTTAGGTTTTTTTTGAGTTTTGTGTGTAGAGTTAATATATATATATATATATATATATATATATATATATATATATATATATATATATATAGAGAGAGAGAGAGAGAGAGAGAGAGAGAGGAAGTTACTAGGCTTTGGTTCACGGGGGTGGGGAGAGTTCTACTGGGTTGGGTAGAATAGGATGTTAGTTATTAGGATTTAAGTATTAATTAGTTTTATTTTATTTTATTTCTCTTTTTTTTCTCTTTTTTTCTTTTTTTTATTATTATTGATAACTATACATTTATTTATTTATATTCACATATATAATTAAGGCTATAAAAATCTGAAAAATATTATTTGCACACAAAATAAATTCTAGAAATTTACTTTGTAAGGCTCTAATAAAATACCACACTCAAAATAAATTTATGTAATATTTTATAATTTATAATTTATCTAGTTATAATAAATCAAATAATTGTATTATCTAATTAACTAAGTAATTAATTAAATGGTTATCCACAAAATAGGTAATAGTAAATAATGTGCAATCTATATAAAAAAAATGCCTAACTTGGCACGAAAAATTATAGGATGCTAATAGTAGGAAGTTGGAATAGAAAAATAACCACAAATATATTATATATATAATATCTAAATATTTAATAATTAATCTATGTTCGTTATACTAATGTCATACTAACACCAAGGGATCGAATTTTTGTGCCAGAAAAAGATCTTATAGGTAGTGTCTCTTGTGTAGGCTACTTCCTATGAAGGACGATATAGATTTTTGGGGCCATCCTATATTATTAATGTCCAAACCACGGTGAAGTATCCTAATAAAAGTATTGGATTTTAATTGATTTAAAAAATAATCTAAAACAAATACAAGAAATATAAAATACACACAAAATACCTATTTTTGGGTGAGGGGGTTTACAATCTACCCAACTTAAAAGAATTTTGTCCTCAAAATTAAAAATAAGACATTATTTGTTAAATCTTTCACATTCGTATATAAGGCAAGTCAATCGCAATCTCTTCCAAAAATTTAAATAACGAAATCTATTCAAATCTATCGCAATCACTTCAAAACTAAAATAACCACTGTTCAAATCAAAATTCAATCTATCGTAATCTCTTCTCAATTTTTAAATTATCAACATCCAAATTTAATTCAAATCTATATGACGTCCTACATCAAGATTTACATCACAATTTTTAACTATCATAATCTCCTCTAGAAAATAATTCTAATAAAATATTATTCCTATTTTTAACTTATGAATTCCGTACTCTTCAAATTTTAAACTCAATTTTCATCCTCAACATTTCAAATAGATGATCCAACAATCAACATTCAACTTTTAATTCAAATTATCAAATTATAAAATTTTGAACCCAATCCACCAATGTTCATGTTTAGAGTTTATTTATTTTTCTCAAGATTTAAATCGTTGATTCAATCTTCAATATTCAAAATTTAAATCATATGCTCAAAGTATAAATATTTGGTCCACAATATTAAGATTTTAAAATTTATTAAATCTTCATCATCTTAATCATTCTTCTAAAAATTTCTCAAAATTAAAATAACTTAAATCTCTCAATCTAATCTTACTTGATCACAATCTAAAAATATTTTACCTCAAGTTGACAATGCAACTTCTACCCAACTTAGAATTTATCCATCTATCACATAAGGCTATACATTTAAGAAGAACTTCCTCAAATTATTTAATCGTGTTATTCAATCCTCAAAATTTTAACACCAAATATATCACATGTGATGGGCCCTTAATTACGAAAGATAGTCACCAAGTAATACGATTAGCCTATAGGGTATGTCTAGTACTCTCCATATATCAAACTTATACCAAGCACGAGCGTTCATCTTTCCGAAATAAGGGAAGACGAAAAACAACAATTTGAAGGTGGAGGTGATAGAATACAAGTACGGGGTTCAAGGCGATTAAAGAATTCAAAAAGAGAGTTGTCAAGGCAGTTGTGGATGAGATTATATTTGGTAAATTTCTATTCGCATGTTCATATTAGAACAGTTATGTACCTGATATGATATGCTCGAACATATCTAAAAGGCAAGTATATTCGTCTAATAAGCTGAGTCCACTATATCTCAATCCACGTAAAGTAACCATACAAAGAGCGAACCAAGCGTACTAAGGTTAGCTAGACCATAATACACTAATTCTGATTAGACAATGTATTAGTATGTCGACCCAATAATACATATGTCATAAACAAGCTCGATAAAAGAATAAGCTTGGAAAACTAGGCTATAATAGCAGCATAAGTCGAGGTAGTCTAATAAATATAAGTACGTTGGATTATGATGAAGGAAGGTACAAGATAATTCAAGTTCATAAAGAAGATAAGACTCGTCCGATGTTGTGCCTCTACAGATGCCATACTAACTACTTGTCCAAGTCTCTAGTCGACCAAATGGGAGTATGAGCCTCTAAGTTCTACAGCCTGGATAAATACTATCTTCTTATTCAAGTCTATAGTTGGTGTCATTAAATTACACTTAATTAATGGGTCAAGAGGACTATGTGATACTATGTTGTGAGGCATACTATCCAACTTACAAGAATCAACTAATACTGTAACTGTCTTAAGGGAATTCTACAAAATAATCTTGTCCTCATAAATAAAGTAGAACTCTTATTGGGGTATACGAGGAAAGATCTTGGTGCCTATTAGGGTATCCTATTGCATTATATAGGTAATGGTCATCTTAAGTCTTAATCACAGTGCTTATAGAACAAAAGTACTAATATTAAGAATCTAGAAGTTATTGGCTCTCAAGTGAAAAAGAATATAACCTATATGGAGATATGGGTACAAATTACGTGATTTGAAACTAAAGGATAATCATAAAATCATAATCTAAATGAGCAACTAAACTATCAAGTTCTAACTACTAAGCACAATATTTCAAAATTTAAGATTAACAACTATAATCGCGTGAAAGTTGGGTCACAGGACCAGCGTGATACACGATCCAATGGCACAAATTTTGTCATATTTCGATGAGCGTACACAAAATGGTACGGTGTTTTACAAAAGTCGCGATACGAGAACTTTCTGCGGATACGGGTTGATTCTGATGCGCACACATGTCCAAATTAGTTTCCGCAAAAGCCCACATGTTAGGACATATCATACGCGCCTTTCGGTACAATTGGTACGCGATGGGACAGTCCCGTTTGGCCTGACGTACTTCGTATCACAAAATTTTAATTTTGAAATAACAAAATTTTGGTCGTTTTTGAGGTCGAATAATTTTACACATAGAACAAACTAACAAAAACTAAAAGAACAGAAAAATTCTCGGTTATATGGAGAAAAAAAACCCTTTAATTAGTTTTCAAAAATAATAAACAGGTTGGCGGCAAATTGGGTGTGAACATGGGGGTTTGAGTTAAAGTTTCTGGACTATTTTTGGTTAGTTTTTCTGTCATTTTTTGGTCGATTTTTCGACCAATATAGGGCACAAAAACTCATCCCGCTTGAATAAAAATCTTAGAGGGTTACGTTGTGAACATACACGAACAAACCGCTCGAGAAAAGGACGAGAGATGAGAGAGTTACATCACCTTGAAGTAGGGGTGTTGGAGTGCTGCTGCTGCATGTACACACGCGTATGCTGATGGCCGCCGACGGCGGCACGGGGGGCCCAGGACGGCGGCTGTCGGTGCGGGGTGCGACGACGCACTGCTGCGGAGGCGCGGTGTGGTCGGCGCTGACGTCGGCTAGGGTAGGGTTAGGATTTTTTTTGAGTTTTGTGTGTAGAGTTTATATATATATATATATATATATATATATATATATATATATAGAGAGAGAGAGAGAGAGAGAGAGAGAGAGAGTTACTGGGCTTTGGTTCAGGGGGCGGGGAGAGTTCTGCTGGGTTGGGTAGAGTAGGATGTTAGTTATTAGGATTTAAGTATTAATTAGTTTTATTTTATTTTCTTTCTCTTTTTTTTGTTATTATTATTAATAATAATAATAATAATAATAATAATAACTATACATTTATTTATTTATATTCACATATATAAATGAGGACTATAAAAATCTAAAAAATAATATTTGCACACAAAATAAATTCTACAAATTTACTTTGTAAGGCTCTAATAAAATACCACACTCAAAATAATTTTATGTAATATTTTATAATTAATTATTTATCCAGTTATAATAAATCAAATAATTGTATTATCTAATTAACTAAGTAATTAATTAAATGATTATCCATAAAATAGGTAATAGTAAATAATGTGCAATCTATAAAAAGGAAAAATGCCTAACTTGGCACGAAAAATTATGGGATGCTAATAGTAGGAAGTTGGGGTAGAAAAATAATCACAAATAAATTATATATATAATATCTAAATATTTAATAATTAATCTATGGTCATTACACTAATGTCATACTAACACCAAGGGATCAAATTTTCGTGCCACGAAAAGATCCTATAGGTAGTGTCTCCTGTGTAGGCTACTTCATATGAAGGGAGATATATATTTTTTGGCCATACTATATTATTAATGTCCAAACCACGGTGAAATATCCTAATAAAAGTATTGGATTTTAATTAATTTAAAAAATAATCTAAAACAGATACAAAAAATATAAAATACACACAAAATACCTATTTTTGGGTGAGGGAGTCTACAGAAGGCCAGGGGATTCCATCATGGTCTGACGTATGAGCTACAGAGGTACACTACTGTCACGCCCCAATCTCCCACAATCTCAATAGTCTGCGCTACAACGTGGTGGTTCACGTTCAGCGGGGACTATTGAGCTTCCTCGTGTTGAGGTTACGGGAGATTGGGGTGTGACAACTACCAACCAGGCGAGGATCTCTTACGAGGAGGTTCTGTCAGAGGCCAGGATCCAGGAGACTATTGGCAGAGGATCGACGTGTTCTAGTGTAGCTGCACCAGCTAAGGCACAACTAGGAGCAGCAGGACCGATCTATCATCCAGGAGTGCAGACGCAACAGAGAATTGAGCCGTATCAGTAGAGAGAGCTACCGATATGTCACTTTTGCAGAAAGAAGGGACATATTCAGAAAGATTGCAGAAAAATGTTAGGACAGTGTTTGAGGTACGGATTGAACCAACATCAGTAGAAAATGTTTGTAGCCGGCCTTAATCCGTACCTCAAACACCACCTCTCTCTCTCTCTCTCTCTCTCTCTCTCTCTCTCTCTCTCTAGCCATAATGAAATGAGTAGATTTGTGGTTCAAATAAAAATTTGGATCACAAATGAAATTAAAAATAAACAAGAACTTTAATAAAGTGTTTGAAAACTAGCCATAAGAAATTTGTCTACTGCAGCAGGCCAAGCCGTCCGATTTCTACTCTTGATCGGCGGAGAATTAACTAATTGTTTGTGTGTTAGCAAAATTTTGCCAGCCAGCCAACTAACCAAAGCTACGGAATCAATTTACAATCTTAACTAAAACATATTACTATATATATGATCCATATTTTTATTTATTATAAAATAAATAGTAGTTTCTGTTGTTGTAATTTAGGATAAAATCAAATATATATGTTCTTATCCCTATCTACAACGAGCCTCCTCCTCCCCCTCCTCCTCTCGTCTCTGCTTGGTGGTGGTGGTGGTGGTAATCTCTCAGCCGATTCCGATTCTTAGGGCACCTAGATTTGTTTGATATTGGAATTTTTTTATTTTATTCTTAGGGTTTTTCTTCGACATTTTTTTTTCCTTTCAAATTTTATGTATTTTGATTTTATGTATTCTGATGCTTTGCTATAGCTTTATGATCAAAACCTTTTTCTTCTTCGACTGGGATCGAATAACATCACTATGTTTTTGATGCAATAGTTGCAATAGGCGACGTATGTAGTCCCGACAGCATGTACTATTTTGTTTGTTGTATTATTACTTTCATAACTGGGGCATGTACGCATTTACTATTTTGTTTCCTGTATTATTATTTTCATTCCATTCTTTACACTACAAGATCCTGATTAACAATTTGTTCAAAATTTATTTTCATTCTAGTGTTCAAATTTTAGACGTGTTTTTTTGTTTTTTTGGATTAGGATTCAATTAGATTTTTTTTTTTGGTGTGATTTTTTTGTTATTTTCAGGTGAAATCTCTTTTTAAATGCAGTTACCAGTATGCGTCATTTCTTATTTTGATGTTTTTATGTACTTGTGTTGCTAGAGAGATCGACCCATGATTATTTGTATTTGTGGAACTATATCAATAGATTTTGTTCTTTGATTACGGTTACTAGGCAGAACCTGGGATTAAAATTTTTAAATTGTGTTGGGTCAAAGTAGAAAAGAAAAATATATTTATTTTGAAATATTCATCAAGTGAATTCTAATGGTGTTGAGGTCCTGCTGATCAACTTTTGGAAGGCAAGTTTTTGATATTTTCCGCATTCTAAAAGTATTATATTTTTCTCACTATATCCAATTTTGAATGTAATTTACCTGGGACTTATTATGGTCTAGCTTTCCAATCAAAGAAGAAGGTGATTTCTTCTAGTTTAAGTAGAGTTTTTATTTCCCGTTCCTTTTTGTCAATTGAATCTTTGAATTCTTTTTTACGAAGAAATGAATCAGCAGCTGCCCTTCTTCCGGGTTCTGAGTTCTTATTTTTAGTTTATAATTTTTTTTTATGTTTTTTAGTTAGAGAATAGAGAGAGAGAGAGAGAGAGAGTCTCGCAGCTACCGAGTTCTTCTTTTTATAGCTCAGCCCTCCTTTTCCTGATAAAATTTTGAATCTTTGCTTTTTTTATATATAAAATATGAATTGTTGTTGAATGTACTTTTACATTTTATTTGCAAAAGATTTTGATGCACAGCTATTTGATCTTTAGTCTTTAGAGTAATCTATATCCGACCTACTGAAGC
The DNA here is from genome assembly GCA_036927795.1 of Iris macrosiphon. NCBI lineage: Eukaryota > Viridiplantae > Streptophyta > Magnoliopsida > Asparagales > Iridaceae > Iris > Iris macrosiphon. Next base: position 200,226,618 of record JAYESA010000006.1, read on the forward strand.
TTCAATAAGAAAACAAGCTAGTGCTTAGAACTTTATATACTAAATCTTTAATCTTTGACCTTTGACAATATAAATTTTTGTATATTTTTTTACATCCGAGATACTGAATCTTTGACAATATAACCGATGTGCTAAATCTTTGATATTTGACAATACAACTTTGACAATATAGAAATTTACATATGAGGTAATGAATCTTTGACAATATAACTTTATATACTAATTTTGCCCTCACTCTGCTTAAACAATAACCACATAATGGTAGCATAAAGTCTGGATTATTAGTTTTATCGTTTGGTTTGGAATATATTCATTTTAATTAGTATTTCATTACAACATATATTCTTTTGGATGTTAAATTTTGTTAAATATTTTATTTCATGAATTTTAGGTTGAAAATACTATTTTATCAATGTCGAAGGAAAAAAAATTATTATATGAACATTAAGTATTGATGACACCATTTTTGGAGTTCCATCTCAGGTCTCAAAAACTAAAGTCTGGCACTGTCTTCAACATAATGCATCCAGCCAACTATGTCCCAGTATATGTCATGCTTCAAGTTAAGTGTATTCTTCAACACCTCTAGATATCATCTAGAATAAATGGAATTAGTTCTATGACTATATATGTATATATATATATATACTACTTTTTCGATCTAAACTACTTTGTTTTCTCCCTACAGTTGGGAGTGGTCAATGCCGACAATGTGTTCGAAAATCCCAAAGCCCTTCGGACACAGCTCAAGCAACTGAGGGCAGCAGACGTAGACGGAGTGAAGGTGGACGTGTGGTGGGGGATCATCGAAGGAAACGGCCCAAAGAAGTATGACTGGAGGGCTTACCGGAGCTTGTTCCAAATGATCAAGGAGGAGGACCTGAAGCTGCAGGCGATCATGTCGTTCTACCAGTGCTGCGGCAACGTAGGGGACAACGTTACTATTCCAATACCGAAATGGGTTCGCGACATAGGGACTACTCACCCTGATATCTATTACACCAACAAGAGGGGTTCGAGCGATAAGGAGTGCCTCAGTAGTGGAGTGGAATTTGAAGACTTTTTTCAAGGGCGATTAGGCTTGGAGGTTTGATCCAGTGTTTCATAAACTTAAAATTGACTAATTTCTTTTATGGGTAGCCCATAATACATCCTTGTTCTATTCTAGATACATCTATGTTTATGTCCCTTTAGTCATTGGGTCCTAGACCATCATCCAGCCTGTCCTGACTACGACGAAAGAAATTTGTTGTGCATGTTGTTGAATATGATCCTCAAACAACCTTTGAGTTTCATATCTTAAGTCAAAGAAATCTAGAAAAACATATACTAGTGAAAAGATCTAAAATAAATTGTAAAATTTTACAAAGTAACATTGGAGCCTAGGGAGCATAGTTACAGATTTTTGCTATGTTTTAATGACAGCTCTATATAGACTTCATGAAGAGCTTCAGAGAGAACATGTCAGATTTCTTGGATTCCGGTATGATCACTGACATCGAAGTAGGAATAGGTCCTTGTGGAGAGCTGAGATATCCCTCCTATCCACATAACCAAGGATGGGTTTTCCCAGGCATTGGAGAATTCCAGGTAAATAGCCCTTTACCTTGAAGATGTTCAATTGCTTGAAGATATTCAAATGCTTGAACAAATCATTTGAGAAACATTTGACACAAAATAGTCTAATCATTCATTTGTCATGAACGCTAAGTGCCAACATAGATTGTGAACTTTCAAATTACAAAATTGAGACATTTATATCTGGTTAATTCGTTGTATCTTGCAGTGCTATGACAAATACTTAAGAGCACAGTTCAAAGATGCTGCAAAAGCGGCAGGTCACCTTGATTGGGACCTGCCAGACGATGCAGGAGAATACAATGACACGCCCAGCGACACCAAATTCTTCGGAGCAGACGGAACATATCTTACCGAAAAAGGAAAAATTTTCCTGAGATTGTATTCCTACAAGCTGATACAACATGCGGATAATGTCATTGAAATAGCTAATCGAGCTTTTGTGGGCTGCAAGCTTAAGCTCGCAATTAAAGTAAGTTTTTTTTTTCCAAATACCAATTTATGTAAAATATGGGTCCAACTTGTTGATGTCTTCTCTTTTTTCTGGAATCACTTTCTTGTTTGAAGCCAACACTGAAGACTCATCGGAGGTGACATCCTACTGATTAAGGACTTCTTATCACAAAGATAAAGAAGAAAAAAAATACTCTCTCAAACTCTTGTGTTGAACTTATTCAACATCTTGATCTATATCTTAAAAAATAACCTTAGGTCCCTTTAGTGCCCATATATGGAAATCCAATCTTGTGTATGATTGACATACGTTTGCATATTTAGAACTCATTGATCACGTAGGACTAGGAATTCCAATCATATCTGTGCTCCAAGTAAAAAATGGTCATTGACTTGTTTTTGTTCGTTATTTTCTTACAAATTCTATAAAATATGGGACCAACTTGTTGATGTCTTCTAATGATGCATACTATTATGCATACTATCATCGTAGGTCTCCGGAATACATTGGTGGTATAGAGATGATTGTCATGCAGCAGAGCTCACAGCAGGATACTATAACGTGAAGGACCATGACGGATACGTATGCTTAGCCAGAATGATATCAAGACACTATTGTACTCTTAATTTCACCTGTGTTGGTATGAGAAACTCCGAGCATAGTGAAGAAGCTAAGAGCGCGCCTGAGCAACTTGTTCAACAGGTAATCAAAGCTATTGATGTATGGAGATACTGTAAAATAACTAAATAGTTATCACACATGAGGACAAGTTTTCTTAACCAGGTATTTAGTGATGCTTGGAGGGAGAAGATTGAAGTGGGATGTGAGAATGCACTTAATCGGTACGATAAGAAAGCTTATAACGAGATACTGAAGAATGCAAGGCCTAATGGAGTCAACCGAGAAGGGGCACCAAAACTGAGGATCAGTGCATTTACATATCTTCGTCTCGGTGATGATCTACTAGAGGCCAACAATTTCAACTTGTTCAAGATATTTGTCAAGAAAATGCATGCTGATCTGGTAAAATTTCTTATTTATACTTCTTGATCCAACGTAAGAAATATAAAGTTTTGGTGCACTGACAAGCACTTTAACATCTATATATCCCTTTATATTGCATTAGTAAATATATATGGGTGTAGCTTTGCTAATAGTCTGGCTTATTTCACAGGATTACCTTCCTGATCCATCAAAGTACTTCAAACCCATAATCCCCCTTCCGAGATCAAAGCCAAAGATGTTCATGGATGAGATTTTGGCCGCAGCAGAAGTGATAGCACCTTTCCCATTCGATGCAGAAACGGATATGCCTGTTGGTTGATTCCTCTGATTGAGCAAATAAATTTCAGAATATTATTCTTGTTAATAAATGTAGGCTGAAATAATATAGTAAGATTTGATTTATAGGGCAAGAGGGAAACAGATCTTTATAAATAGTAGGATTTGATTTATTTATTATTTATTTGTGGGGCCAACCCAGTAGCCTCTTTCTAAATAATTGCAATAAATATCTATATTGAGGTTTCTAGGAACCACTGCTCCCTCTAGTGTATATGTGGTTCTGCCATTGCTTTTGTTATTTTACATAGGTGTATTATAATTATGAAATATTTAGGGTATTGTGAACTTTTGCAACAACAAAAAATTGTTTTGGCCTTCTTCGTTGAATCCTGGTTCCATCCAAGACCCTCAATTTCCACTTGTAGTGTTTCCCTAGGATTTCAATGTCCACCAAGAGTGTATTCACCAAATTTCCAGAAGAAAAAAAATGTTTCAAAACTTGTTTACAAATTCAGAAAATTTTATTTGGGATGAAGAAGTTATCTTGAATTGTGTATAACAGGACAAGTTCTGTATATTTGTATGTAGGGGGATGGGACGCCAATTCAACTGGCGCAAAAAAAAAAAAAAAAGACGCCAGTATGATTGGCGCTAGTCTTTACATTGATGCCAGACTTTGTTTGTTTGTTTGTTTGTTTGTCTTTTTACTATTCTTATGGTCAGGAACAAATAAAACATGAGTAACTGCACATATTCAACAAGATCAAGCATAGCAAGCACTAAGCAGCAGAATCCCCATTGCAGGGGAAGAAAGCAGATACTGCTTGATCTAATGTTTATTATCATGTAGTTTGTGTTCTTTGTAAGGGTTCATTGCCATTAAATATCTAATTACATAAAGCTCCTGTATTTCTTTTCTTCTCATGTATGGTGCGGATTGTGTGCTCGAGAAAAAATAAAAAATGGTGCTAGTGTAACTCGCATCAAAATAAAACAAAGTCTAACGCCAGTGACACTGGTGTACAAATTTTTTTTGGCACCAGTTCAGAATTGGCGTTTTATCCTTCTACATACAAATATATAAAACTTGTTTTATTCTAAGCAATTCAAAGATAACTCTTTTATCCCCAAATAAAATTTTCTGTTACAAACTTGAAATGAATATCCCAGAATCCGATAATTATGTGACTAACTACGAGCCAAGGGACAACATCACATATTTTTTTAATTCAAATTATTACACAGGTCTGTGGCTACCGTATCTCGAAATTCAACCCATAAGGAAGATGGACAATCAAAGTATAAGGATAAAAGCTGACTTGAAGACAGTTTTTTTGTGTCCTTTCTCCAAGTAAGATATTGGCTATATAAGCCACCCAGCACTACCACTAGGCTAGTGCCTTAGGTACACTTGAAGACAGTTTAAGATATGGCTAAATTGCAACTTGATACCCTCAACTATGATTATTGTTCAACTTGATACCCTTAACTTTGATAGGTACTAACTTAATATACTATCTTAACTAATATTTTTTAACTTGATACCCAAAATTTTATTTATTCCTAAACTACCCTCCCTAACAACTCCCACCCCCAACCCCACTCTCCCCGGCAACCCCCTCCCCCCCCCTCCGGCGATACCCCTTCCTATCCGCCCCCGGCGACCCCCCCTCCCCCACCCTCCCCCGACGCCCCCCTACCCGCCCCGGCAATCCCCCTACCCGCAAACGGAGAGGGGGGCTGAGAAGGGGAGGGACAATTTGGTCCATTTTTTTTCAGGATATCAAATTGGTTCCTATAAAAGTTGAAGATATTAAGTTAAAAAATAGTGATAGTTGTGGGTATCAAGTTGCAATTTAGCCTTAAAATATTACTCGTGACCACAAGCACTGCTCTCTTATAATTCGTAAGAAGGAACATACAAGGTTGTGCGGTAATCGTTCACTCAAGAAGATTCTTGCTAACGAAATATTTATAATATACTTTTGTTCGCACTACCAGTTTGAAGAAATTCAATTAATACTAATCTAGAAGCACAAACGCTTGTCATACCGGACACGGCAATGACACTCCAAAATACACTACGACAATAAAAATTCAATGCCATTTTGGTATCGCCAAGTCCAAACCATGTCATATGCGTGTCAGTAGAACATATGTTGTTACTGGGTTACCAAAATTGTATAAAAGTACGTAGAAAACCGAATGATACAACTTGTACAACGATGCTTACAATAATTTGTACAGAAATGAAGATTACAGCTTCTGGAAATGTAGAGCTTACACACTTTGCAACAGAGTTGCTAATACAATAAGAAAAAGAAAACGAAAGGACTCTTGAGAAAAGATAGCTCGATGGGGTGATCAAAACCATCATTGCTCAAAGCAAGATTTGAACATTCCCATCAATTTGTTTTCAGGAACCAACAAGCTCAAAGGCAAGAACTTCTGGAATGCTCACTTCATCACTCTTGCACGGACATAACTTTGGACAGCACGGTCAGAACTTCGTTGCTTCAAAAGCTGCTTTTAACTCCCCTCTCGTAGCATATAGTCACTTAGTATCTCTTGCAAAAAAGAAGAACTTGTGATTATATGGGAGAACCAACCCCCCTAGCAACCCATTATCCTTAATGGACAATAACATCTAAGAATAACTCCCCATTAATGGACGGTTGCAGCAGTAATCCCCACTAAATGGTCAATTACGTCTAAGAAGCATGGAATAGTCATTTTCGTGCGTGCAATATTTTTGCTCCAACTACATTTTTGCTCCAACAATCTCTGAGCGAAAATTACAATTTTTGCTCCAACAACCAATGCAAAAAAATATTAATTTTTGTTCCAACTACTTATGAGCAAAAATGATAATTTTTGCATCAATAGCCTCTGATTTGAAATTACAATTTTCGCTCAAACTACCTCTCTAACAGCTATTACGGGAAAATTGCGCCATGCGCACCCTGCTACATCCGCGTGACGCCCATGTAGCATCGACGCTGCGCCCACATGGAAATCGTGTGGGAACTAGTATAGAACGACACAAGGACACACAAAAGTGTCATCTCACATCATATACGTTCGTGTGAAGTGTAAAGTGTGTCATTAAAGCATCATTTTGTGCCTATCTCGTCTCAGTCGAGTCCGAAGCGCCTAGATTCTAAGAAAAAATTTCATGAAATGAGGGATAAAAACATAAATGTTTCTTGGAAGTCTTGAACCTTGCCATCTAAAAAAATACCCCACATACCAACCACATGGAGTATCACTCGTCATGTGTACAAGTCAATAAAAAAGACTCATACTGAAATACACACTTGGGGTTTCCATATGGACATATAACTATTTTCTAGAGACCAATTTTAATAAATACCAACAATCCTCCACATATTTTAATATATGGGCTGAGAATTTCCTACAGTGACTATACATCATACATTAGGATAGCTATCACTTATGACTTGAATATTCTCACATGGGATAAACAATAGTAAGATATAGTATGAACTGTCTTGAATTCAGTACCATAATTGATATCCTTTTCATTAACATAATAAAATTAACTGTGACTATGGTCGCACATTAAAGGTCCTGTGCTGACCTGATATCTATGTATGTATCTCGAGTGTCTACAAGCTTACTCTCAAGAGACGGTCTACATCTTTGTTCATACATATAGGTGAGTTTTTTAGAGAGTTTAATTTTTTTCCAATATGAGGCATTTCGTCTCCTTCTGGTGCTACGTTGCTATGACATGACCAAAATTCGAGGTCCAATCTCTTGGTGGTATCATACCACTGTAGCATGAGGTTCCAGTCTCATTGTAGTGTTGCACTACTACTCTCTATCTTTCAGCATGAAGCTAGCTGTATCACTGTGACATTGTAAACCCGTGTGTGTGTGCACTACCAAAATAAGTCATATTAGCGATGCTTAAAAATGTCTCTAAATTGAGAAAAAATGTCGCTAATAAAAATTAGCGACTTAATCAACGACATCTAAGGTTAGTCGCATTTTATCAAGTCGTTGACGACCAAAACATCGCTAAACGTCACAATAGCGACATGATTTAGCGACATTACTATGTCGCAATTTTAGCGACGTATGTCGACATATTGTCGCTATTATAGCGAAGCATAATGTGTCGGTAAGAGTGGTACTATTTTCTAAACTCAGCGACTTTTGGCGACGTTTAATGGAGTCACAAAAAGTCGCTAAACGTGTCGGCAATAATCGGTGTTATTTTTAAAATTAGTGACATTTTGTGACTGTTAGCGACGTTCAGGGACTAGCTAGCGTCGCTGAACGTTGCTAAACTATATGACGTCAGCGACTATCAACGACGTTTACTGCGTCTCTAAACATCGCTAGTAGTCGCTAAATTTTTAGTAAAAAATAAAAAACAGAAAACAAAATAGTTTTCTTGCAGTTTATGAATTCACAATTTATATAAATATATCCGGAGCAACCCTCCGTTGAATTTTTTGGGTTCGCCGACCCCTTCGGTGGAACACTCAACACCGATAAATTCACATTCATTTAATACGAATAATAAAGTTAAATTTGAAGAAAATGACATATTGGAATTACAAATCGATTCTCAAGAAAATCTTGTTGTACAGAATGGAATAAATATCCACATAATTGAGTACAAGTGTCATGTCCCAGTCCCAAAATACATGGGATCTGGCCACGTGGGAATGGCCAGCTAATACGACTCCGAAGGACTTTCCAATTTAATGGACTCGACGAAGTGTACTATGCTGTCCTAAAAGACTAACAAGCCTAATTTGCTAACATGCAGCAGGTAAATATCTAATCTCATCCACAGAATATAAATAAGAAGTGCTGAAATAAATACTAAAAATAAGTACGGAGTCTAGATGTCATAATACAACACAAATAAGTCTGATGGAAACAAACCCACTGAATACAATGCTGAAATAAGAGTACGAAAGGACATATAAGAATACTAGACTAGAACATCGACTAGCTAGATAGAGATGCTCCAGCCCTAGGCAGAAGGCCTACCATTGATCAGGGAAACTCCGAGGGTAACACCTCAGCTCCTCATCAGTCGCGTACCTCGCCTCTTGTCCGGGCCCGTACACGGTCAGATAGTACGCCTCGTCCAAATCTGAAAGGAAACCAGGTCCTCAAAGGGACGTAACAAGATAAAAAAATACATGCCGAATATAAATACTGAATAAGTAAGGGGGTGTATTATCCATCTAAGTGAATGCAATATGAGGACAACCTTGGTACGTATGGGTAGGAGTAGGCATAACATCCAACACTCCGAAGAGCATGGTATCTGTACTTGTAACGTCCATCATTCCAAAGAACAAGGCATCTGCATATATATATATATATATATGTATATATATATATATATATATATATATATATATATACGTCCATAATGCTCCAAAGAATGCGGTATCTGAATAAAGGGGGTCATTGGATTCGTGGCTCCTCTGGACACTACGGATACCAATGGGTGTATCCTATACGCCTACCAGTTGTCCTCCCCGCCCAATACAAATATAAAATTCGAATACACGACGTGCATACTTCGTAACTAACATGTCAGGTCTCAAATAACTAGACTAACCTGACTACGCACTAAACCGTGATGCATGTCGCACGCACTGATAGCTAGTCGGGTACATCAACTCGTACCCCAATATGAGTTTATTATTTTGATGAGTGTAAGAAGTGTCAGGGTCCTAGAAGATATCAGAATATCTCCACAATAGTAGGTGAGTCTGCTAGGGACTAAGTCGATACACTAACCATCGATGCAATCGTCGACTGCACCCGAGTCACTCTCAGACGCGTACAGTTATAAATAATATTTGGAATAACAACTCATGCAACATTTAATAACTTAAATTAAGTAGTAAATAAGGCAAGGTATACTTGCTTGAATTCGCAATCTGCGAATGCCAAAATCCTGCTCCAGAAGCCTCACCCGAACGATCCAATAAGCCTATATATAATATAATAACAATCAGTCATTATACTAGCATATGCACAAAAGTACATCTATAATGTACCTAGAAGCTAACACAAGTAGTGGTTATAACCAGGTCAACTAGAAGGGTTGAGTGTGCAAGAGTCTAAAAATGCACTAGTGTCAAGTCCCTCTAAATGTATATCTTCTCAAATATTACAACCAAAAGGTTTGTGTATGGGCTAAGTTGCTCCTTAACACAAGAAACAAGTGTTGACCTAACTTAAGTATGTCAAAGTATGCTCTAGGGTCATTGTCAAGTTCAAGGGTAATTGGAACTCACTAACACTATCCATATTCTACATCATCCATGTAACCCTAAACACAGCATAACATAAATAGTTTAGGGTTGTCTTATTTATACACGTGCACTATTTAATTATAAGAACAAGAATTAAATCTAGCATGATGATAATACTCTTTATCACATGGTATAAGTCACACCTTAACACATGGCACTTCATATATAACCACCTTGAACATAACCCTAAATAATATCCACAACTAATGGTCTCACACTAACAACTAATTCATGCATCCAATATAACACTAACTTAAACATTGATATATATATACTTATAACCATTCAACACTCAAGAAGTAGATAGAGTAGAAAGAGATGATGATAATTAAGTAGTTACCTAGAGTGTGAAGGAGGAGCTCGGATGGAGAGAGGGAGTTACTCGGCTAGGAGGGGGACTGTGCTCCAGTTTGGTGTAGCAGTAGCGTACGATGTCGCAGCAGCGGCAGCAATAGCTTGCTGGTAGTGGTGGCGGGTGCTGTCGTGGAGAAGGAGGAGGAGATGGTGGTTGGCGATGGCAGTGAGGTAGCTGAGGGTAGCTGTCATAGTGGAGTGGAAGAGGTCGGGAAGGTGGTTGGCGGTGGATGTGTTGGAGGTGACGGTGGTGAGGGTGGCTGTCGTGGTAGAGTGGAAGAGAATATGGTGGTTGGCGGTGGCTGTGTTGGAGGTGACGGTGGTATGGATGGCTGTCTTGGTGGAGTGGAAGAGATGAGAATGGTGTTGGCTGTAAAGTGGTGATGGTGACTGTCGTACTGGAGTGGAAGAGATGGGAATGGTGGTGGCTGTGAGGTGGTGATAGTGGTGAGGGTGGCAGAGGTTCGACTGAGGGGGGTGTGCTCCGACGGGTGGAGATGGTGGTGGCTAAAAAATAATATAGAAGGGAAGGAGAAGAAGAATGATAAGTGAGAAGTGAGGGAAGATGTATATTTAATGAAGAGGGGGAGCATTGGGATTAGGGCCGGCTAGGTTCCCAAGGAGAGGGTGGTTTTTCATCAAGGAATGGGTGGAGGTGATGTATTAGAATTTGAATGGAGGGTGGAGATTGATTGTAAGTTATGGTGAATAGTCACATGCAAACAAAAGGGAAAAAGTAGGGTATATAACCAGTCAAGCATGCCATGGGATTTCTCTTATTTGTTCAAACCAATAGGAGGTGGACACATGGCTAGCTATTTGCACAAAAGTTCCAATAGTTTAGAACTTGCACAAAGAGAAAAAAGTGGATTAGATGTGGAAAAATGCTATGTTTGGTGTGTTGTAGTAGGGAAATTGGTGTGTGATATTTTGTATGAACCATGAGAGTGTGAGTGGGAGTTTGGGTTTAACTTGGGTCTAGTTTTGGGTTAGGTTGAGTCATTGCACAAGTGTCAATGATGTTCTTTAATTAATAGGAAGTGCATAGGATTTAAATTGGATGGGACACAAATATCATGGACGTAGTAGACTCATATTAGATTATTGTCATAAATTTGGTTGTGAGAAAATGTTCGAGGTTGTGTCTCCAATTTTGATTGAAACGGACATTGATGCAAAGTTGAATTTATTTGGATTTAAAATATAGATATTTATAATGAATATTGTGCGACTAAAATGAAGCACAAGAGATGATATTTATGAATGACCCAAAGGTCAAATAGGAAGACTGGCACGTCAAGGTCAAGTGTGTAAATTTTGTTTGAAAGCAAAAGCTAGAGTAGCGCTCCAAATATCGAAACAATGACAAGGTGCACCAAGTGATACAAAATTTTGTACATTAATTTAAAATACCATGTTCTAATTCTAAATGGCTCTAAACTAATCCTAGTCTCTCTAAGCCAAGTAGACCTAAATTTGGTTGAGAGGGTTTACAATCTACCCTTCTTAGAGCATTTCTACCTCGAAATTAAAACAGACATATGGTATAAACTATTGACTGAAAATAATGCTATTACGTACCTAAGCCTTCAAAGAGATGGGATAAATGCTGCTGAATATCATCTTCTCGTTCCCAGGTCGACTCGCCTGGTGCATGATGCCTCCATGCAACACAAACTAGAGGGATAGTCTGACCTCGTAACACCTTCTTGCTCCTATCTAGAATCTCTACAGACTCCTCCTAATATGACAAACTCGGTCCGACAGTGATCTCCGAGTGGTCAAGCACATAACTCGGATCTGACATGTATCTCCTTAACTGAGATACATTGAAGATATCATAAACATTCTCTAATGTCTGTGGCAATGCTAACCTATAGGCAACCTCTCCGATGCTCTCCAACACATCGAATGGTCCGATATACCTCGGACTCAGCTTTCCTCTACCTCCAAATCTGATGGTCCCTCGGGTAGGCAAGATTTTTAGAAATACATGATCTCCAACCTGGAACTCTAGGGGTCCTCGGTGTGCATTTGCCCAATGCTTCTGTTCGTCCTGTGCTGCTCGCAGGTGCCCTTGGATCTACTTTACCTTCTCCAAAGTATGAACAACCAACTCTGGTCCAAGAATCTGTCTCTTGCCCAAATCACTCCAGCATACTAGGGAACGACACTTGTCATGACCCGCACCCAGATATTCGGGCACGAGTACGCGGTTACGCCCAGCCTACGCCGCAGCATCGACGGTAGAACGCTGTCTGGGTCATTTTTAACTATCTAACATTTTAACAATATAATATGATACCTTTCAATCATCTCAACTCCAAACGACAAATGAAGAACCCCGTCCTATCCTCATGACCGGTCACCTCACACTCTATCTCCCCTTGCATTGTACTATTCTCTCATATAGAATCCTAGCCCTTGATTCAAATTTTCCTCCATCACAACCATACACTCTCTCTATATTAACACATAGACACACACCCCCATCCCAATGTGGCCGGCCCTAATCCCTAGGAAACCTAAAATTTCCTAACCTCACTCTCTCTCCTCCCCTCCCCTTACTTCAGCCAAAACCTATTATTTTCTTCATTATTCTTCTTCTCATTCTCACTCTCCATTCTTCTTCTTCTTCACCTCTACTTCTTCTTCTTCCTCACCACAGCCTTCACCACCCTGACCATACCATAGCATCCACCGCCCCCTTCAGTCACCACTACCGGAGCAACACCACCACCTCCACCACGACTTCACCATAGCAGCCGCCTACACCATCTCCACCATGAGCATTATCACCACCGCAGCCACCTCTACCACTACCTCCACCACGATCACTGTCACCACCGCAGCTACTTACACCACCACCTCCACCACGACTTTATCACCACCGCAGCTACTTACATGACTGCCTCCACCATGACTTCATCAATACCGCAACCACCTACACCACCACCTTCACCCCAGCAGCTACCAATACCACCGCCAACACCATTCAACACCTCCACCACGAACACAGTCACCACCGAAGCACCACCACCACCTTCATCACGCCACATACGCTCCAAATCCGTGGCATACTCCTACATCGTCTTCTCTCCTTGTACGGTGTCGTTGACCCCCCCTTTGATCTGAAAAACCCTCAAGTTATTCTCCACACTGTCATGACCCGCACCCAATATAGGGGTACGAGTACGTGGGTACGTCCAGCCTACGCTGCAGCATCGGCGGTAGAACGTTATCTAGGTCACAATACTATCTAATCAATCTCATACAAATATCTAACTCCATAAGGTGACACAGATATCACAATATAATTATGAAATACTCAATCACAGAACTAAAGCACGATAAGATTTCGAAGAAATAAACGAAATACAACACAAGTCTAAACAAAAAATTAATCTAACTCAAAAAATAACATCCAAGTCACAAAGTATGCTGGAAACAAATTCGATACCATAAACAGCTAAAAAAAACTAACTGAATAACTAGTGATCCCGACTAGACCTTCCAAAAATTATACCTGAACTACAAGATCCAAGGCTGCAGCTACTATCCCTGTGGTCCATAATATGTTGGACACCAATCCTCTAAGTCACAGTCTGGAAAAAATATTTAGTCAGGATTGGAGCGAAGTATAATCCAATAATAGTTCCAGTTAATTGATAAGGACTATAAAAAAATAAATAGATGAAAGAGCTACAATATCATATACGGGGTGATATATTATATAAACTGAATTGAAGAACTGAACTTATTCTAAGTATTTGAAATTGTAGTTTCGATATGTGATCGACTTGGGAACTTGTACAATAGCTATATGGCCTGGCCAATTATACGTGAGATGTATGATTAACACTAACATGATTTTATACTTTGTATGATAGGGATATGATCACATTTCTCACTAATAATTTTTCCGTCCCCAACTAGTACAGTGGATCCAACCATGACACATCACGATACATGATCAATGTCCAATATATCATGTACAATGTCTAATATATCATGTACAATATCTAATATCAATGCCGTGTACAATATCAATACGATAACCAATGTAACATCTCATGACTACAGATCCAAATCTATATACTAGTCCGTGTAGTATAGTGTCAAGAATCAGATATAACATTTCTAAATACTTGAATTATAGAAACTATCAAATAATAGAAATTATCAGAGAATGTACTCGCATGTGGTCCTTAGCTGGTATGAATCAGAGTCCAAGTCACAATCCAAATAGCCTATGTATTACAATTTTACCATGTCAAAAGATAATTTATTTTAATTTATTTAATTCTAAATAATTACTCTAAAATCCTATTTTAATCTTATTATTCTGAATTTTAGTTAATTCCTAAATTTTGTCCAAAGAAACTAAATTTTACCAATTCGAGACTGGCATGCAAATCGAGGCAATCTGTTGACCAAAAAGTCAACCAATGCAAACTCGACTTTCATGCATGGTTTTCTGTAGATTTCAGCATCAAGAATATGCTAGAATTTATGGCTCATCCAAATTTAAATTGGTTTGAAAATTATTACACATACCTAAAATTGTTTTGTGCAACGGTGGTTATTGTTAACCTAGAAGTTCTACAGAATTAATAGTATAGAAATATTTCGTATTAAATCTTTAGAAAAATATATGTCAATTATCTCGATATTATCTTTCTGAAACTTTAAACGGTTAGTGATTCTGATTCCTGGTTCTCCCAAAATTGTGAAAACACAGAGACGCGTCTATTTTCGGACATACTGTGCTCTACGAATTTTTTCGAATTTAATATTCAGAATTTCCTGAAAAAATTTACATATTCAGAAAACTAACCTCAATATAGTTCTAACACAAGAAACTGGACTACATTTAAAATCCGAAGCTATGAGTAATGGCTTTTGGAAGTTGAAAGAAACCCTAGATGACATCCCCTCAAATCTCTCTCTAAAATAATGAGATAACTAAAGTTATATATATATATATATATATATATATATATATATATATATATATATATATATATATATATATATAGAATAAGGGATGTGAGATGGCACCTCACTCTCAAAATAAGGTTGGCGGTGACGTGGCACAATCCCAGCCACACATATCATAATTGGCAAATTGCACTTAACCTCCTCCCCTCGTTTGTGTGGTTGGGATTGTTCCATCACCGCCACCCTTGTTTTGAGAGTGATGTGCCACCTCACCTCCCTTATTCTCTCTCTCTCTCTCTCTCTCTCTCTCTCTCTCTCTCTATATATATATATATATATATATATATATATATATATATATATATATATATATATATATATATATGCGGCTGAATGAAATGTTAAAGGCTGACACGTGTCAGAATCTGATTGGGTAATTTTGTTTAAATTATTTATTTTGGCTTGCTTTTATGAAAACATTATTTAAGTCGTTTTAAATCTAAATAACTCAAAAAAACATTAAAAATAATCATAAAAATCTAAAAAAATACAGATAATATATTTTGAACCTAAAAATCCTAAAAAAATACTTGAGACAATTTTATGTTCATAAGTTTTCTACTATAATTAGGAGAAGTTCTGAAAATTAGTTTTACCTATTTAAATAAAAATAAATATTAAATTTATTCCAAAAATTCTGAAATAATTATAGAAAATATATATTAATATTATAAACACTAAAAAAATTACGTGGATCCATTCTATATTCCTGGGCTTGAACAATAAATTCTATAATTCCTAAAAAAATAGTTATTTGTCAAAATAACTCCCAATAAATTCTAAAATACTCAGATTCTCAAAATATTCTAGAAATATATTTGATTACTTAGAACCCAAAATAAAAGTTTGAAACATTTTTAATTATGTTTGACACTAAAATAAATTCTTAAAAGCCCTAAAAAAATTACTGTTACTAGTTTTTAATTAACCAAAAATTATAAAAAAAAATTAATAGCCCAAAATTAACCTAATAACAACATTTAATCAAGAATTTTAGGATACAGAGGTTACGACAAAATTTTTAATCCTCAATAGTTTTTTTTTACCATCAAAATTTAAATTCATCAAACAATATAATCATGAAGTAAATCCATATTATTATTTCACAAATTTTTTAAAATTCTATAAATATTCTATTCCTAAAAATCTTTAAATTTAAAATCAAATTTCATTCTTATCACAATCTCCTCCAAAATTTTAAGTTAATAACTAAATACTCAAAAAAATTTAATATCCAATCATCTAATTTAAATCCAATCAATACATATTTATAAAATTTAAAATCTTATCCCAAATATTTGAATTCAAACACTAATCCATTAGTGATCTTATTCCTCGATTATTTTTCCAAACAATACTCAAATGATATAATACTTACGAAATCTTCAAATGCAACATTCAAAATATAAATTTTAAATTTGTATCTTGCAGTCAAATAAATATAAAGATGATCTTCTTAAATTTCTTAAAATTTAATGACAATTTCAATCATATCATAATCTTCATAAAAATTAATGATTTAACAAAATCGTCAATTCTGCCATATTAAATTCTCAACTCTTTATTTAAATTAAATTTTATCTTAGAAATTTAAAATCCTTAATAATTTTTTTTCTGCCACCATCATAATTTAAGCAATATAATCATGAAATCAAACCATTATTGTTATTTAACAAAGTCCTTAAAAATTAACTTCATCCTCATAACTTAAAATTTTAACGTAAATCTTCGAAATTTGAATTTATCTTCAATATTTAAAATTCAATAGAATTTTTTTCGTAAATCAGATTCACAAGTCATAACTCTTAAATATAATCTAACATTATTTCTTTAAAATTTAAATCTCATTTATAAATCTCTTCAAAATTTTAATAATTAAATCCTTCAAATTTAATCTCATATCCAAACTTAAAAATTAAATCCAATCTTCAAGTTTAAAAAAAAAAATTATTCTTAAAATTGGAATCTCAAATTGTAGTTATATCTCACAATAATTTGATTTGTCCCCATAGCCATAATTTACTTTATCCTCACTTCTATTACGTATACAAATTCTCGCTATTTAAATTAATGATCATCCTTAGAATATCGATTAATTATTCAATCCTATAAATTTAAAAGTTAAATCCAATCTTTAAAGTAAATCCTACTAATATATATTTCATGAATAAATTTAAAAAAATTCAAAGTCTCATACTCAATATTTGAATTACAAATCTACTCAACTAATCGTATCTCTCAAAAATATATATTTAATTTTGACTTCAAATTAAGTCCTTGAAAGTCGAATTCAATAAGTTATAAAATCAATCTTTGTATTATTATTCTTTTGGTCTAACTCAACCCATAAACTAAGTCTCAATATTATATTAAACTCCTAACACTCAAATTCTCAACATTTATCCTTAAATTATTTGAATTATATCTCAGAACTTTCAAGATTATCCTAAATTTTTTAAAAATTTAACACTATCCTCAATTTCAAAAAAATTCAACATTATCCTCAATTTATATTTTCGTTAGTAATCAAATATGACAACTTCTACCCACCATAAAATTTTATCCTCAAAATAAAATTCTCAAAATTTAACTTCTCGAACAATTAAAATAAAATGCATATACTTTCCTCAAAAGTCAAATATTTAAATATTGAAATAAAATTTTAATCACTTCCAAAAATTTGTATAGCATTGACTATGTTTATTGAATTGAATTTGAATCCTCAAAAAATTTAATAACATAAAATCTCAACACCTCAAAAAAAAATTAAAATTTATTTTCAATCTTCAAATTATAAATTTAAATCCACATCTTGTAGTCCAATAGCTCTAATGTTACTCTTTTTTTTTAATTAAGTAATAGACCCATACTCAAAATTTTAAATCAAATACTCAAAATTTAAATTCTTCAAACTTAAACTTAAATCCACTATAATAATCTACAAAAATCTAAAATTTCATAAATCTTCAACTTCTTGTCTTTATCATCATTTAATTTAAAACTATTTTTCTTTTTTCTTTTTTTCCAAAATTTTTTAACCATATTTTAGCAAGAAAATTATAATCATCAAGCTACAAAAAAATTTAAACCTCAAAGCAGAATTTTCTTTTTTAATAATTCTTATTTTCAATAATTGTGTAACCTTAAGAAAATAATTTACCAATCGAGCAGTCTACCCTTAACTTTGATCACACCAACTTATAAAAATATCATAATATATAATCACTTAATTTTTTTAAGTTCGTCTACTAGAGTTTACCTAAAAGTTTAACATGTATATCTATTTTAATCACGTAGCCTAAGTAACACCTTAACTACCCAAGTAATAAAATTAAAATAAGGTATTTCAATTGTATACCTAGTCCTAGCTATTCTCTTAAATTTAAATTAATCCTAATTGTGAATAAGCATCTCCTAGTCGCAGGTTTACATCTAGTACTACTATGTTAAAGTACTAACCATGACATCATACTTGATGCTTAGACGGACCGAAAAGAATTAATTAAGGTAATAGATATGATATCATCAAGGAAGGACAATAAAATTCTAAAGGAAGCAATATTCAGAAGGAATAAGGATAACAAGATCAAAGGATTGAAAATATTCCTAGTGGTGATTAAGTATTCGCTCTCATCATAGTATGCTATATCCTAGATCCTATACTACCACGACATCGCTCTAATTGCGAAGCTTGACCTGCATGGGCCACCACTAAAAATGTGTCATGAATCACACCTGATATAGGGGCACGAGTACGTGGGTACGTCCAGCCTACGCCGCAGCATCGACGGTAGAACACTGTCTAGGTCACAATACTATCTAACCAATCTCACACGAATATCCAACTCCATAAGGAGACACATATATCACAATATAATTATGAAAATACTCAATCACAGAACTAAATCACGATAAAATATCGAAGAAATAAACGAAATATAACACAAGTCTAAACAAAAAATAATCTAACTCAAACAATAACATCAAAGTCACAAAGTATGCCAGAAACAAATTCGGTACCGTAAACTGCTAAAAGAAACTAACTGAATAACTAGTGATCTCGGCTAGACCTCCCAGAAATCATACCTGAACTACAAGGTCCAAGGCTGCAGCTACTCTCCCTGTGGTCCATAATATGTCAGACACCAGTCCTCTAAGTCACAGTCTAAAAAAATATCCAGTTATGATTGGAGCGAAGTACAACCCAATAACAGTTCCAGTTAATTGATAAGGACTATAAAACAATAAATAGATGATGATATATACTGAGAGAACAATAAATAAATGCAATAAAAAAATAAAGAGAACAGGCAATATAGGTAATATGGTGTCACGACCCGCACCCGAAAATTCGGGCACGAGTGCGTGGGTACGTCCAGCCTACGCCGCAGAGTCGGCGGTAGTACGCTGTCTAGGTTATATCCATAGATAATAAATCTAGCTCATTCACAAATAAAATAGGCAAGATAATAATGGAAAAAAGATGCTTAAGATTTCAAATGAAATAAATGTGACAACAGATCAAATGTTTAATACAGAATCCAGAAATGAAATCGGGGACAAACTCGATTACTAAGATAAAAGAGCATAAATAAAAGCTACTGCTAACTACTCTGCAGAAGTAGTCTCCTGGGTGGGAACTGGCTCCTCATAAGTGTCATCTGTTCCCTCATAGGGGCCATAATAGGTAGGGGCAAGGTCCTCATCATCGTCTAAATCAACGGATCCAGTCAGAAAAAGAGCAAAGTACACAATGCACAACAAGATTAAACTAAATATTTATGACAATTAGACTGAGTATCATATTGAGAATATGCATAAAAGAAACAACAATAACTAAGAGTTAATGCTATAAACAGGAATATGAGAAAGCAGGAATAATATGAGACAGGAAAATGAAACTACATCAGCCAACAAGAACTATAACAAGACAAAAAGCTATGAGTATGAACTTGTGTTTGTTTTAGAATACATAGTTGGCATGTAGGGATTTATAAGGCTAATCCGGCCGTCATAGACGGCTATTAAACAGGAATAATCGAGATCCGGCTGAGGGTACAGTCGTGTACCAACAGCTATTAAACACGACAGGGGAAAGGGTAAACTACATGCCTTCTAGTATTCTCCCATCCGACAAGAAAAACAAGACATGAACTCCAGTATTCAAGACATAAATTCTAGTATTCTAACACTACGTATAATCATCAAGGGTACTAGTAGAGCAGAGAATTAATTATCATAATATAAAGATTAAACTTGAAGTGCATGTACTTGCCTGTTGTTTGGATCCAATTATAATTGTATCACGGGGAAATTTTCTAGAAATGAGTTCAGATACTGAAATAAACATTACCATCATGCTCAGAAGATGTCAAATAGCTAGAAATGCCTGTCCTTGGGTCCAATTTGGAGACAAGGGCAAAAACGGCAGTTTCGGATCAAAACGGGGTCCGCCGGGCCCGCTTTGCACCGAAAAACGTGTCCGGGTCAACGGTCTCCAAATTCACCAAACTTAGTGTCAACAGGTCAGGAACGATGATACGAACCCAACAGAACTTCCAGAATTGGATTCCGATGAGCCGATCACAAAATCGCCCGTCGAACGGGCCTGTGGGGCCCACGACACGCGATTTCATCAACGTTCTCAGAATCGAACCAAACTTGACCCACAGGACCAGCGTATTGCTACGAGTCCGATGGCACAAGTTTTGTCTTGATCCGAAGTGTGTACAAGAAGTTAGGGCAAATTGCAGAAAAGTCGGATACGGGGCGATGTCCGCGGATACGCGTTGATACCGGCGTGCACACACACCCGAATCAGCTTCCGCGAAAACTCACACGTCCGTATCGACGGCGCGCACGTATCTGTGAAGACCGCACGCGACCAAGTCGTCCCGTTTGGCGGGGCGTACTCAGTTCCGGGGTGAAACAGGGTCTGGTTTTTCCTGTTTTTGGATCGCGGTGTGCGATCACCACAGGACGCGATGCCCCGAGCGGTTTATCCGGGCATCGAGAGGGTCATACAGGCTTCACAACGCAATTTACAGAATTGAAAACGGAGATATAGGGTGCAAGATACGAGTACCTGAACGAGGCTCGAGAAACAGGGAATTTTCGTGTCGGTGTCGTGTCCGACACGACACGAAGAAATTGGGAATTATGGTTTCTGATTTGGGGGTTTCCGGCGGCGGTCCGGCCGGCGGAGGGCTGAGCGGCGCTGCTGGGGAGGCCGACCGGGGCTGGGCGGAGCTGTGCTGGTGGTCGGCGGCGCGCGGGGAGGACCGCCAGCGGCTGCCGGAGGTGGCCGGCCGCTGCTGCTGCTGCTGGATTCGAGGTGGAGGCCGGAGATGGGTTGGGCCGGATCAGCCCAATGGGCCGAAACAAAAAACAATAAAAATATTAATAATAATAATAATAAATATAATAAAATCAGTTAATTAATTAAATAATTAATTAAATAGTTTATAGGCATTTAAAAATAGGTCTGAGGCCAAAAAAAATTCAGAAAAATTACCCTAAGTCCAGTTTTTTTATTTTACACCTAAAATTATTATTTCCATGATATTTTAATATTGTTTATTAACAATTAAAAATTATTTAATAATTAAAACCTTGATTTTAATTACAAAAATTTCCCAAAAATTTCCAGAAAATTGGGAAAAATCCAAGTTTAATAATTTTGAAAATTCAGGGGATTTATAATCTACACAACTTATAAAAATTTCATCCTCGAAATTTAAGAATAACCATGGCACGAAAAGAAGGGCCGAGAGTTAAAATATACCTCAGGGTTCAAAAAGATAAGGGTAGCGCTCTCTAATTTCGTCTTCTCGCTCCCAGGTGGATTCGTCGGGAGAATGGTGCTTCCAAGCTAAGCGAACAAGGGAAATAACCTGGTTCCGTAGAACTTTCTCCGATCGGTCCAGTATCTCCACGGGTTGCTCTTGGTAAGTCAAATTTGGGCCTACTTCGAGCTCTGAGTGATCCAAAATATGGCTGGGATCTGACACGTATTTTCTCAGCTGCGACACGTGGAAAACGTTATGGACTCCATCCAGAGAGGGTGGCAATGCCAGACGGTATGCCACTTCTCCGATTCTCTCCTGTATGCCAAAAGGTCCAATAAATCTTGGGCTGAGTTTTCCACTCCTTCCGAACCTAATGGTGCCACGTGTCGGAGAAATCTTCAAGAATACCAGTTCTCCAACCTTTAATAAAGTCATAATCAAGTCTTAGTCCCATAATCATAATGTTTAAATTAACTTGAATTTCATAAATTAATTACCTCAAATTCCAAGGGCCTTCGGTGGCTATTTGCCCAATGTCGTTGCTTGTCTTGAGCCACTCGAAGTCTATCCCTTATTTGTTTCACCTTCTCAGTTGAATCGATCACCATCTCTGGTCCCAGTAGGGCTCTTTCTCCAACGTCGTCCCATGATAGCGGGGTACGACATCTTCGTCCATACAAAGCTTCAAATGGAGTCATCTCAATACTTGCTTGGTAACTGTTATTATAAGAGAACTCCACAAGATGTAGATAGTCTTTCCAGGATCCTCCAAAATCCAGAACACATGTACGAAGAATATCTTCAAGTGTCTGGATTGTACGTTCTGATTGTCCATCGGTTTGGGGATGATAAGCTGTGCTGAATTTGAGTTGAGTCCCCAAGCTGGCTTGTAGGCTCTTCTAGAAGTAAGAGGTGAATCTTGAATCTCGGTCGGAGACAATACTTACTGGAACTCCATGCAACTTAACAATATGTCTGATATATAAATCTGCCAACTTTTCTGTAGATAGCCCTACTTTGAAAGGTAGAAAATGTGCAGACTTGGTCAGTCTATCCACTATCACCCAAATTGCATCCTTTCCACTAGGTGTCCTTGGAAGCCCAGAAACAAAATCCATTGTAATATGTTCCCACTTCCACTCCGGAATGGGTAGTGGTTGAAGCAATCCCCCAGGTCTTTGTCTTTCAGCCTTGACTTGTTGGCATACTAAGCAACGAGATACGAAGCTGGCTACTTCTCTTTTCATGCCATGCCACCAAACATGCGTCCTCAGGTCTTTGTACATTTTGTTGGCTCCTGGATGTATGGAGTATTGCGATCTGTGCGCCTCTTGCATAATTTCTTGTCTTATATCTCCTTGAGGTACGCATAATCTATCTCCATGTCTCAGTGATCCATCTTCATGAATTTTGAAGTCCTCCACTAATCCAGCTTGCACTTGACCTCGAATGCTTCGCAGGCCTTCGTCTTGAAACTGAGTCTCTTTGATCTTATCTATTAAGGTAGACTGAATTTGCAAGTTCATCATTTGGCCTTCTTTTCCTGGGATAATTACCTCAATACCCAAACTTTCCAAGTCCTCGAGCAAGTGCCGGTCCATCGTCAAGTACATCGCCATAGGATATCTGCTTAGAGCATCAGCAACTACATTGGCTTTCCCAGGATGATATTGAAGGGTGATATCAAAATCTTTCATTAGTTCCAGCCACCTTCTTTGCCTCATGTTCAGCTCTTTCTGAGTGAAGATATATTTTAGACTTTTATGGTCTGTAAATATTTCTACTTTTTCTCCATAAAGGTAATGCTTCCATAGCTTAAGAGCAAAGATAACAGCTGCCAATTCTAAATCATGCGTTGGATAGTTCTTTTCATGAGGTCGAAGCTGTCTAGAGGCATATGCTATTACTTTCTTGTTCTGCTCCAATACACAACCTAGACCTTTTCCAGAAGCATCACTATATATAGCGAATCCTCCGGTCCCAGATGGTAAGGTCAGGATAGGGGCAGTAGTCAGCCTTTTCTTCAATTCTTCAAAAGCATGCTGACATTCATCAGTCCAGGTGAACTCTTCATCCTTCCTTGTTAATTTTGTCATGGGCTCAGCAATTCTAGCAAAGTCCTTCACAAAATTCTGATAGTAGCCAGCTAGTCCCAGGAAACTTCTAATTTCTGCTACAGAGTCTGGAGTGGGCCATGATTCTACTGCTGCTATCTTCTTGGGATCTACTGCTATTCCATCCCCAGTCACAACATGTCCCAAGAATTCTACTTTGTCTAGGAAGAATGCACATTTAGATAATTTTCCATAAAGTTTTTTCTTCCTTAAAGTTTCCAATGCCAGCCTCAAGTGTTCTTCATGTTCTTCGGGAGTCTTGGAATAGATCAATATCATCAATAAAGACCACTACAAATTTGTCTAGATATTGCTGGAAGACTCTGTTCATTAAGTTCATAAAAACTGCTGGAGCATTCGTCAACCCGAACGACATTACTAAGAATTTGTAGTGTCCGTTCCGGGTATTGAAAGCAGTTTTAGGGATGTCTTCCTTCCTCACCCTTACTTGGTGGTAACCAGACCTCAAGTCAATCTTTGAAAATACCCGAGCTCCACTTAATTGATCAAATAGGTCATCTATCCTGGGTAGGGGATACTTATTCTTGATTGTTAGAGCATTCAAGGCCCTATAGTCAATACACATTCGGGAAGTTCCGTCCTTCTTGGGCACAAATAATACTGGAGCTCCCCAGGGTGAGACACTAGACCTAATGAAGCATTTGTCTTCTAACTCTTTTATTTGCTCATTTAGTTCTATTATCTCTTTCTTGTTGATTCTGTAGGAATTTTGAGATACTGGCGCTGCTCCTGGCACTAAGTCAATAGAGAATTCAACTTCTCGGTCTGGAGGTAATCCTGGGAGATCCTCAGGGAAGACATCAAGATATTCAGAGATGATAGGTAGTGGCAATTCTTCTGGTATTGGGGCTCCGCAAATTTTATTACTACCCATTTCTCTAGAACCTCTAGCAAATTCAAATTCTGGCTTGTCAGGGGGCCTGAAGATTACACTACCTCTGTGACAGTCTATAGTGGCATGATGTTGACTCAACCAATCCATACCCAGTATAATGTCAAAACTGGGAACTGGCATTACGAGTAGCCTAGCATATAGTTCTCTTCCACATAATTTAATAGGACAATTGTTACATGCATCACTAACCGGGATGATTCCTCCACCGGTAATGATCTTATAATAATTCCTAAGGGGTTCAGTGATTAAGCTATGCTTCATAAGGAAATCTACTGACATGAATGAATGTGAAGCTCCAGAATCAAATAAAGTAATGGCTGGTATTGAATTTATAAGCACAGAACCTGTGATCACGTCTGCTGTGGCTTCAGCTTCTTCCAGAGTCATTGCATAAGCACGGCCTTGCTGAGGTGCACCCCTCTGTTGCTACTGTTGGTGCTGAGCAAAACGTTGTTGTTGAGTTGGAAGCGGGGGTCCCCTCTGCTGTGCTGCTGGGGGCCTGGCCTGGACGGAAGCCTTTGGTGCAGCTGGGCGTCCTTGAGCAGCAGGACAGTCCCTTATTTGATGCGCTGCTGAGCCGCAGTAGAGGCAGGCACCTAGCCTCTTCCTGCAGACTTGCCAAGTGTGACCTGGTTTTTGGCAAAAGTTACAAGCGACAGCTTGTTGGTTTTGTCCTTGAGCCTGGTATTGGGGTGCTGGAGCTCGAGGGAGAGGACGCTGAGTTTGCTGCGGGGCCCTCTGCTGTTGTTGTTGTTGAAATGGGCGTTTGTGGGGTCCCGTATTTCCAGTATCTCTCTCCCGCTTTAGTTTATGCCCCATGTCTCTCTCAACGCCTTGTGCCACGCTCAAGATTTCCTCGTAGGTGCGAGCTCGGCTAGTGGTGACAGCAAGGCGAATATCCGGAGACAGCCCCTTCTTGAATCTACGGGCTCTGTCCTCCGGGGTACGAACCATGTACTCTACAAAGTTGCTCAACCTGCTAAATTCAGCAGTGTACTCATCAACAGATAGGTTACCTTATTCCAGTCTCTCGAATTGGCTTTCGAGAGCTTCCCGAGCCACTTCGGGGTAGAATTTCTCCTTGAATAGCCTCTTGAAGTCCTCCCAGGTGAGGTCAGGAGCAGATAGTTGGGGTTCATCTCTGAACCAGGTCCGAGCTATGTCAAACAGTTGCAGGCTCGTGGACTCCACTTTGAGATCATCAGGGACCCGAGCAGACTTCAGGAGTCTCTCCACATTCTCTATCCACTCATCGGCATAGAGAATGCCCTCAGTTCCGTAGAATTCCAGGGGTTTAAGGTTCTTGAAGTCTTTGGCACTTCCTGGCCTTTTGTGTGGTGACTCCTGGGACCTAAGAGCTTCTGAGAGGCTGGTTCGTAGAAGTGCAGTCTGTTCTTTCTGGGATTCTATGAGTCCCTGGAACACTCCGAGTAGCTGTGCCCCATCTAGAGTAACTGCTGGAGTAGATTGAGGAGGCGGGAGTGCAAGAGTTTCGGGCACAGTCTGTTTAGCTGGTTCTGATGTGCCTCCTACTGTGTTCCTTGTCTGAACCATTCTGAAAGATTAAGGGACAGGAAGATTAGAACAGATTACTTGGAAATCAAGGGCGATAGGAAAATTGATCAGAAATGATATCAAGAATTGAAATGAAGATCCTATTCTGTGAATGAGCTTTTCCTAGAATCCTCAATCTTATTCCATACCCTGTCCTAGGGTATTACCCTATTTAAGGATACATACCTGCATGGGCCACCATAAAAATGTGTCACGACCAGCACCCGAAAATTCGAGCAGGAGTGCGTGGGTACGTCCAGCCTACGCCGCAGAGTCGGCGGTAGTACGCTGTCTAGGTCATATCCACAGATAATAAATCTAGCTCATTCACAAATAAAATAGGCAAGATAATAATGGGAAAAAGATGCTTAAGATTTCAAATGAAATAAATGCGACAACAGATCAAATGTTTAATACAGAATCCAGAAATAAAATCGGGGACAAACCCGATTACTAAGATAAAAGAGCATAAATAAAAGCTACTGCTAACTACTCTGCAGAAGTAGTCTCCTGGGTGGGAACTGGCTCCTCATAAGTGTCATCTGTTCCCTCATAGGGGCCTTAATAGGTAGGGGCAAGGTCCTCATCATCGCCTAAATCAACGGATCCAGTCAGGAAAAGAGCAAAGTACACAATGCACAACAAGATTAAACTAAATATTTATGACAATTAGACTGAGTATCATATTGAGAATATGCATAAAAGAAACAATAATAACTAAGAGTTAATGCTATAAACAGGAATATGAGAAAGCAGAAATAATATGAGACAGGAAAATGAAACTACATCAGCCAACAAGAACTATAACAAGACAAAAAGCTATGAGTATGAACTTGTGTTTGTTTTAGAATACATAGTTGGCATGTAGGGGTTTATAAGGCTAATCCGGCCGTCATAGACGGCTATTAAACAGGAATAATCGAGATCCGGCTGAGGGTACAATCGCGTACCAACAGCTATTAAACACGACAGGGGAAAGGGTAAACTATATGCCTTCTAGTATTCTCCCACCCGACATAAAAAACAAGACATAAACTCCAGTATTCAAGACATAAATTCCAGTATTCTAATACTACGTGTAATCATCAAGGGTACTAGTAGAGCAGGGAATTAATTATCAAAATATAAAGATTAAACTTGAAGTGCAGGTACTTGCCTGTTGTTTGGATCAAATTATAATTGTATCACGGGAAAATTTTCCAGAAATGAGTCCAGATGCTGAAATAAATATTACCATCATGCTCAGAAGATGTCAAATAGCTAGAAACGCCTATCCTTGGGTCCAATTTGGAGACAAGGGCAAAAACGGCAGTTTCGGTCAAAACGGGGTCCGCCGGTGGGCCCGCTTTGCACCGAAAAACGTGTCCGGGTCAACGGTCTCCAAATTCACCAAACTTAGTGTCAACAGGTCAGGAACGATGATACGAACCCAACGGAACTTCCAGAATTGAATTCCGATGAGCCGATCACAAAATCGCCCGTCGAGCGGGGCCTGTGGGCCCCACGACACGCGATTTCGTCAACGTTCTCAGAATCGAACCAAACTTGACCCACAGGACCAGCGTATTGCTACGAGTCCGATGGCGCAAGTTTCGTCTCGATCCGACGTGTGTACAAGAAGTTAGGGCAAATTGTAGAAAAGTTGGATACGGGGCGATGTCCGCGGATACGCGTTGATACCGGTGTGCACACACACCCGAATCAGCTTCCGCGAAAACTCACACGTCCGTATCGATGGCGCGCACGTATCTGTGAAGACCGCACGCGACCAAGTCGTCCCGTTTGGCGGGACGTACTCAGTTCCGGGGTGAAACAGGGTCTGGTTTTTCCTGTTTTTGGATCGCGGTGTGCGATCACCACAGGACGCGATGCCCCGAGCGGTTTGTCCGGGCACCGAGAGGGTCATACAGGCTTCACAACGCAATTTACGGAATTGAAAACGGAGATACAGGGTGCAAGATACGAGTACCTGAACGAGGCTCGAGAAACAGGAAATTTTCGTGTCCGTGTCGTGTCCGACACGACACGAAGAAATTGGGAATTAGGGTTTCTGATTTGTGGGTTTCTGGCGGCGGTCCGGCCGGCGGAGGGCTGAGCGGCGCTGCTGGGGAGGCCGACCGGGGCTGAGCGGAGCTGTGCTGGTGGTCGGCGGCGCGCGGGGAGGACCGACAGCGGCTGCCGGTGGTGGCCGGCCGCTGCTGCTGCTGCTGGATTCGAGGTGGAGGCCGGAGATGGGTTGGGCCGGATCAGCCCAATGGGCCGGAACAAAAAAAAATAAAAATATTAATAATAATAATAATAAATATAATAAAATCTGTTAAATAATTAAATAATTAATTAAATAGTTTATAGGCATTTAAAAATAGGTCTGAGGTCCAAAAAAATCCAGAAAAATTACCCTAAGTCCAGTTTTTCATTTTACACCTAAAAATATTATTTCCATGATATTTTAATATTGTTTATTAATAATTAAAAATTATTTAATAATTAAAACCTTGATTTTAATTACAGAAATTTTCCAGAAAATTCCAGAAAATTGGGAAAAATCCAAGTTTAATAATTTTGAAAATTCAGGGGGTTTACATATGGTATAGCCAGTGATATATGAAATGAAGAGAAAGAGCTACAATATCATATACGGGGTGATGTAGTATACGAACTGAATTGAAGAACTAAACTTATTCTAAGTATTTGAAATTGTAGTTTCGATATGTGATCGGCTTGAAAACTTGTACAATAGCTATATGGCCTGGCTAATCATACGTGAGGTGTATGATTAACACTAACATAATTTTACACTTGTACGATAGGGATATGATCACATTTCTCACTAACAATTTTCTCGCCCCCAACTAGTATAGTGGATCCAACCATGACACGTCACGATACATGATCAATGTCCAATATATCATGTATAATATCTAATATATCATGTACAATATCTAATATCAATGTTGTGTACAATGTGAATACGATAACCAATGTAGCATCTCATGATTAAAGATCCAAATCTATATACTAGTCCGTGTAGTAAAGTGTCAAGAATCAGATGTAACATTTCTAAATACTTAAATTATATAAATTATCAAATAATAGAAATTATCAGAGAATGTACTCACCTGTGGTCCTTAGCTTGTATGAATCATAGTCCAAGTCACAGTCCAAATAGCCTAATGTATTACAATTTTACCATGAAAAAAGATAATTTATTTTAATTTATTTAATTCTGGATTAATTACTCTAAAATCTTATTTTAATCTTATTATTCTAATGTTTAGGTTAATTCCTAAATTTTTTTTCAAAGAAACTAAATTTTACCAATTCGAGACTCATGGCATGCAAATTGAGGCGATCAGTTGATCAAAAAGTCAACAGATGCAAACTCGACTTTCATGAATGGTTTCCTGTAGATTTTAGCATAAAAAATATGCTAGAATTTACGGCTCATCTGAATTCAAATTCGTTTGAAAATTATTGTACATACCTAAAATTGTATTGTGCAACGGTGGTTGATTGTTAACCTAGAAGTTCTATGGAATTAACAGCACAAAAATATTTCCTATTAAATCTTGAGAAAAATATATGTCAATTATCTCAACATTTGATTTTCAAAACTTTAAACGGTTAGTGATTTTGATTCCTGGTTCTCCCGAAATCGCAAAAACACCGAGACGCGTCTATTTTCAGACATGCTGTGCTCTACGAATTTTCCAGAATTTAATATTCAGAATTTGGAGTCCGGAGCTATGAGAAATGGCTATGAGTAATATCTTCTGGAAGATGAAAGAAATCCTAGATGACATCACCTCAAATCTCTCTCTCTCTCTAAAATAATGGGAAAATTAAGGTTATATATATATATATATATATATATATATATATATATATATATATATATATATATATATATATATATATATATATATGCGGCTGAGTGAAAAGTTAAAGGCTGACATGTGTCAGAATCTGATTGGATAATTTTGTTTATATTATTTGTTTTTGATTTGCTTTTATCAAAATATTATTTAAGTCGTTTTAAATCTAAATAACTCAAAATAAACATTAAAACTTATCCTAAAAATCTGAAAAATTTATAGAAAATATATTTTGAACCTAAAAATCCTAGAAAAATACTTAAAAAAATTTTATGTTCATAAGTTTTCTACTATAATTAGAAAAAACTCTAAAAATTAGTTTTACCAATTAAATAAAAATAAATATCAAAAATATTTCTAAAATTCTAAAATAATTTCAAAAAATATATAATAATATTATAAACACTAAAAAAATTACGTGGGTCCATTCTATATTCCTGTAATTACACAATAAATTCTATAAGTCCTAAAAAATTAGTTATAGTCTAAATAACTCCCAATAAATACTAAAATACTCAGAAAATTCTCCTAAAATTCTCAGAAAATTCTAGAAAATAGATTTGATTATTTAGAATCCAAAATAAAAGTTTGAAACATTTTTAATTATGTTTGACACTAAAATAAATTCTTAATTAACCAAAAATTGTGAAAAAAATTCAATAGCCCAAAATCAACCTAATAACAACATTTAAGAAAGAATTTTAGGATACAGAGGTTACACACACCATCGTAGGTCCTCCTCAACTTCTTCCACACGTCCTTTACAATCTCAAGGCCATCCACTGTGGTGACGATCGACTGGACTAAAGAATTAAGGAGCCAAATGTATATCATCATATGAGTGGACTTTCACTCGTCGCGTTCTGCCAAGCCCTCATCCAGCTCTGTCTTCTCACCTGACAAGAAATCCTCCAGGTTCTTCCCTACGAGAGTTTTTCTCACCCGTCGTTACCAACTCAGGTAGGTGGCCCGTCCATTAACCTTCAGATCGACGGAGGAAATCTCCAACTTCGTCGGTGTTCGTGTCGCGCTCTCACCAGCCGACAGTTTCATCAGCTTCATCAACGTTGCGATCTTCGCAGGGTTCAACTTCTTGATGATCTCCTCCATCGATCCTCCCCTTCTCCGATCACCTCACACTCGTCCCACGATTCACGTTCGTCCTCTCCAAGACCCGATCATGCCTTTCTCCCATCGGATCTAGGCCTTCGATGTCAACGTCCGAAACGACCTGCGGAAGATGCCGAAAACCGCGACAAAAGGCTCCTGCGGTGGCGGAAGTGTGTTGGTGGCAGCGGCGACGACGGTGGTGGCTGTGGTGGTTGCGCGACAACGGTGGTGGCGGCTAGGATTTGTGCTTTGATACTATGTAGAATATTTTGGAGTTATTTTTTTATTATTGATAATCCCTTGGTTATATATATATATATAACCTTAGAACCCTCCATCTTACATAAAATCCCCTAATACATTCTAATATATCAACAATTATATAACTTACCTTACTATCTTAATATATCTTTTGCAACTTAGCCACCCAAACATGATCCTCCCTTCCTCTTGAAGATGTTGCTGCTATTGTTGATGCAATATCGAAAGAAAGATAGCACAACACAGAAGTTCCATATGATTGATGGATTATCATATGATTTTCTTCTAGCTTACATATGTTGATTGATTATCTAACTAGATATCAGGTTGCGCTAAACATGCTCAGAGAAGGGGGACTTGCTTCTTTTTATATTGTTCTCGACCCTTCTCTTACCTTACATTGCCGTGAACCTCTGCATTTTTGACATGTGACTCTTTTTATGTTTCTTTGCAACTTATAGGAGACTGGACTGTCAGTTTTTACTAAAATTGATATGGTGCTTATTTCTATACAAATGGAGTAAAAAAAAATCTCTTCCCGAGCAGTATCAGAAGAGGCCAGAGACAATATTTTTTTAGTGGAACATCTTTAACATTTCCTGCAGAAGAAACCTATGAAATTATTTCTTTCCTCTTGCAATTAGTCATGTATCTAATACAAGATCTTACCTCGTCATTTAGACTCTTTATAGTCATTGAGAGATGAAGGTAACCTGTGTATAAATGAAAATAAGTGTATGTAGTGGCAATTGCATTAATGTAGTTTTTATTTGTTCATGTGCAAGATTGAGGGAGTAGGATTCTTTGAATTCTACCAAACTCATTAATGAAGTTTGTCGGTTTCTTTTACCCAAGTTGCTAGAAGTAACTTCTTCAGGAAAATCTTCAATTGGTAGAAAATAAAAATTGCACATTACAATTTGTATAGCCTGTGCATGATGAGTTTCTTGGTGCTCTCGTAGTGAAATTTGCCAACACATGTTCTTTATGGAAGGTAGGTTGGTCATAGGTCACTTGAGCGGGACAGAATTTAAGATGAAAATGGGACTTTCTTCTCATATCTGAAGTTCTTTAACTTCAATCATGAAGGAACCATATGGCACACATTGGGAAGTGGAGTCCTTTTATCTTCTCCTTGTCCTTGAAGTTCTATGACTCAAGTGGAGCCCTGCCACTTGAGGAATCCAAAATATGGAATCTCTCTCGATTCAAGATAGGTTGGAATTATGTTAATTTCATGAACATATTCATCCTAAATGCCTCTGTTATTTGCTTTGTTGTACTTGTCATACTGATACCAGTAGCTTCCTAGGAGAAGCAAGAATCTTGTTTCAGTACAACTCTTGGAATGGAGTGCCTAACGTGTCTTGGTGACTTGGAATAAATGTAGGTATTGTAGAACGTGATGGTATTCTTGGATTGTATATAAATAAACCTTCAAGTATCATCCCATATTATTAGGGTTGGTTCCCTGAATGATCTCCCATTTTACTCAACCGTGCACCATTCTATATAGGCACATGTTTCCAAACGAATACTTAATTGTTCTATACCTGACATTGTTATCTGAACACTCTATACTGGTACACACATTTAAGCACACACTCACACAGGTGAACATACACAATTTTTTTATTATATCTCAGAACATTCATGCTCATAGATAGCTTGCATGATGCTTAAATCTATCCTACACATGACCTCCTGACACAGTTTTTCTGTAGTTCAAAGCAAAGAATTGTTGCAATCGAATGTTAGATGTAGATAGTGAATCAGATTGCGCAATCAGCTTTGCGATCGGTGTGGTTATTTGTCTCACATTGAAGCGGCGTGTTAGGCATTGGGTCAGTAAAATTTTGAGGATCGAGGTATTCCAGTCAGAGGATCGAGGTATTCCAGTAAAATTTTGAGGATCGAGACATTTAAGCGGCGTGTGGTTATTTGTCTCGTATTGAGCTTGTGGGAGATTGGGGCGTGACAACTACCAATCAGGCGAGGATCTCTTACGAGGAGGTTCTGTCAGAGGCCAGGATCCAGGAGACTATTGGCAGAGGATCGAGGTATTCCAGTGTAGCTGTAACAGCTAAGGCACAACCAGGAGCAGCAGGACCGATCTGTCATCCAGGAGTACAGACGCAATAGAGGATTGTGCCGTATCAACAGAGAGAGCTACCGATATGTCACTTTTGCAGAAAGAAGGGACATATTCAGAAAGATTGCAGAAGAAGGTTAGGACAGTGTTTGAGGTGCGGATCGAACCAACATCAGGATCAAGAGTATTCTCAGTATGTCAATAGAGTCCAGCAGATAGTGCAAAGGCCAGCTCCATGGGTCCTAGGTATATCCGTAGCATTGCTTGATAATTTATACCTTATTATGTATTTATTTTAATTTTAAGGACGAAATCCTTATAAATTGGGTAGATTGTAAACCCCCTAGACCAAATTTAGGTCTACCTGACTTAGATAGAGAGACTAGGGTTAGTTTAGAGCCATTTAGAATTAGAACATAGTGTTTTAGATTAATGTACACAATATTCGTATCACTTTGTGCACCTTACCGTTGCTTCGATATTTGGAGTGCTACACTAGCATTTGCTTCTAAATAAATTTCACACACTTTTTCTAGACGTGCCAGCCTTCCATTCTGACCTTTGTGTAACTCATAAATATCCTCCCTTGTGCTTCATTTTAGTCTCACAATATTCGTTACAAACGTCCATTCTTAAATTCAAATAAATCCAACTTTGCATCCTTGTCCGTTCCAATCAAAATTGGGGACCCAACCTCAACCCATTTTGTGCAATCCAATTTATGACAATATTCTATTCAGAGTCTTCTACGTCCATGACACTTGTGTCCCTCCCAATTTTAATCCTATGCACTCCCAATTAATTTAAGAACACCATTTACACTAATTTTAATTAAATTGGTGTAAGGACCCAACCTAACCCAAAACTAGACCCAACACCAACCCAAACCCCCACTCACACCCTCAAGGTTCATACTAAACACCACACACCCTTTTAACCCACTAAATCACACCAAACATGGTATTTTTTCTCATTCAATCCCAATTTACATTATTTGTGCAATTTCCTAATTGTTAGGGACTTTTGTGCAAATAGACAATTAGGTGTCCACCTCCCATTGGAGCCAAGCCATGAAGAAACCCCCCTCCCCTTCATTGTTGACCGATCCACCTTATTTTCCCTCCATTTTGGGGGTACTATATACAACTTTTTCTTCCTACATTATCTACACCCTCCATTCAAAACCAAAGCCATCCTAGCCCTCTATTTCTTCATATAGAACCTTCCCCCCATCCCTAAAAATGCGTGTAGTCGGCCCTAATCCCAATGCCATCCTCCTCTCTCTCTCTCCTACATAAACACTACCTCTTGTCACGCCCCAGTCCCAATATACGTAGGACTAGGAATACGTAACACGCTAGCCATATGTATACAAACTCCAATATATGGAAACAATAGACACACGTACGCTGTACATGAATATCAAATCCACCAGTGGTAATATACTGTCAACAAGTCACACGCAATCTATATCTCATCCACAGCACAAATAAATAAATAAGAAATAAATAACTGAATATCAAATAGGAAGTCTCAAAGTATGATAGTCGGATGGCAACAAATCCACTGCAAATCGACTATACTAACTACTAAAAGAGAGAAGAGATTAACTCTAATATAAGATAAATATCCAAAAAGAAAATAGCAACTAGAATCTCTAACAGCTGTAATGAATCAAAGATACTCTGAAGATAAGACCTCCTCAGTCTGATAAGAAGCGTCAGGTCCAGGTCCGTACTCCTGTGGATACTCCTGCCCGTCTATATCTGGAAAGGTACCAGGTCCTCAGAGGGACGTAACAAGATACATATAAATATGCCAATAAAGTACTGAAAATAAATATCCAATGGGGTCGCCTAACCGTCTAAGTGAATGCAGTTGAGAACAAATTTCCAATAAGTGGGCTATCTGGCTAAAATGGGATTGGCATGATTCTCTTGGAGATTCAGGGGCCTACAAAGCATGTCATCTTTTGAACGGCAGAGGCCACCTGATAATATATAATATATAGTGGTCATCATGACTGCGCATCTCCGGCGGAGCGTACGGGTTACACAAGAAAAGTGCAAAGGAGCCCAAATGCCTTACTTGTTGTTCTCCCCACCCCATGATCTAAGCATGTCACATCCATGACACGATGATACCTCTAAATAACTATCAGGTCTACCAGCATGCAAAATTTCTATCGGCAGTTATCCTTATCCGTCTGACGACCTATACGTACCAGTGGCCAGCCGAGTACGCAAGTCCGTGTCCTACATGTGACTCACACTCGTGTAAGAACAGTGTCATGGCCAATGAAACATAAGAATGTCTCATGATAATGGGGTGGTCTCATAAAGTAGGTCCAATGCATATACATAATAAAAATAGAATACGACGTCACCGTCATTGCACCCAAGTTTCCTTGGACGCGCTGTTTATATAGCAGTTAAAATTATATGAACTAAATAGACAGAAATAAAGATACATGCAACATATAGAATATAAATTACAGTACAATGACAAGGTATACTTGCCTGACAAAAAATCTATATAGTGTAAGCGTCCAAATGTCAAGGACACGGGATTAGGAACTAAGGCCTCCGAAAAAATATCTCCGGATGCTAAAATAGACATCACCAACATTTTCAGAATCAGCGAGATAGCTAGAAAATACTACCCTTTCGTCCAATTTGGACACAGGGGCAAAACGGTAATTTTGGGTCAAAGCAGGGTCCACATGTTACCCATTTTGCACCAAAAAGCGTGCTAACGATAAAGGTCTATAAATGGGACAAATTATAGGTCAAACAAATTCTAAATGTTATTACGAACTCAACGGTATGTCCAATTTTGGATTCCGGTGAGCCGAACACAAATTGCCCAAAAAGTCAACCGTGGGGCCCGCAAATAGGCGGCTTGGTCAACTGTCTCAGAATTGCATGAAAATTGTGTCACATGACCAACGTGATCCCACGAGTCCAGTGGTATAAGTTTCGTCACATTCTGACAAGCGTACAATAATTGGTGCGGGGTTTTGCAATAGTCACGATACGGAGACTTTTTACGGATACGGGTTGATTTCGACGCGCACACGCATCCAAATCAGTTTTTGCGAAAGCTCACACATCTGGGTATACCATGCGTGCCTTTTGGTGCACTTGGTACAAGACGGGACAGTCCCGTTTGGCGGGCCGTGCTCCGTATCATAAATTTTAAAGTTTCAAAAATAGGTTTTTCATAATTTTTAACCCAATTTAATTCTGCATATAACACAAATTAAAATGATGTAATTGACAAAAAATAATATAGGTTAGGTGGTCTTCACATAGCAAGAAGAAAATCTACGTTTGGATCTCTGTGGTGGGAGATACGAGTCCGTAAACATGGGTAGTTACAACAGTTTTTCTGAGATTAAAAATTATCGTTTTTCTCCAACTTGCTCTCGGTTTTTACCTAGGGTTACACGCTGTTTGAAGAAAACTAATACACAGTATTGGAAGAGGGATAGGTCAGGAATATACCGATGAAGGCGGGGTCGAGTTTGGTCGAGCGATGGAACGGAAATCAATGCGTGAACAGGGCTTCGCTGCTGTGAATTTCTGCAGTGCGCGTGGTCGCGGAGCGAGCGGAGGTGCTGGGCGACTGCTCCGACGGTGGCGGCGGGTCCAGGCGGTCGGCGGCGGTGGGCTCGGGGTTGTAGAGATGGTAAGGGTTTAGGTTTAGGGTTTTAATATGAATGTAAAGTATATATATAAGTGTAGAGAACCGAAAGGGGTGGGGGAAACCCGCGCGGGGGGTGGGGGGGTGTAGTTGCTGCTACTGCTTAGGAAATTAGGGTCGTGGGTTTGGGGTTTCTACAGGGCCGGGTAGGGGTTTTGTTTTAATTTCTATTTTCCTTTTTCTTTCTTTTCTATTATTCTTTTCATTTTAATAAATCTATCTATATATATATATATATAATTTTAAAAATTTATATTTGTACATAAAACTAATCTTTTATCCTTCTACAAGGTCTCCTATATGAAATAAATTAAGGTAAAATAATAGTTGCTCTGTAAAACCTCTAATTCATATTTACCTAGAAATAAAATTTTAATAAATTCTATATCTTCTAATTGACTAATAAATACTATAAATAATTTAAATAATTAATTAAATAATTAATACGGTTTTTAAAATTAGGGGTTTTACATTCTACCCAACTTATAAAAATTTTGTCCTCGAAATTAAAACTAAGCCACGAAAGAAAGTCAAGGATGGTATAAGGTATAAATTAACAAAGTAAATTCATACCTTGGTCTACAAATAGGTACGGAAAATTTTTGTCCTCTTGGTATGACAAGCTCGGCCCAATGGTGATCTCAGAATGGTCGAGAACATGACTGATATATGCCATATATCGCCTAAGTTACGACACATAAAATATATCATGTACTCCCTCAAGTGAAGGTGGTAGCGCAAGTCGATACGCCACTTCTTCCACTCTCTCTAGCATGTCAAATGGTCCAATATACCTTGGGCTCAACTTGCCACGCCCTCCGAATCGAATGGTGCCTCTGGTAGGTGATATCCTTAAGAAGACATGATCGCTCTCTTTAAACTCCAAGGGACAACGATGAAGGTCTGCCCACTGCTTCTGTCTGTCTTGCGCTGCTAGCAAGTGCCTTTGTATCTTCTTCACTGTCTCAACGGTGTTGACTACCAACTCTGGTCCCAGAATCTGACGTTCTCCTACGTCACTCCAATACACGGGTGACCTACACTTTCTTTCATACAATGCTTCAAACGGAGCCATCTGGATGCTCGCTTGATAGCTATTGTTGTAAGAGAACTCCACAAGATGTAGGTGGTCCTCCCATGATCCTCCAAAGTCTAACATACAAGCCCTCAACATATCCTCTAGTGTCTGAATAGTACGTTCGGACTGCCCATCTATCTGCGGGTGATAAGATGTACTGAACTTTAGACGAGTTCCAAGACTCTCTTGCATGCTTCTCCAAAAGTGCGATATAAAATGTGAATCCTTATCTGATATAATATTGACTGGTATGCCGTGCAATCTCATAATTTGCCTCATGTATAAGTCAGCCAAAGCTTCTGTAGACTGGCCAACCCTAAAAGGCAAGAAATGGGTTGACTTGGTGAGTCGATCCACTATTACCCATTCTACATCTCTCCCACTTGGACTCTTAGGAAAACCCATGACGAAGTCCATAGTGATGTGCTCCCACTTCCACTCTAGAATCGGAAGTGGTTGCAGTAACCCTATTGTTCTCTGATGCTCCGCCTTTACCTACTGATATACTAGACATTTGGCTATAAAGCGAGCTATCTTTCTTCTCATCCCATGCCACCAAAAGTGCTGTCATAAGTCACGGTACATATTGGTGCCTCCAGGATAAATAGAATATATCAAACTATGAGCTTTTGCCATCAACTCCTGTCGAATCTCTCCATTGGGAACATATAGACGATCACTGCATCGTAATGTCCCATCATCATGAATGCGCAATCTCATCTGCTCTTCGGCCTCTGTCCTTTCTTTCAATCTCCTGAATCTGGCGTCCGTAGGCAAAGATGCCTTGATCCTCTCTACTAGTGATGAATGTACTTGCAAGTTAGCTAATGTCCCATCTGCTCCGGGTAATATCACTTCTAGGTCGAGCTCTTACAAGTCCTCCAATGATTCCCTCGGTGTCGTCGAGAAATAAGCTGCTGGCTTCCGGCTTAACACGTCTGCTACTACGTTAGCCTTGCCTGGGTGATAATGTAGCTCTATCTCAAAATCCTTCATCAACTCAAGCCATAGACGTTGTCTTATATTTAACTCCTTCTGCATGAAGACATACTTGAGGCTTTTGTGGTCTATATAGATCTCCACTCGTTCCCCATATAAGTAATGTCTCCATAGCTTCAAAGCAAAAACAACGGCTGCAAGTTCCAAGTCATGAATTGGATAATTCTTCTCATGCACTCGTAACTGTCTAGATGCATATGCAATCACCTTGCCATGCTACATCAACACATATCCTAAGCCTTTCCCTGATGCGTCACTGTAAATCACATAACCTCCTGATCCTGATAGAATAGTCAATACTGGTGCTATGGTCAGTCGCTTCTTCTACTCCTCGAAAGCGGCTTGACACTCGTCGGTCCATACGAACCCTTGATCCTTGCACGTCAACCGAGTCATAGGTGCTGCTATCCTTGAGAATTTCTCCATGAACCGTCGGTAATATCCCGCAAGTCCAAGGAAACTCCTTACCTCCGATGCTGATTTAGGAACGGGCCATGTCTCGATTACCGAGATTTTCTCTGGATCAACAGAAATACCATCTCCCGTAACGACATATCCAAGAAATAAGACTCTGTCCAAGAAGAACTCACATTTACTGAGCTTTGCATATAACTGCTCTCTTCTCAATATCTCTAGAATAATCCGCAGGTGCTTCTCGTGCTCCTCGTGGCTCTTCGAATAGACAAGTATGTCATCTATGAAGACGACCATGAACTGGTCCAAATACAGATGGAATACTCGATTCATTGAGTCCATAAAGATAGTTGGAGCATTGGTCAATCCAAATGGCATGACCAGAAACTCGTAGTGTCCATATCTTATCCTGAATGCGGTCTTCGGGATGTTCTGCTTCCATACCTGTAACGACCCGCTCCGCTCAACCCGGAGGGCCAATTCAAACGGCACAAGTGTAGCTATTCAACCCGCCTTGCTCAGCGAGATGGCTCGTTCGATGCAAAGGCTTTCATGCTGGGATCTTCAATGGAGTCAGACTTAGGCTATCAGAGGCGCGTTCGGAGTCTCGCTCGACCGATGCGATACATCGCTAAGGTGGGTAGCCCCGGTGAACCTGTCTCTACTTAGCTGCACACTAAGAAAATGAATGTTACATGCTAGTTTACAGGCGATAACCTTTGCATGCTAATAAAAGAGATGAACGCACATAGCCAAGGGGATAACCCTGCCTTATCATTGAGTAGAACTTGGAAATCTTACTTGCTATTTGCGTAGTCGGGATTGTTGAGTTGGAATGTAGTAATTTTCTTCATATATGCCATAAAGTAGTGTGAGTTCTTACTGAGGCGTTGCACCGCACGGAACATGACACGGGATGGAGTAAAATCAGGTTGCATGCATAGACGTGGAAGGCTATCAAATAGTCGTTCCAAGTCAGGAGATGGAAGGAAATGAATGTACTCGGGATATGCAGATCGCCGAGGCAGTCTCTAATCAGAGAGCTGCGTAAAGAAGAAAAGATCCGAGTGTAGTCCTCGGCAAGGATTGATCCGAGTGTAGTCCTCGGCAAAGATTGATCCGAGTGTTGTCCTCGGCTAGGATTGGAAGTTGGGGGAGTAGTTGCATGGTCACGGACAACTGGTTGCGCACCAGGTAGAGAGAGTCCTCGACACGATTGCTGAGGCATCCGAATCGTGTCGGCCCGGGAGGACGGAGTGCCAGTGTAGTCCTGGCGATACGCTAGCTGATGACTAGCGGGCGAGAGCGAGGCATCCAGCAAGGCTTGCTACCGACCTGGACGGGCGTCGACTCGTTAGACGGCTAGGAGGCCCAGCAAGGCTAGCAACCGAGCTGGGGAGACAGCCGTCCATCGCAGATATTGTCCAATATGGCTAACAGAGCCAGTGACCTTCATATAGATAAGTCATGTTTGCATAGCGGCTATCCGCACTGAGAAAAGGAGAAACGGGGAGGAGTGTGTTTGCACGACATTATGCATAATTAGAATGGATGCATGGTATCACACATAGTTCTAGTAAAATGGGTCTTATGAGGCAGAGGCACGGCATAACACTTGGGTTTTATAGTTGCTTCTTGTTATTTTGTAGATAATTGTTTATATTGCTGCATATGACAGGGAAGGCCGAATGGTAAGAAATGGTAAGGTGAACTCAATTGTTCATGAATATGACACTCTTGAGCTGACACGGAGATTACTTTCTTTATATTGCCATGTAACTGATCCTAAGGCAAAAGAATAGAAAGACAACGGAACTAGTCGGTGCACATAACTAATGAACGTGCTTGTTTTGTGGCGTGGGCGAGAGGCCTCCCCACCAGTGCATTCAATGTACTGATACCCAACCAGTCTGCATGCAGGGTGCAGGGGGAACTCGTACGGATTCGGAGATCGCTATCGCAATGAGGCGCCGGACCGCACTTGGCGTCTTGGAGCGTGGCGCACGGACCTGGAGCTCACATATATGAGACATAATGTATGGGAACATCATCATCCAGATCGTTTGTATTGGTTCCAAGCCTAAGGGCATATTCAATATAAGAGAGAGAGAGAGAGAGCATGAGCGATTTGTAATCTCGGCTTAGCGCCGCTTGTAATCTTTACTTCATATCAATAAAGAGTTTAATTTGGATTCAATACTTGTGTTCATTTTATGTTTCCGCTATGACGACTCTGTGAACTAGTTATCAACGGCCGTTTCGGTATTTGCCTTGCGCGGGCGCAACCCTAGGCTCGCGCGGCATCGCGTCCCGATGGAAACGTATGTCCCGCGGGAGCGCTGGAGCGATGATTCGTGCCTAGCGGGGACGCCCGATTCCGGCGGAAGATCGGGGCGTGACATATTGGTATCAGAGCACGGCTTTACGTCCTTGGAATTCGTTTCGATTCTCTCAGTTTTGAACTTGTGTATTGAAGAAGTGGTAGATGCTCTCTCTCGATGCTTCGATGGATGTCCCATACAATAAGTCTAAATATTTTTGAAAAGCGCGTGTAAATTATACGGTTGCTTGAACGGGATTATGATGCGAGGGCTTTTGTCCCAACCTGTGAAAGACGTTGTGAGAGTAGGCTCGTGTTAATCGGCAAGTTATATGTCAATATGAAAACACCAAGCGAGTAGAGTGCGAGACGGTATATCGTTCAGACAGTGGTCTTTGCACATGGCCTTTTGGCCAAGCTGTGTTGAGTATCGTGCACCAAGACCCTTGGTGCTAGTGAGTTGCAGCGAGATTTGGGTGTTGTTCGGATAAGAATAAAGTTTGACTCGGGAGGGAAATCGATAGAGACTTTATCGGAGTGCCGCTAAGGCGAATAATTGGAATCGTGTATGGAATTTTCAGAAATAGTTTGGACGGTTATTTATAGCGATAAGTTATGATTTGAAGCATAGTCTGTATAGAGGACAATGAATAGAGGTGTGTACGAGTCTAAGATCGCTAAGGCGATAATTAGGGACTGTGTTGGAGTTCTAAGGAACGAATTGGGAATACGAGTGAAGGATGCGAACGCGAATCAGGAGTTATTAGGATGACTCGATTCCTGAGTGGTGTATACGATAGTCCCCTGTTCGATTATGCGAATTATGGATATAATGAGTTGTAAAGATTCAGGGAGTATAACTCGAACCCTGAGTGGTGTATTGGTCGGCTTAGAAATGCTCGAACGAAGTCGTAGATTCGGAGTTAAGCGAGTTTAGCGGCGAACGACGAGATTGGGTAAAGCCTTAGTATAAATAAACAATGCCTAGCAAGTAAGCGAACTCGGAGAAAGCATGCAATATTTGGTTCGAACGAGTTACAATGAGTTGAATAAGAGATAAGGCATACATCGAATAGGAATTCAGGACAATTGAAATTGATATCGTGGTCGGGAAAACTAAGAGGATTGTACGAGCGATTTGAGTTGAAACAAGTGAATTAGAAACTTGAGTTGAGGTTGAATAATTTGAGATGCGGTTGGAGTAAGTGCAATTGGAAATAATGGAATGAACGAATGAAAGCGTGCATGGAAAATTTGGATTTGAGTAGAATATCGGTCGATAGAGTTCGGTTTGAGTACGAGTGCCATGATTTCAAATTTTGGGATTTTTAGACCATAACAATGGTTGGAAGATAGTGTGGATTGATGCAGGTTAGTAAAAATTATGATTTTGGTGGATCGAGTTAAGCGGTAACAGATTTGGCTTGGAGTTTGGAAGAACGATCTTGAAATCAAGTTCGGAGAGATAACATCCGAAATCTGTCCCAGTGAGAACGATTATTCTGCGGGAGCGCCGACGTGGTGATTTCACGTTCGGCAGGGATAATCGAACTCAAGGGAACATGTTCGGTGATTATTCCAAACGAACACGATGAATGGATACGTGTCAAATGGGATAGACTTTGAGTTTGGGATTTGAACTTAGTTGTTTGAGGAATGCTGAGAGTAGACAAAGAAATGTTCAAAATGGTAATATTGAAGTTGGATATTTTGGCTTAGCGAATTTTGATTGCAGTAAGAACGGTAGTTGGAAGAACATGACTTGAGGGATCAATGTACAACTTGGGATAAAACGAAAATTGATGATGAAGTGTCTGTTCGTTCGAGGATAACCATAACGATTGACCTTCTTGTCTTGTGCGGGTATAACTTCTTATTCGCACATGCGTCACGTCCGGATAGGACGATCATTCCGCGGGAGCGTTGGCGTGGTGATATCACGTCCGACGAGGATGATTGAACTAGCGGGAGACCGGAATGTGACAATTGAGGGATCATTCTGACTTGTGGTTTAATACGATAAGACAAGTTTCAGGATAAAATGAGTCTAAGGATTTTCTTGAGGAGTTAGTCTAAAAA
Source organism: Iris macrosiphon (assembly GCA_036927795.1). Classification (NCBI taxonomy): domain Eukaryota; kingdom Viridiplantae; phylum Streptophyta; class Magnoliopsida; order Asparagales; family Iridaceae; genus Iris; species Iris macrosiphon. The sequence goes on from JAYESA010000006.1 coordinate 200,270,911, forward strand.
AAAAAAAACGTGAAGTAAGAGATGTTGGATGTTTTCATGAACGGATACGTAGATCGTGCTGGACGACTTAGAGTTCATGATATACATCGATGATTTATAATGGAATTGTGGCTTAGTGATACAGGTGTAGAAAAGGATGGATTGGTGAATTCTATCAACGTGATGGAAGAGATAGTGTGTGCGAATCGATGGGTTAGCCCTGAAACATGGGCGTATCATGGGTTCGGTTGGACGAGCGTGTTGGTGTGATAGGATGAACTGTGCTCGATATTTAGAAATCTGAGTGAAACGAGCTTGGGTAGAATACCCGTGTAAAGGAACAATGGTTTGACCTTAGGGTGTTTGGGGCGAGCGTTGTGCAACGCGGTTGCGCGATGAGTCGCAAACTTGAGTTGTACCTATGACTGTGTGAGCTGACCTAGTGGCTAGGCAGACGACCTTGTGCCTTGAGTTAAACTGGAGTGGCTGACTTCAGAGTATCGTTCGGGAAGAACGATAGAACTGGGGCAACGAGACTTAGAGTTAGAATTCGGAATTGGGAATATACACTAGCAACGTTCGCGTTAAAACAAACGTAATGCAAGATAGGACTCGGGTGATAATTGATTTGGTTGGATAGGTTACGCGACGGTAAAGGATAAGACGATAGCTGGATCGAACAAGAGTTCGGTCATTCATATAGCAGGACGATCCGCGTTTCGAAAGATTTTCACGAGTAGCTTGTCAGACTTAGCTGTCACTTAGCTTGGTTGAAATACACATATTTGGGGGACGCCTTGAATATGGTGCATAACTCGGATGCAGCTGCAAAGGAAAATGTTCGAATTCGCATTGATGAGTGTGGCAACTGAAATGATTTAGCCTCAACCTAAATTTTCATAGAGGAAAGATTGTATCACTCCTCGTGCTACCGGGATAGTTCTGCGCTAAGGCGCAGTACGAGACTGAGTTTGGGGATGCAATAGTTGAACGAATAGATCATTCGGATAAAATAATTTAGCACTCGGGCGAACGGAACGAGTAAAAAAAATAGGAAGTTAAGTTCGATTGAACCAAAAGACGTGAAGAATTAGAGCGTACCCCAAGAAGGCAATTTAGCTCTGCGCTAAGGCGCAATATAGACTGAGTCAGAAAACGTAGGTGATTGGGTGCGATTTACTTAGCGAGATTGGACGGTGACTCAAAGAGAGTGATGCAAACGAGATTGGAAAATTAGCCCAAATTCAAACCTTTGGTTTAGGCGTAACGATGGGTTTCGATAGGCGACGTCAAGTAAACTGTCGAATGTGTTCGGATGCATTTGGTTCCTATGAGAGGTAATATAACAAGTTGGACAAGTCCACCCAATTGTGAGTTGTAAGTGCCCATTAAGTTATAGAATACCATGTGCTTGGGTATTATAGCCCTGCGCCAGGTGCAGTAGATTTTGAGTCGGGAGTGCAACGAGTGAGTTGAGTATAACTCGATAGCATTGAACGATAGAGTCGTTCGATGAGAATTGGCTAACGTTGGCGTAACGCATGGTGAGAAAATAAATGATTGTGGTATTAAGACAGTCCTTGGAAGTTAGGCAAGGTGTATAGAGTTGGGTTTAGAAGATGTGCGATAGTACGAGTTGCGCTCAGGAAGTCTCGAGGACGAGACTTGTTCTGAGTGGTGTATGATGTAACGACCCGCTCCGCTCAACCCGGAGGGCCAATTCAAACGGCACAAGTGTAGCTATTCAACCCGCCTTGCTCAGCGAGATGGCTCGTTCGATGCAAAGGCTTTCATGCTGGGATCTTCAATGGAGTCAGACTTAGGCTATCAGAGGCGCGTCCGGAGTCTCGCTCGACCGATGCGATACATCGCTAAGGTGGGTGGCCCCGGTAAACCTGTCTCTACTTAGCTGCACACTAAGAAAATAAATGTTACATGCTAGTTTACAGGCGATAACCTTTGCATGCTAATAAAAGAGATGAACGCACATAGCCAAGGGGATAACCCCGCCTTATCATTGAGTAGAACTTGGAAATCTTACTTGCTATTTGCGTAGTCGGGATTGTTGAGTTGGAATGTAGTAATTTCCTTCATATATGCCATAAAGTAGTGTGAGTTCTTACTGAGGTGTTGCACCGCACGGAACATGACACGGGATGGAGTAAAATCAGGTTGCATGCATAGACGTGGAAGGCTATCAAATAGTCGTTCCAAGTCAGGAGATGGAAGAAAATGAATGTACTCGGGATATGCAGATCGTCGAGGCAGTCTCTAATCAGAGAGCTGCGTAAAGAAGAAAAGATCCGAGTGTAGTCCTCGGCAAGGATTGATCCGAGTGTAGTCCTCGGCAAAGATTGATCCGAGTGTTGTCCTCGGCTAGGATTGGAAGTTGGGGGAGTAGTTGCATGGTCACGGACAACTGGTTGCGCACCAGGTAGAGAGAGTCCTCGACACGATTGCTGAGGCATCCGAATCGTGTCGGCCCGGGAGGACGGAGTGCCAGTGTAGTCCTGGCGATACGCTAGCTGATGACTAGCGGGCGAGAGCGAGGCATCCAGCAAGGCTTGCTACCGACCTGGACGGGCGTCGACTCGTTAGACGGCTAGGAGGCCCAGCAAGGCTAGCAACCGAGCTGGGGAGACAGCCATCCATCGCAGATATTGTCCAATATGGCTAACAAAGCCAGTGACCTTCATATAGATAAGTCATGTTTGCATAGCGGCTATCCGCACTGAGAAAAGGAGAAACGGAGAGGAGTGTGTTTGCACGACATTATGCATAATTAGAATGGATGCATGGTATCACACATAGTTCTAGTAAAATGGGTCTTATGAGGCAGAGGCACGGCATAACACTTGGGTTTTATAGTTGCTTCTTGTTATTTCGTAGATAATTGTTTATATTGCTGCATATGACAGGGAAGGCCGAATGGTAAGAAATGGTAAGGTGAGCTCAATTGTTCATGAATATGACACTCTTGAGCTGACATGGAGATTACTTTCTTTATATTGCCATGTAACTGATCCTAAGACAAAAGAATAGAAAGACAACGGAACTAGTCGGTGCACATAACTAATGAACGTGCTTGTTTTGTGGCGTGGGCGAGAGGCCTCCCCACCAGTGCATTCAATGTACTGATACCCAACCAGTCTGCATGCAGGGTGCAGGGGGAACTCGTACGGATTTGGAGATCGCTATCGCAATGAGGCGCCGGACCGCACTTGGCGTCTTGGAGCGTGGCGCACGGACCTGGAGCTCGCATATATGAGACATAATGTATGGGAACATCATCATCCAGATCGTTTGTATTGGTTCCAAGCCTAAGGGCATATTCAATGTAAGAGAGAGAGAGAGAGAGAGCATGAGCGATTTGTAATCTCGGCTTAGCGCCGCTTGTAATCTTTACTTCATATCAATAAAGAGCTTAATTTGGATTCAATACTTGTGTTATTTTGTGTTTCCGCTATGACGACTCTGTGAACTAGTTATCAACGGCCGTTTCGGTATTTGCCTTGCGCGGGCGCAACCCTAGGCTCGCGCGGCATCGCGTCCCGATGGAAACTTACGTCCCGCGGGAGTGCTGGAGCGGTGATTCATGCCTAGCGGGGACGCCCGATTCCGGCGGGAGATCGGGGCGTGACAATACCTTCACCTGGTGATATCTCGATCTCAAGTCTATCTTCGAGAACGCCTTGGCTCCACTAAGCTGATCAAATAAGTCATCAATGCGTGGCAATGGATATTTATTCTTCACGGTCACTGCATTTAAGGCTCTGTAGTCAATGCACATACGTACTGACCCATCCTTCTTTGGTACAAACAACACTGGTGCTCCCCAGGGTGATGCACTTGGTCGGATGAAACCTTTCTCTTCTAGTTCTTTCAACTGTGCCTTCAGCTCATCTATCTCCTTCTTCGCCAATCTATAAACATGCGACGCTATGGGTGCTGCTCCTAGTGTAAATTCAATTGAGAATTCTACATCTCTGTCCGGAGGTAGTCCTGGCAATTCCTCTGGAAAGATGTCTTAAAACTCTGAAATGATAGGGTGATAAATAACATCGTCTATTGTAAGCTGAACACCATCAAGGGCTTCTGTGGATCCTCGCGCAAACTCAAGTTCAGGCTGGCCTGGTACCTTAAAAAGAATGCTTCCTCCAAAATAGTCGAAGAAAGCGTGGTACTTGCTCAGCCAGTCCATTCCAAGCACAATATCAAAAGTTGTCATAGGAAGGACTAAGAGTCGGGCATTCATCTCTCTGCCACGAATCACTACGGGACACGATCTAAAAATCCGACTAACAGGTACAACTCCTCCTCCGGTAAGAATTCTAACACAACTAGGTAAAGGTGTAGTGGCAATATTCTGTTTGGTAATAAAACTAGAAGATATGAACGAGTGGGTGGCTCCCGTATCAAATAATGACACCGCAGGAAAAGTAAAAGCAAGAGTAATACCTGCTATGACATCAATCTCCTGATCCATGTCATCCACTTCTAGTGCAAAAGTTTGTCCATTCCTCTATGGTAATCCATGACTGACCCTCGTGTACTGATCCTCCTGAGTAGGTAGCGGTGGTCCTCGCTGAAATCCTCCTGCTGCTGGAGGTCGAGGTGCTCCTGGTCTAGTCATCTGCTGGGCTGGCTTCGGTGCTGGAAGTGCTAGCCTCTGTACTGGCGGTGGAAGTGTCAATGTCTGCTGCATTGGACAGTATTTCGCCATATGTTGTCCGGAACCACACCTCATACATTGTCCTAAGCGAGTCCGACAGTCTCTCAAAATATGTCTGCACTTCCCACAGTAATTGCAGTGGGGCTTCTCCGAAATCTGGTATGGTCCTGCTCTATGTTGGTACTGCTGTTGTTGTGCCAAAGGACGTCTGATAGGCCCTCCTTGTTGTGTCCTTGTTGGTCCTTGTTGTGTCCTTGCTGGTCCTTGTTGTGTCCTCAATTGACCTCATTTTCCCCTGCTGATGGTCTCTTGTAATCTAGCTTCTGTCAATAATTCGGCATAAGAGATCCGGGACTGTGAGCTGGTGTAGTGTTGGAGCTCCTGCTTCAGTTCGCGGTGAAACCTCTTAGACTTCTCCAAGTCATTCGACATCAGTGCAGTGCCATATTTACTAAGGCGACTAAACTCTGCATCATACTCGTCAACTGTCTTATTCCCCTGCTCCAGATGACGAAACTGATCGTACAAAGCATCCCTGACAGTGTCCGGGAAGTACTTCCTCTCAAAGCACTCCAAGAATTGCTCCCAAGTCTGATACGTGCCCAACTGGCGCTCCATTGATTCCCACCAGTGATGAGCGTTACCATCTAGCAGCGTCCTTACGCCTGTCATCCAAAGATCTGTAGGTAGCTGCGATGCTTCTAATAACTTATGAGTGTGGGTAATCCAGTTTTTAGTCTCATCTGGGCACTCAGTGCCTTTATACGGCTTGGGACCCATCTGTATAAAGTCCTTGACCGAACCCACCCTAGCTCGCGGTACTGGAACTAGTGCCTGGGCTGGTACAGTAGCCTGTGCAGCCATTCTCTCAAGTGCTACCAGAAATTCTTGCCTTTGTTCTGCCGCTTGCTGCCTCTGCTCTGCAGCTAGTACGGCTGCCTGTTGTCTCTGTTCCTGCATCATCATTTGGAAGAATTGGAACAGCTGTGTCTAGCCATCATGTGGCATCGATGAAGATGGAAGGGTCCCATTAGGTGAAGCGGAAGGATTAGATGGAACTGGATTATGAGTCTGTCTATCTGGCCCTGGAAGTCTAGGAGTCATCGAGGTGTCTTCTCGAGTTTGGCCATTGACTCCCGAAGGTGTGTCACCATCGGCGGCAGTACATCCACTATGCATATCCATCTCTCTGCAGGTGGTGGACAAAACGGTTAGAAGAAGTACAAGAAATCAAACAGGATGCAATCATTTAAATAGGATAGTTGAAAGGGAAGATGAGTTTTAGTCAAGCGTGGATGAGATCCTATACTCTATTCCTATACGCAGGCTTATTCGGTATAGTAACGTAACCGAGACAATATATTCTAGACCTGCATGGGCCACCACTAAAAATATGTCACGCCCCAGTCCCAATATACGTAGGACTAGGAATACGTAACACGACAGCCGTATGTATACGAACTCCAATATATGGAAACCATACACACACGTACGCTGTACATGAATATCAAATCCACCAGTGGTAATATACTGTCAACAAGTCACACGCAATCTATATCTTATCCACAGCACAAATAAATAAATAAGAAATAAATAACTGAATATCAAATAGGAAGTCTCAAAGTATGATAGTCGGATGAAAACAAATCCACTACAAATCGACTATACTAACTACTAAAAGAGAGAAGAGATCAACTCTAATATAAGATAAATGTCCAAAAAAAAATAGCAACTAGAATATCTAACAGCTGCAATGAATCAAAGATACTCCGAAGGTAAGACCTCCTCAGTCTGATAAGAAGCGTCAGGTCCAGGTCCGTACTCATGTGGATACTCCTGCCCGTCTATATCTGGAAATATACCAGGTCCTCAGAGGAACGTAACAAGATACATATAAATATGCCAATAAAGTACTAAAAATAAATATCCAATGGGGTCGCCTAACCGTCTAAGTGAATGCAGTTGAGAACAACTTTCCAACAAGTGGGATATCTGGCTAAAATGGGATTGGTATGATTCTCTTGGAGATTCAGGGTCCTACAAAGTATGTCGTCTTTTGAACGGCAGAGGCCGCCTGATAATATATAATATATAGTGGTTATCATGACCGCGCATCTCCGGCGGAGCGTACGGGTTACACAAGGAAAGTGCAAAGGAGCCCAAATGCCTTACTTGTTGTTCTTCCCATCCTATGCTCTAAGTATGTCACATCCATGACATGATGATACCTCTAAATAACTGCCAGGTCTACTAGCATGCAAAGTTTATATCGGCAGTTATCCCTATCCGTCGCACGACCTATACGTACCAGTGGCCAGCCGAATACGCAAGTCCGTGTCCTACATGTGACTCACACTCGTGTAAGAATAGTGTCATGGCCAATGAAATATAAGAATGCCTCATGATAATGGGGTGGTCTCATAAAGTAGGTCCAATGCATATACATAATAAAAACAGAATACGATGTCACCATCGTTGCACCCAAGTTTCCTTGGACGCGCAGTTTATATAGCAGTTAAAATTATATGAACTAAATAGGCAGAAATAAAGATGCATGGAACATATAGAATATAAATTACAGTACAATGACAAGGTATACTTGCCTGACAAGAAATCTTTATAGTGTAAGCGTCCAAATATCAAGGACACGGGATCAGGAACTAAGGCCTCCGAACAAATATCTCCGAATGCTGAAATAGACATCACCAACATTTTTGGAATCAGCGAGATAGCCAGAAAACACTACCATTTCGTCCAATTTGGACACAGGGACAAAACGGTAATTTTGGGTCAAAGCGGGGTCCATATGTGGCCCACTTTGCACCGAAAAGTGTGCCAAGGGTAAAGATCTCTAAATGAAATAAATTATAGGTCAAACAAATTCTAAATATCATTATGAACTTAACGGTATGTCCAATTTTGGATTCCGGTAAGCCGAACACAAATTTGCCCAAAAAGTCAACAGTAGGGCCCGTAAATAGGCGGCTTGGTCAACTATCTCAGAATTGTGTAAAAATTGGGTCACAGGATCAGCACGATACTACGAGTCCAGTGGTACAAGTTTTGTCGTATTTTGACGAGCGTACAATAATTGGTGCAGAGTTTTGCAAAAGTTGCGATATGGGGACTTTTCGCGGATACGGGTTGATTCCGATGCACACACGCGTCCAAATCAGTTTCCGCAAAAGTCCACACGTCTGGATATACCATGCGTGCCTTTCGGTGCACTTGGTACACGATGGGGCGGCCCCGTTTGGTGGAGCGTGCTCCGTATCACAAATTTTAATGTTTCGAAAATAGGTTTTTCATGATTATTAACCCAATTTGATTGTGCATATAACACAAATTAAAATAATGTAATTAACAGGTTAGGTGGTCTTCACATAGCAAGAAGAAAATCTATGTTTGGATCTCTGTGGTGGGAGATACGAGTCCGTAAACATGGGTAGCTGCAGCAGTTTTTCTGAGATTAAAAATTATCATTTTTTTCCAACTTGGTCTCGGTTTTTACCTAGGGTTACACGCTGTTTGAAGGAAACTAATACACTGTATTGGAAGAGGGATAGGTCATGAACATACCGGTGAAGATGGGGTCGATTTTGGTCTAGCGATGGAACGGAAATCAACGTGTGAATAGGGCTTCGCTGCTGTGAATTTCTGCAGTACGCGCGGTCGCGGAGCGAGTGGCGGTGCTGGGCGACTGCTCCGGTAGTGGTGTAAAACCCCTGATTCTGAAAACCATATTTATTAATTATGGTAATTATGAGCTAAATAGAGGAATTATATTTTATTTAATATTTATTTAAGGTGTTTATGCACCTAGGGGATTTATGGAGCCATTATAAATTTTCTTAATTTATTCCATGTAGGAGACCCGTTGGACAGTTGCTAGTTTAACCGTATGCACCAATATAATTTTGTAGAAAATTCTATGTAAAAATATGTATATAAATAAATTTTTATTAATAAGAAAAAGAAAAGAATAGAAAATAGAATTTTCTTTTTGATCAAACCCGCAACCCGTTAATCACCCGCGTAAAACCGTTTAGCCACCACGTAAAAAGTAAGAAAACAGCAGCAGCTCATCACCCCGCGTATACTTCTCCGCACGTAAATAACCACAGCAGCAGTAGCAAACCACCGTTTATTTTACCCCACGCGTAAACTCTTCCTTTTACCGCGCGTAAAACCCAAACCACAACCATTAGGAGAAGAAAATATCAGCAGTAGAAGCAAAATCCAATTTTATTTTGCTTTGCTTTCCCACACGTGTAAGCTTCTCATTCCACCGCTCCTTAACACTAATATTACTAAACACCCCCAGCCGAAACCTAAACCAATAAAAGGAAGCAACAGCAACAGCAGTAGTTTCTTAATCACTAAGTCACCACACCGCCTTTCTCCTCCTATATATATTACAACTCTCCTAAAAATCTAATTCCACTTATTACACCAAAGCTTAAACACTGTTGTGGACATTTGCACTATACAGAACTTGCTCGGCAAGTAAACCTTGCCACAGTACTATTATTTACTTTCCAAATGATGCATGATTCTGTTTTATTTATGTATTTGGATTGGACCTTATTTATGAGACCACCCCAGTATTATGGAGCATTATTTGGTTCTTTGGTCGTGACACAGCTTTACACGAGTTCTGAGTCTCATATAGATCCCGGGCTACGTATTGGGTTGGCCGCCTGTACGTAAGAGCCGTGCGTTAGGGATGACTGTTGATAGAAACTTTGTATGCTAGTAGACCTGGCAGTTATTAGATGTTGTATCGTGTCACGGATGTGGCATGCTTAGAGCATGGGGTGGGGAGAACAACAAGTAAAGCGTTTGGGCTCCTTTGCACTTTTCTCCTGTACGCTCGGATTCTCCACCAGAGAAACGAGTGATGATGACCACTATATTATATTACAGGTGGCCTCTGCCGTTCAAAAGATGACATGCTTTTAGGCCCCTGATTCTCCGAGAGAGTTATGCCAATCCCATGGCCAGATAGTCCACATGTTGGAAAGTTGTTCTCAAGAATGCATTCACTTAGACGGTTAGGCGACCCATTAGATGTTATATTTCAGTACTTTATTGGCATGTTTATATGTATCTTGTTACGTCCCTCTGAGGACCTAGTTTCTTTCCAGATATGGACGAGCAGGAGTACCCACAGGAGTACGGACCTGGACCAGACACTACGTACCTGACTGAGGAAGTCTTACCCTCAGAGTATCTGTGATTTATTGTCACTGGTTAGAGATTTTGCTACTTCAGTATAGTTATTTTGTAGTGGATTTGTTTCCACCCGACTATCAGACTTGATACTCATTTTGGATATTCAGTTAATATTCAGCTCTTTAATCCTACTGATTATTTGTGCTGTGGATGAGATATAGATTCTGTGTGACTTGTTATGACAGTATATTACCACTAATGGATTGGATATTCATGTACAGCGTATGTATGTATATGTTTCCATATATTGGAGTTTGTATACATACGGCTGGGCGTGTTACGTATTCCTAGTCCTACGTATTTTGGGGCTGGGGCGTGACATATTTTTGGTGGTGGCCCATGCAGGTCCAGAATATATTGTCTTGGTTACGTAACTGTATCAAACAAGCCTGCGTATAGGAATAAGGTATCAGGATCTCATCCATACTTGACAGAAACCCCATTCTTCTTTCCCACCATCCTATATTTAGTTTACGCCGAAAACCCTTTACCCTTGTTGGCGTAAAAAGCCAACTGACTGTCTTGTTGTCGTAAAAAGCCAAGATATGATTACCTACTTAAGCTGCAGGGGATTACCTATTTTACGCTGTAGTTATGCCAACTTTACGCTGCAATTATAAACAACTGCTACCCAACTTCCCTTAGTCTTCCTAATCTGCGTACAACACGTTATACAAGTCACGTAGGTAACTGTCCCTGCGTAAAATTGATGATTCCTGAATAAATAGATAACCAGCGTAGAAAAGTCTGATTAGGCGTAAAATATAAGGATAATTGATATAAGCATATTTGGCACGGTCTTATCTTTCCTAGTCATAACCAGTAAAACGAATCTCTTGCATTAAATACTAAGATATGCCTCGAGACCTGTGCAGAAATAGCTTTTTGACATAGCGTCTGATTTTGTCTCATCATTGAGTGTAAAACTCATTCCTGTAGATAGCGTATGCAGAAGCCCCAACTTTTCTTTCTCATTAGAAGCATCACTAAACGACAACCTGGGTCTCTATGCAAAAATTATCATCACAGCCGTCCTCTCGATCATCGTGCAGTACTTTTGTCAGATGTCAGGATCACTGATTTGATTGACAAATTCATCCGAGGAAATATAAAAAGTTCCTCGAACAACTTTACGCTGCAACGAATGCTAGACCTTACGTGCAGGCAGATTTCACGCAGACTTTACGTAGCATATATTTTACGCAGCAGAACTTTTATGCGCAAATTTTTTTACGCCGGCTTTACGCTCGCAGACTTTACGCACGGAAGCTTTTACGCAGACTTTTTCCCAGAGTCATATTTTACGCCAAAACTACCATGAATCTCTGTTTTTACGCCAACAACTCTGCTTTACACGGATATTTCTGAAACCATGTTTTACGACGACAAATTTTACATCTTTGTTTTATTCCTGTTCTTCTTCTAAACGTTGTGTACATCACCTGCAGAGAGATGGATATGCAGAAGGGATGTACTATCACCGATGGTGACACAACTCCTGGAGTCAATGGTCAGACTCAAGGAGGGACCTCAACGAATCCTAGACTTTCAGGACCAGATGGACAGATTCACAATCCAGTCCCATCTGATCTTCCTGTTCCACCTAATGGGAACCTTTCAGCCTTGTCAACACCGCAGGATGGACAGGCACAACTGTTCCAGTTCTTCCAGATGATGATACAAGAACAGAGACAGCAAGCAGCAGAGCAGAGACAAGAGTTTCTAGCGGCAATTGAAAGAATGGCTGCAAAGACTACTGTACCAGCTCAAGCACTAGCTCCAGTACCTCAAGCTAGAGTTGGTTCAGTAAAGGACTTTGTACAGATGGGTCCAAGGCCGTACAAAGGCATTAAGGGCCCAGAGGAAACTACCAACTGGATCACTCACACTTGGAAGTTATTAGAGGCATCACAATTACCTGCAGACCTATGGATGACGGGAGTAAGGACGCTTCTAGATGGTAATGCTCATCACTGGTGGGAATCCATGGAGCACCAGATGGGTACATACCAGACTTGGGAGCAGTTCTTGGAGTGCTTCGAAAGGAAGTACTTTCCGGATACCATCAGAGATGCATTGTATGATCAGTTTCTCCATCTAGAGCAGGGGAACAGAACAGTGGATGAGTATGACGCTGAGTTTAGTCGGCTTAGTAAATATGGCGCTGCTCTGATACCAGATGACTTGGCCAAGATAAGAGATTTCATCGCGGACTGACTAAGGAGCTCCAACATTACACTAGCTCCCAGTCCCGAATCTCTTATGCCGAGTTACTAACAGAAGCCAGATTATAAGAAACCATCAGCCCAGGAAAAAGAGGTCAGTTGAGGACGCAGGAAGGACCAGCGAGAGTACAACAAGGAGGACCTATCAGACGTCCTTTAGCTCAGCAACAACAGTACCAACACAGAGTAGGACCGTACCAGACCCCAGAGAAACCCCAATGCAATTATTGTGGGAGACACGGGCACATCTCAAAAGACTGTCGGGTCCGTTTGGGACAGTGTATGAGATGTGGTTCCGGACAGCATATGATGAAAGACTGTCCTATGCAACAGGCATCGACCCTTCCATCGCCAGCACAGAGGCTAGTGCTTCCAGCACCCAAGCCAGCTCAGCAAATGATGAGACCAGGAGCACCTCGACCTCCAACAGCAGGGGGATTTCAGCGAGGACCACCGCTACATGCACAGGAGGATCAATTCACGAGGGCTAGACAGGGATAACCATAGAGGAAAGGACAAGCTTTTGCAATGGAAGTGGATGATATGAATCAGGAGATTGATGTCATAGCAGGTATCACTCTTTCTTTTACTTTTCCTGCTGTGACATTGTTTGATACGGGAGCCACCCACTCATTCATATCATCTAGTTTTATTACCAAACATAATATTTCCCCTGTACCCTTACCTAGTTGTATTAAAATTCTTACCAGAGGAGGAGTTATACCTATTAGTAGAATTTGTAGATCGTGTCCTATGGTGATAGGTGGCAGAGAAATGAATGCCCGACTCTTAGTCCTTTCTATGCCAACTTTTGATATTGTACTTGGAATGGACTGGCTAAGCACGTACCATGCTTTCTTCGATTGCTTTGGAGGAAGCATTCTTTTCAAGATACCGGTCAGCCTGAACTTGAGTTTACACGAGGATCCACTAAAATCCTTGATGGTATGCAGCTCGCAATGGACGACGTTGTTTATTATCCCATCATTTCAGAATTCCAAGAAGTTTTTCGAGAAGAATTGCCAGGACTACCCCCAGATAGAGACGTAGAGTTCTCAATTAAATTAACACCGGAAGCAGTACCCATAGCATTACATGTTTATAGACTGGCGAAGAAGGAAATGGATGAACTAAAGACACAATTAAAAGAACTAGAAGAGAAAGCTTTCATCCGACCAAGTGCATCACCCTGGGGAGCACCAGTATTGTTTGTACCAAAGAAGGATGGGTCAGTGCGTATGTGCATTGACTATAGAGCCTTGAATGCAGTAACAATAAAGAATAAATATCCACTGCCACGTATTAATGACCTATTTAATCAGCTTAGTGGAGCCAAGATGTTCTCAAAGATAGATATGAGATCAGGATATCACCAAGTGAAGGTACAGAAGGAGGACATCCTGAAGACCGCATTCCGGACAAGATATAGGCACTACGAGTTCTTGGTCATGCCATTTGGATTGACCAATGCTCCAGCTATCTTTATGGATTTAATGAATCGAGTCTTCCATCAGTATTTGGACCTGTTCGTAGTCGTCTTCATAGATGATATACTTGTCTATTCAAAGAGCCACAAGGAGCACGAGAAGCACCTACGGATTGTTCTAGAGACATTAAGAAGAGAGCAGTTATATGCAAAGCTCAGTAAATGTGAGTTCTTCTTGGACAGAGTTTCATTTCTTGGGTATGTCATTACAGGAGATGGTATTTTTGTTGATCCAGAAAAGATCTCGGCAGTTGAAACATGGCATGTTCCTAAATCAACAGCAGAGGTGAGAAGTTTCCTTGGACTTGCGGGATATTACCGATGATTCGTGGAGAACTTCTCAAGGATAGAAACACCTATGACTCATTTGACTTGCAAAGATCAAGAGTTCATATAGACTGACGAATGTCAAGCGGCCTTCGAGGAGTTGAAGAAGCAACTGACTACAGCACCAGTATTAACTATTCCATCAGGATCAGGAGGTTACATGATCTACAGTGACGCATCAGGAAAAGGCTTGGGATGCATATTGATGCAGCATGGCAAGGTGATTGCATATGCATCTAGATAGTTACGAGTACATGAGAAGAATTATCCAACTCATGACTTAGAACTTGCAGCCGTAGTATTTTCTCTGAAGCTATGGAGACATTACTATATGGGGAATGAGTAGAAATCTATACAGACCACAAAAGCCTCAAGTATGTCTTCACACAGAAGGAGTTAAATATGAGGCAACGTCGATGGCTCGAGTTAATGAAAGATTTCGAAATAGAGCTACATTATCACCTAGGCAAGGCTAACGTTGTAGCAGACGCGTTAAGCCGAAAACCAGCAGCTTATTTCTTGACAACACAGAGGGAATTATTGGAGGACTTGTGAGGTCTTGGCATTGAAGTGATATTACCCGGAGTTGACGGGACACTAGCCAACTTGCAAGTACAATCATCCCTAGTAGAAAGAATCAAGGCAATATTGCCTACAGACGCCAGATTCAGGAGACTGAAGGAAAAGACAGAAGCCGGAGAGCAGACAGGATTGCACATTCATGATGACGAGATATTACGATGTGGTAATCGTCTATATGTTCCTAATGGAGAAATTTGACAGGAGCTGATGACAGAAGCTCATAGTTCAATATATTCTATTCATCTTGGAGGCACCAAGATGTATCATGACTTACGATAACACTTTTGGTGGCATGAAATGAAAAGAGAGATAGCTCGCTTTGTAGCTAAATGTTTAATATGTCAGCAAGTAAAGGCGGAGCACCAAAGAACAGCAGGGTTATTGCAACCACTCCCGATTCCAGAGTGAAAGTGGGAACACATCACTATGGACTTCGTCACGGGTTTTCCCAAGAGTCCAAGTGGTAGAGATGCAATATGGGTAATAGTGGACTGACTCACCAAGTCAGCCCATTTCTTACCTTTTTGAGTTAGCCAATCTACAGAAGCTTTGGCTGACTTATATATGAGACAGATCGTGAGATTGCACGGCGTACCAGTCAGCATTGTATCAGACAGAGATTCGCGCTTTATATCACACTTTTGGAGAAGCATACAAGAGAGTCTTGGAACTCGTCTGAAATTCAGTACATCTTATCACCCGCAAACAGATGGGCAGTCAGAACATACTATTCAGACATTAGAGGATATGTTGAGGGCTTGTATGTTGGACTTTGGAGGATCATGGGAGGACCACCTACATCTTGTGGAGTTTTCTTACAACAATAGCTATCAAGCAAGCATTCAAATGGCTCCGTTTGAAGCATTGTATGAAAGAAAATGTAGGTCTCCTGTGTGTTGGAGTGATATGGGAGAACGTTAGATTTTGGGACCAGAGTTAGTGGTCAACACCGTTGAGACAGTTAAGAAGATACAAGGACACTTGCGAGCAGCACAAGACAGGCAGAAATAATGGGCAGACCTTCATCGTCGTCCCTTGGAGTTTAAAGAGTGAGATCATGTCTTCTTGAAGATATCACCTACCAGAGGCACCATTCGATTCGGAGGGCGCGACAAATTGAGTCCAAGATATATTGGACCATTTGACGTGCTAGAGAGAGTGGGAGAAGTAGTATATCGACTTGCGCTACCATATTCACTTGAGGGAGTACATGACGTATTCCATGTGTCACAGCTCAGGCGATATATGGCAGACAGAAGTCATGTTCTCGACCATTCGGAGATCACCATTGGGTCGAGCTTGTCATATCAAGAGCAACCTGTGGGAATCCTTGATCGACGGAAGAAAATATTAAGAAACCAGTCTATTCCCTTGGTCCGCGTAGCATGGAAGCATGGTTCGTCAGAAGAATCTACTTGGGAGCGCGAGGATGACATGCGCCAACATTTTCCGAACCTATTCATTGACCAAGGTATAAATTTAACTTTGTTAATTTATATCTATACCATCATTGACTTTCACCGTGGCTCAGTTTTAATTTCGAGGACGAAATTTTTATAAGTTGGGTAGAATGTAAAACCCCTGATTCTGAAAATCGTATTTATTAATTATGGTAATTATGGGCTAAATAGAGGAATTATATTTTATTTATATTTATTTAAGGTGTTTATGCACCTAGGGGATTTATAGAGCCATTATAAATTTTCCTAATTTATTTCATGTAGGAGACCCGCTGGACAGTTGCTAGTTTAACCGTATGCACCATTATAATTTTGTAGAAATTTCTATGTATAAATATGTATATATAAAAAAATTTATTAATAAGAAAAAAAAAGAATAGAAAATAGAATTTTCTTTTTGATCAAACCCGCAATCCGTTAATCACCCGCGTAAAACCGTTTAGCCACCGCGTAAAAATTAAGAAAACAGCAGCAGCTCATCACCCCGCGTATACTTCTCCGTGCGTAAATAACCATAACAGCAGTAGCAAACCACCGCTTATTTTACCCCACGCGTAAACTATTCCTTTCACCGCGCGTAAAACCCAAACCACAACCATTAGGAGAAAAAATATCAACAGCAGAAGCAAAACCCAATTTAACTTTGCTTTGCTTTCCCACACGTGTAAGCTTCTCATTCCACCGCTCTTTAACACTAATATTACTAAACACCCCCAGCCGAAACCTAAACCAATAAAAGGAAGCAACAGCAACAGCAGTAGTTTCTTAATCACTAAGTCACCCCACCGCCTTTCTCCTCCTATATATATTACAACTCTCCTAAAAATCTAATTCCACTTATTACACCAAAGCTTAAACACTGTTGTGGACATTTGCACTACATAGAACTTGCTCGACAAGTATACCTTGCCATAGTACTATTATTTACATTCCAAATGATGCATGATTCTATTTTATTTATGTATTTGCATTGGACCTTGTTTATGAGACCACCCCAGTATTATGGAGCATTATTTGGTTCTTTGGCCATGACACAGCTTTACACGAGTTGTGAGTCTCATATAGATCCCGGACTACGTATTGGGTTGGCCGCCTGTACGTAAGAGCCGTGCGTTAGGGATGACTGCTGATAGAAACTTTGTATGCTACTAGAACTGGCAGTTTTTAGAGGTTGTATCATGTCACAGATGTGGCATGCTTAGAGCATGGGGTGGTGAGAACAACAAGTAAAGCGTTTGGGCTCATTTGCACTTTTCTCCTGTACGCTCGGATTCTCCACCGGAGAAACGAGTGATGATGACCACTATATTATATTACAGGCGGCCTCTGCCGTTCAAAAGACGACATGCTTTTAGGCCCCTGATTCTCCGAGGGAGTCATGCCAATCCCATGGACGAGCAGGAGTACCCATAGGAGTACGGACCTGGACCAGACACTACGTACCTGGCTGAGGAAGTCTTACCCTCAGAGTATCTGTGATTTATTGTCACTGCTTAGAGATTTTGCTACTTCAGTATAGTTATTTTGTAGTGGATTTGTTTTCACCCGACTATCAGACTTGATACTCATTTTGGATATTCAGTTAATATTCAGCTCTTTATTCCTACCGATTATTTGTGCTGTGGATGAGATATAGATTCTGTGTGACTTGTTATGACAGTATATTACCACTAATAGATTGGATATTCATGTACAGTGTACGTATGTATATGTTTCCATATATTGGAGTTCGTATACATACGGTTGGGCGTGTTACGTATTCCTAGTCCTACGTATTTTGGGACTGGGGCGTGACAAGTGACAGAGGGTCCAGGCGGTCGGCGGCGGCGGGCTCGGGGTTGTAGAGATGGTAAGGGTTTAGGGTTAAGGTTTTTAATATGAATGTAAAGTATATATATATAAGTGTAGAGAACCAAAAGGGGGGGGGGGGAACCTGCGAGGGGGGGTATAGTTGCTGCTACTGCTTAGGAAATTAGGGTCGTGGGTTTGGGTTTTCTATAGGGCTGGTTAGGGACTTAGCGGGTAGGGGTTTTGTTTTAATTTCTATTTTCCTTTTTCTTTCTTTTCTATTATTCTTTTCATTTTAATAAATCTATATATATATATAAATATATAGATATAGATATATAATTCTAGAAATTTATATTTGTACATAAAACTAATCTTTTATCCTTCTACAAGGTCTCCTACATGAAATAAATTAAGGTAAAATAATAGTTGCTCCGTAAAACCTCTAATGCATATTTACCTAGAAATAAAAATTTAATAAATTATATATCTTCTAATTGACTAATAAATACTATAAATAATTTAAATAATTAATTAAATAATTAATATGGTTTTTAAAATTAGGGGTTTTACACCTCTCTTTCGCCATTTTTCTCATTCCTTCACACCCTCACCCTACCCGAAACCCTAAAACTACATCACCTCCCCTTCTTCTCCGACTTCCCACAGCAGCCCCCTCCTCCTCTGAGCCGGCGCCACAGTAACCACCACCTTCTTCCTCCTGCCTCCCTCAACCTCGACCAACCCGCCTGTAAAACCCCAAGTTCTAAAACCTGTGTTAATTATTTAAGTAATTATTAATTTGATTTATAGTAATTATTAGCTAACTAGAAGAAATAGAATTTATTTAATTTTTATTTTAGGTATTTGTGCATTTAGGGGATTTATGGAGCCATTATAATTTTTTTCTAATTTATTTCATGTAGAAGACCCTATGGACAGTTGATAGATAAATTGTACGCACTAATACAAATTTCTAGAATTTTCTACATATATATATATATATATATATATATATATATATATATATATATATATATACAATGATTTGTTAAAAAGGATATAAGAAATGAATATAAGAATTAGAAAAAAAAAGAAATGAAAAGGATTAAGAAAAAGAATAAAAGAGAAAAGAAAAATAAACTCTAATAACCGAACCCTAAGGGTCTCCACCGCAAAAAGCCCTAAACAAACCATAAACAGCAGCAGCAGCCTTGAATGTAAACCCCCCATGCGCGTTTCCTCTCCCCCCTCTCTCTCGCGCTATCTCTCTCTATATATATAAAACTACTCTATTTCCCAAACCCTAACCCTACTCGACAACCCCCTCGACCTAGCCGCACCGCCGCCACGCCACCTGAGTTCGCCGCTGCCCCAGCCAGAGCTGTCGGAGCATCGCGCGACCGCACAACCATGACGCCGCGCGCGCGCCAGAATTTGACTACAGAGTACCTGTGTTCACGCTTCGATTTTCGCTCCCATGCTCAACCAAACTCGACCCCGTCTTCATCGGTACGTTCACGACTTAACCCCCTTCAATATCTGTATGATAGTTGACCTCGAGCAGTGCGTAAACCTAGAAGAAAACAACGACCAAGTTGGCAAAAAATGACAACTTTTGGGATCACAGAAAACTGCGGTAACTACCTATATTCACGGATTCGTATCTCCCACCACAGAGATCCAAATTTGATTTTTCTTGTTGATATACGAAGAACACCTAACCTAGTTTAAATTCTGTTAATTACATTAATTTATTAATAGCCATATGTAGAATTAAACCAATTAGAAAAACCCCAAAAACCTATTTTTTCTAGATTTCCAGAAATTGTGATACGGAGCGCGGCCCGCCAAATAGGACCGCCCCGTCGCGTACCGAGTGTACCAAAAGGTGCGCACAGTATACCTGAACGTGTGAGTTTTCACGGAAACTAAATTGGACGCGTTTGCGCGTCGGAATCAGCCCGTATCAGCAGAAAATCCCCTATGTCGCAACTTTTGCAAAAGCCCTGCGCATTTAGTGCACGCTCTTCAGAATACGACGAAACTTGCGCCACTGGACTAGTGGTATCGTGCTGGTCCTGTGACCCAATTTTCACATAATTCTGAGATAGTTGACCAAGTTGCCTATTGGCGGGCCCCACGGTTGACCTTTTGGGCAAAATTATGTTCGGCTCACCGGAATCCATATTTGGATGTACTGCTGGCTTAGCTTGAGTCTTGACTGGCACTGTCAGGCTAAGTATCAAAAGTGGCTCCCTGCACAAGAGCATAAATTCCAAAAGAATCCTACCGTCCCCATCTCCTTGGTATTATTATCACTGCTGAAAAGAAAAGAAAAGAAAAACTATTCTAATACCAACTGTGCCAACTTAAACTAATATTATCCCCTTCCAAAAGCTCTCTTCCCCATACCCCTTCCTCCCTCTAAATCCCTTCCTCCATTGACCCAGCCAGATCTCATCCTTCCATTGCTGGCTAGCTGGCATGAAGGTGCAGTGTGATGTTTGCGGCAGGGACGAGGCCTCCGTCTTCTGCTGTGCCGATGAGGCTACCCTCTACGAAGCCTGCGACCTCAAGGTCCACCGCGCTAACAAGATCGTCGGCAAGCACCGCAGGCTCGCGCTCTCCTCCTCCAAGCATTCGCACCCCCTCTGCGATATCTGCCAGGTATATATATATATATATATATATATATATATATATATATATATATATATATATATATATATATATATACATACTAAACTTAAATTGCTGCGTTATAACAAGAAATTATGCGGATTCAGGAGAAGAGAGGGTTCATCTTCTGTCAGCAGGATAGAGCTATACTTTGCCGTGACTGCGACGGCCCCATCCACTCCGCCAACGACCTCACCATGAAGCACAGTAGGTTCCTCCTCACCGGGATCCGCCTCTCCTCAGTGCCGATCGCCGAGGCCGAGGAGGACCTGACCAGCAACGGCTCTACGATTATTGGCGGAAGCCCGATCAAAGTCACCAATCGTGAAAAACCTGCAACCGCATGTGGAGCCCATTTTGACCCAAAATTACCGTTTTCTCCTGTGTCCAAATTGGATGAAAGGGGAGTGGTTTCTAGCTATTTTGCTTATTTTGGGAACGTTGGTGATGTTTATTTCAGCATCCGGAGACGTTCATTCTAAGGCCGTAGTTTCTGACTCTTGGTGTTTGACATCTGGACGTTACATTTTGCAGCTCTCTTGCCAGGCAAGTATACCTTGCCTTATTGTACTATTTAAATTCTGTATTATTAGTTTCATATTTATATTATATAACTGTGCGCGTCCGAGAGAGACTCGGGTGCAGTCAACGAATGTATTGACGTTAGGACTTGTGTCTGACCTAGTGTCTAGTAGACCCACCTAAAGTTGTGGAGTTATTGGTATGACTCTCCAGGCCTTGACACATTTCTTACACGTGATTGTGAGTCTCATGTAGGGCACGGACTTGCATATGTGGTTGGCCACCTGTACGTGTAGGTCGTGCGACGGATAGGGTATAACTACTAATAGTGATGCATGTTAGAAGACTTAGCAGTTATTAGTAGGTAGAGCATAGGCTATCGTGGTACGATGGTCCAATCCTTGTCCTTCTTTGGTTGTAAGGTTGGACTATTGTTCTAACGATAGACTATGAGCCAGAGTTACGACGCCGCGGCGTAGTAGCTAAGGCGTGTTGTGGATACAACATGCATAGATCATTGGGCGGGGAGGACGACTAGTAGGCGTATGGGACACCCACTTCCTTTACACTGCTGCCACACTCGACGGAGTGATATGGACGATATATACTATACTGCTGCCACGTTCTTCGGAGCGATATGGACGATATACTATACTGCTGCCACGTTCTTCGGAGCGGTATGGACGATATATTATACAGATGCCATGCTCTTCGGAGATGGACGTTATTATACAGTGCCCTCCTATGGGGGCATATGTGGCATATACTAGCCAGTTGTCACGATTGGTAAATTACGTCAGCATATGTCTAGCCTACACTTTCCCATACACTCAAAGTTGTCCTCAAAGTGCATTTCACTTAGATGGTTAGCGCACCCTTTTATTTATTCAGTATTTACTTTATGGCATGCTTCTATGTATCTTGTTATATCCCTCTGAGGACCTGGTCCCTTTCCAGGTGTAGATGTTCATGGGTATTCGCAGGAGCGCAGATCCGGACTTGCTACTTATATTGCGAGGAGGTCTTCCCTTTCGAGCCTCATGATTGTTAGAGGTTGTACTTATATTGTATATATCTTGCGAATGCTTTATTCTAGTTCGGTAGTGGATTTGTTTCCATCCGATTGTCATCTTGAGATACCTCATATTGAGATCTAGTTCATAGATACTAGTCATTTATTTATATATGATTTCTGTGGATGAGATTTAGTTATGCTCTGAGATATATATGTTTACCACTTATGAATTGTTATTCATGATACAGCGTACGCAGGTGCTATGGTTTCCATATATTGGAGTTGACATATACATGCGGCTGGCATGCTTACGTGTCCTAGTCCTACGTATTTTTGGGACTGGGGCGTGATACTGCCACCACCAGCAGCTGCCTCTGCCACAGCAGCCACCACATCTCCATCCCCAACCGACGACTTCTTCTTCCCCAGCCTCTTCTTCCCCGACTACTCCCCCTTCTTCGGCCAGTCGCCCCCATCACCACCTCCTCCGCCCATCTCTACCACTTTCGGCACACCATCATCACCGCCCCGACCATCACCATTAACCACCACCACCACAGCGGCCAACACCACCAATACCGACACCATCATCACCATCACCAGCATACCATCATCACCGCCCCGACCATCACCATCAACCACCACCACCACAGCGGCCAACACCACCATCACCTACTCCATCATCGCCATCACCAGCACACCATCATCACCGCCCCGACTATCACCATCAACCACCACCACCACAGCGGCCAACACCACCATCACCAACACCATCATCACCATTACCAAAACACCATCATCATCGCCCCAACCATCACCAGCTGCTCATACTGCCACCAACAGCTCATCCTTACCCAACCATCTCACTACCACCACCAGTCCTCCGACCAACCCGCCACCGCCACCAAGCCGCTGCAGCTGCGAGTTGCTTCCATTGCCGCTGCTGCTGTCACTGTAGCTGTTGCTTCTACTGTACACCTCCGGAGGCCGGCCACCCTCGAGCATCGAACGAGCATCACCCCCCTCCTAGTCGAGCACACCTAAGTTTGCATTTCTACTCCTCTTTCTTGATGTTGTTATTGTTGCATGGAAATGTTAAATGGTGAACCCTAGTGTAGTGTTTATATGTGTGCATGTTTGAGAATAGTAATTGGGTTAGTAAATACTTCATAGAAAATTTGGTTATTTAATATGGTATTTTTGTGTTGACCTAGGTGTTTAGACTAAAACTGACATTGTGCACACTAACCTACTAGCTAGAACATGGGTTTAGTAATTTTGTTATTTTGAGTTATGACGTATTTTGGTAGTTAATTTTCTTGTTGTGAACGGTATCTGAGGACGTGACGTACTCGAACATGGAGACCTAGATAGTTACCTATATCAGACGTATCCTAAAAATCTTTGTAAGTAGGATACCTAGTACCCCTGTATTAGAGGTGCAACTTAGCACCTACACGAATCCTAGCTGTGACCATGATTGTAACATAAGAAATTATACCTTAGGATAACTTGTAAATATTGTGGGACAAGTAGACTAAGTGTACCCCTACTCCCTTGATCCTTGACTAGTCAACCTTAGCCAACTTATTTAGTTAGAACGTTAATTTGGTTTAGTCTCTGCGTAACTCATGACGTTGCGTTAGTTGTACTTGTGTACATGATTTACATAGTGTAATGTAGTGATTGATATTTATTGTTATATATTCATAGGCATCCAAGACGATTCTACCTTGGCTGTGGGTTCCGGATCCTTACTTTTGCACACCAGAGTTCCAGGCAAGTATACCTTGTCTTGTTGTACTGTTTAAATTCAGTTATTACTAGTTGCATATTTTATAGTTTTAATATTATATAATTGTGCGCGTTCGAGAAAGACTCGGGTACAGTCAACGAAGGCATTGACGTTAGGAATTGTGTCTGACCTGGTGTCTAGTGGACACAGCTAAAAGTTGTGGAGTTATCAATATGACTCCCCAGACCTTGACACGTATCATTGCACGTCACAGAGTGAGTTCATATAGGGACGCGTACTTCATACTTGACTGGCCATCGGTGTAAGCAGCACGTGTGACGGTATTTAGCATAGTGGTATATTTCTTAGTGACTTGCATTATAGTACGAGATGTCCACGTCGTATCCGCGACTTGTACATTGGCATTATACGGGGAAGACAATTAGTAGGCGTATGGGACAGATATTTGGCTACCGTAGTTTCTGAGTAAACTACGGGGTTGTGAGCCTCAGTGTTACCCGATTATGGGCTATGTGTTACCCGGTTATGGGCTATGTGCTACCCGGTTATGGGCGTATATGCTTGTCGATACATCCGGCAGAGGTTACTAGCTGCGAGCTATCATGATCGGTGATGTAGTAAGCATATACTCCTGGCATCCAGTTTAAAGCTAATGCCAGGTACTTAGCCTCTAGCTTGACGCTACGCTTTATACCTTTTACCTACCCATACGTAACAAGGTTGTCTTCAAGTGTATTTCACTTAGCTGGTTAGATCACCCACGAGTTTATATAGTATTTACTTTATGGCATATATTTTTGTATCTTGTTACGTCCCTCTGAGGACCTGGTCCCCTTTCAGATCTGGACGAGCACTTGTACCCGACCATCTACAGAGCAGGAGTAGAGACAGGATTCGTGGCTGGGGACTTTGAGACATTTTCAGAGGAGTTTCCGTGATTTGGGGTACACTGATGTTTCGGACTAGATCATTCTTATCTAGCTAGTCGATGCTCTGGTTTAGCTGTCTTCCTACTTTTCGTGTTTTTATTTCATTGTTGTATTTCAGTGGGTTTGTCCCCATCAGACTTATTTGGATTGTATTATGACATTCAGATTCTGCACTTATTTCCAGTATTTATTTCAGTACTTCTTATATTGTATTCTGTGGATGAGATTAGATATTTACCTGCTGCATGTTAGCAAATTAGACTTGTTAGTATTTTAGGACAGCGTAGTACGCTTCGTCGGGTCCATTAAATTGGGTAATCCCTCAGAGTCGTATTAGCTGGTCATTGCCACATGGTCTGGTCCCGTGTATTTTAGGACTGGGGCGTGACACACGTTCATCCTCTTCGTCCTTTCCTAGACCCGATCATGCCTTTCCCCTATCGGATCTAGGTCTTCGATGTCAACGTCCTAAACGACCAGCGGGAGACGCTGGGAACCGCGACAGAAGGCTCCTGCGGGCTCCGCAGGAGTCGCGGCTTCGCGGTGGTGGCGGAAGTGTGGTGGCGGCGGCGGCGGTGGTGGTTGTGCGGCAGCGGTATTGGCGGCTAGGATTTGTGCTCTGATACCATGTAGAATATTTTGAAATTATTTTTTTATTATTGATAATCTCTTGGCTATATATATATATATATATATATATATATATATATATATATATATATATAGTCTTACAACCCTCCATCTTACATAAAATCTCCTAATACATTCTAATATATCAAAAATTATATAACTTACCTTATTTTCTCATTATATCTTTTGCAACTTAGCCACCCAAACATGATCCTCCCTTCCTCTTGAAGATGTTGCAGCTATTGTTGATGCAATATCGAAAGAAAGATAGCACAACACAAACGTTCCATATGATTGATGGATTATCATATAATTTTCTTGTAGCTTACATATGTTGATGGATTATCTAACTATATATCAGGTTGCGCTAAACATGCTCATAGAAGAGAGACTTGCTTCTTTTTATATTGTTCTCGGCCCTTCTCTTATAGGAATAGCACCTTACATTGCCGTGAACCTCTGTATTTTTGACATGTGACTCTTTTTATGTTTCTTTGCAACTTATAGGAGACTGGACTGTCAGTTTTTACTAAAATTGATATGGTGCTTATTTCTATACAAATGGAGTAAAGAAATCTCTTCCCTGAATTATTCTATCTGCGTCCTCCTTCAAGCCGAATTTCACCATGAAAAAGTCATCTTCCCATGCGAAGAAGTTCATGCTCCCTTTCGGCTTCCATACTCGTGCAGCAAAAGTCCGAATTTGACCATAAAAAGGTTTGTCCCCAAGCACGTTCAAAATGATCGTATTCTACCAGTACAGTACAAGACTGTCTTCACAATCTCCTTTGTAGTATAAAAAAATCTCCATGATAACCAAGAGCAGCGGCGGCAACCCTAATCTTCTTGAGAGAGGTCCCAGAGCTACTTGGGACCCTGGCTCCTCTTCGATCTTCGTCGGTGGGGCAATGCGGGGAGGTGGTTGGATGACCGTTGCTCGCCGGATGAGAGATCCATGGGCTGGCCATCCCCATACAGTGGTTGGGAGAATGGTCATCAGGCGGCAGGCTTTACTCGGGGAGGAGGTTGCTTAGTCTAGGGGAGGCGGCCAGCAACCACTCATACTAGGACGGATGGAGCGATATCGAGTTAGGGATTTGGCAGTGGTAAGCAGGTTAGGCAAAGCTATCAATATGCAAGCCCTCGACCCATCCAAGCTACATCGCTTGTAGAGGAGGCCAAAGTGGAACATACGGTGCCGGAGATGGGGGTGAGAGGTGGAAGGGGGTGGACAAAGGAAAGGAGCCGATGCTACAACAAGGAATCGGCAAGTCTTGGGCTGATTTATGTCATGATGGGGGGTTGCTAGTAGCTATTCTATGTAGTACGTTGAACCCAACCGAGTTATAATAATGCACGATGGATGTCTCTATATAATAATGGAAATTTATATGGGCACTATAAAGTTTACTCAGGGCTAGCCCAGGATTGGGGCTAGCCCATTAATGAACAAAGTTTACTCACACTAGCCCATTTGTTTACTCATACTAGCCCAAACTTGAAACCCTCCTCCCAAACCCTCCCAAACCCTCCCAAAGCCACCGGAGCCCTCCCCCCTCCCGTCGGAGCCCTTCTTCTCGACTTCGTCCTCCTCCTCCTTGTCGATGGATCCCAAAGTCTCGAAAGAATCAAGGTACAAATCTTATTTCTCCTTGTTCTATTGCATTTACAAAATTTTCCCAAAAATTTAAAAAATCCTATTGCATTTCAAAAATTTTGAGTGATTTTCTTTCCATTCTTCAAATGAGGGCATACAAGTCCTGAATGGAATTTAGGATGTAGTTTAGACGTTTACTTGGATGGTCGAACCCGATTTTAGGGCATACAATATCGACAATCGTCGACAGTGTCGAGTAGTATCGGGCGGGACTGTAGAAATTTCTACAGTCCCATATAGATTTAGGACTGTAGAGAAATCTACAGTCCTATATAAATTAAAGACTGTAGAAATTTCTACAGTCCTAAATTTATAAAGGACTGTAGAAATTCCAACAGTCCTAAAAAATTAGGATTGTTAAAATTTCTGCAGTCCTGTATACGTATAGGACTGTAGAAATTTCTACAGTCCTGAATGTTAAATTAATTTAGAATGTTAAATAAAATTTTATTTTTTGTCTTATAGTCATGAACCTCGGAAGAGCACTGTGGATGAAGATATCATCAGAAGATGCCCTACTGCGTCGATGCGTAAGGAACGCAATATTTCGCGTACTATTGCACCAGGTGTCACTATCCGCGAGCCCGAGGCACGCCCTGAAGTGACGAAATGTCGATTGACGAAGAAGACTGTCACTCGTTCGAAGAGACGTGCTCCTCCTAGTTCTTTCGGTTCTTCTTCCTCCTCCGATGAGGACATGCCAAATGTCCCACATCGGCCTACTGATAGTTCAGGACCTTCGCAGCCTGCAGATAGTCCTGTCGAGAGTCTCCCACAAACCCTCAAAAATTGGGCTACTGATGGTTCAGGACCTTCTGAGCAGCCACATAGTCCAGTCGAGACTCGTCCAAACAGTTGCTCTATGTTACCGTCGATCGAAAACCATATTGCATACCAAATATGGAACAATCCGGTAAGTACATTACGTTATGATAATTTTATATATAGTTGTAAGTTCAAAGTTCATCCAATTATTTATAGATAAGTACATTTTACATAGAGGTATAACTTCATCCAATTGTTTACTTTTCAGGAGAGTTCTCGTATGTTGACA
This sequence comes from Iris macrosiphon, assembly GCA_036927795.1. Taxonomy (NCBI): domain Eukaryota; kingdom Viridiplantae; phylum Streptophyta; class Magnoliopsida; order Asparagales; family Iridaceae; genus Iris; species Iris macrosiphon. The sequence goes on from JAYESA010000006.1 coordinate 200,298,910, forward strand.
GTGATCAACCACGGGAAAAAATACAATACATGGAGGTATGAATTATTGGGAGACGATGTGAAGGCAAAAATCAGTCCCACCGGTTTACAATATATGGGTAGCTACTCATATACGACGGTGGATAATGTACTGATATCAGCATTTGTAGAACGATGGCATCCTGAAACCAACACTTTCCATCTACCCAATGGGGAGTTGACGATTACCCTTGATGACGTCCATCATATATTGGGACTTAGGGTTGATTGTCGAGTCATGATGAATCAAACTTTTGATGAGTCGAGCATCAACTTTTACGACCATATTGTGGATTATATATCAGGGTGTCTGGGAGTTGATGCCACTAGTTTTACCGGTCTTCGAGAATTCAAGAAGTCCTACGGACTTCCTCTAAAATATTTGGAGAAGATATTCGCTGATCCGGACCCCGAAATGGATAATAGCGATAATGTGGCCCACGGATATATGCAGTTCATCTTAGGGGCTGTTGGCATTACGGATAAGTCTGGAACGTCCATACATGCCAAATATCTCCTTAATTTGGACAACATTGACACATTAGAAGAAATATCTTGGAGAAGCAGAATACTAGCATACCTTTACCGCGAGCTTGGTACGATATCCCGCGTGGGTTCGAAGACAATATCCGGATGCCAGACTCTACTCCATGTATAGATATATCTTTGTCAACTTGTATACATAATTTTAAAGTTTGTTGTTTATTTTTGGACTAATGTTTTTTTAACCTGGTTACGTGAAGGCATGGATATACAAGCACTTTCCAACCCTGCAGAGGGCAAAACTGAACCGAGGGTATGACGAGAACCTTCCTAGAATGTGCCGATGGAAGGCAAGTAAGGAAGATGCGAAACGTTCTCACACATTGGCCGCCCTACGGAATGCACTCGAAGATATGACGACAGAAGAGGTGAATTTAGACCTAATTTTGTACTTAATTGGTATAAATTGACTACGTTATGCTAAATGACGTTATGCTAAATTTTATGCGGTGCAGATTGTTTGGGATCCATACCGTAATTTGCGACAGACTAGTCGTCCATTGCAACCAGTCGCTTTCTATCACGGTGTAAACCCCCTCGACCAGAAATTAGGGTTAATTAATTTTATTAGCCTAATTAGGGTTAACTTGAATTAATTATGATTTAATATATAGTATTATAAATGCCTGTTAAATGATTTGATTTTTTTGGGATAATACCTTAGCTATTGCCCTAAAACAATTTCCACATATTCGACCTAGACCTGCCAACCCATCATATTAAACCTAGAACAAACCCCGAATACCGATTTTTGTGCCTGATTTTAGTCGCACAAAAGTCGTTACAAACGTCCGTACGCAAATTAATCAAATTACGTAATTATGTTCGCTGTCCATTCCAATTGATATTGAGACCCAACCTCAACCAGTTTTGACCAACCCAGATCACGATATTATTGTACACTGAGCCTACTACACCAATGACCCTTGTCCAGCCAAATTTAGACTCCCGGATTGTTATTAAATTAAATTAGAGACACCGGTACATTAATTACGAATTAATTAATGTGATGACCTAACCTCATTTGAATTAGACCCAACTCCAACCCAAACCCACACCCACACCCACAAGCCACCATACACCACCCTAGTCCAATGAGGAACACCAAACATGGTGTTTGTTTGCATTAAATCCCCAATTCAGAAATTGTGCAAATACCAAATTGTTCAGGGGCCTAATTGCAAAATTGCAATGAGGTGTCACCCTCTCATTGGCCCAAACCATCATGGAGAAAAGAAATGGTCATGCCTAACCGTATGCATTAATTTCCCCCCCTTTCCTATGTACTTACCTTACTTTATGTAGGGCACATCATGGCCCTACATTTGAAATGGCCCATTCCTAGCCCTCCACTCATCTTGATGGACAACCCCACTCCCCAAAAATCTCCTACAGCCGGCCCTAACCCCAAGACAGCCCCCCTTCACTCTCTCTCCTACATATACATCATTACAACACATTAAATAAAAACAAAAACCCAAAATTCCATAAAAATCCTAACTTATCTAAGCCTTACTCCCCTCAGCCCGACCCCAGCCTTCACTCCCCGCGCCCGACTCCGGCCGCCACCACACTGACCCGACCACCCTCGCCAACCTTCCCCCCACCTGCCACCACCGCCAACCACCACCACATCGCCGGAGTAGCTCCCCCAACAGCCCGCACTGAGCCGAGCTCCTCCCTCCCGTACAGCACAGCCGACCACCCTATCCCTCCGTGCTCCGCCACCACAACACCGTCGCCCACCAAACTTCACCGGCGTCACCCCCTACCAGTCTTCTCCCTTCCCGTCGATTTTCAGCCGACGACGACGACGACTATCCTAGCCGTGGTCGCCCCCGCAGCGCCAAGACTCCAGGCCGCGGCTGCTGCTGCCGACCCCCCCCCACCCCCGCGCGACGCTGGAGCGCCGTCCGGCCACCCCCCCCCCCCGGCGACGGCCGACCACTGAGACCCCCTCGACCTGAGGTACAACCCAGTGCGTGATTTTATGTATATTTATCATTATTTATCGATGTATTTCAGTGTACATTGAGTATATATACGCTATATGTATATCATTCAAGTTCTAATTAATATATATATATACGTATAGTTTGTATAAATTACAGTATTTTAACTTAATATTATGGTATTGGGTATAGGTGGTATATACTGGAAAAATACGTATAAGAATAAAATATACAGTATATTATTTTAATACTTATAAGCATTAAATACCTATTGTGTAAATGTAAACATATATATATATACATACATACTTACATAAAGGTATTTAGTATTCTGTGTTAAAATTATATATATGGATTTTCCTGTGTAAACATAGTATTCTATATACAATACACTGTATTTAGAGTATTTTAATATATATAATAAAGCTATGTGTATATGTATAATATGTGCAGATTATTGTATTTAAATACCCTATATGCATTAAATAGCTATTATGTGTAAGTATACACATATAATAAATATAAATATATATCCATATATATATTGTGTACTTTGGTATTTACAAAATTATATAAATATATACATAGGCAAATATACACATACTTGTGCATTAATGTATGTTAGTTATATATGACTGCACTAGCTATTTTTTTGTACAACTAAATAAATATGTATATACCTGTTACATATATGGTATTAATTGCTTATATATATATATCTGATGTCAAAGTAAATAATTAATAAATATGAAAATTTATGTTCAAATATATAGAAATATGGGTATTTTCACTTATGTAAAAATTAATTATCTAAAAATAGATATATGTACAGGTATATGAATTTGCCAATTAGGTACATATAATTAATACATGTATTATTGCTAATTAATACATAAGTACTATTTTCGTACTATTAAACAAATATACTATTTTATTTTAATATAATTTAAATATGATTTAGTGTATATGTATATACTTGCAATAACTATATATATATACAGTCCCGACCCTTGACAGCTGTAGATACAAACAGTGTGTCTTAGTCGTGCTATTGTAGCGACTAATTTGGTCATTACTATATCCTATATAGGATTGCTGGACACTACTGCCGAGGCAACAGGAGCAGGACTTTGGATTTCGCAGCTACCCGGGACAGGCAAGTATACCTTGCTGATTTACTGCTTAAATTTAAATGTTAAATGTTACAAATATACTTGAACTGTGTGCGTCCGAGATTGACTCGGGTGCAGTCGACAATGCGTCGATGAATAGTGTACATATCCTAGTTGCTAGTTGACTCACCTTTTACTGTGAGGATATTCTGATATCTTCCTAGACTATGGCACTATACACGTATCGCGATGGTACATTCATATTGGGATGCGTGTCCGCGTACCCGATTCGCTATCGGTACGTACGACATAAATCACGGACTAGCATGTATTCTAGAGTAATATAGTTAATTGAGACTTGACATCTAGATACGGTACACTCAAGTCGTGCATTCGACTTGCGTATCTACATTGGGCGGGAAGGACAACTGATAAACGTATGGGATACACCCATCGGACTCCGTGGTATCCAGAGGAACCACAGGCCCGGTGACTCCCCATATTCAGACACCATGCTCTACGGAGTATTACGGACGTATATACATTGTAGATACCACGCCCCTTAGAGTGTGGACGTTATATATATACAGATACCTCATTCTTCGGAATGATGGACATTGCAGATACCACACTCTAGAGGACGTTGGACGTTATGCCTACACCTACCTATACGTTCCGAGGTTGTCCTTACATTGCATTCACTTAGATGGTTAGCACACCCCTCTTTACTTTTATTCAATACTATATCTGGCATGCATATTGTATCTTGTTACGTCCCTCTGAGGACCTGGTTATCTTCCAGATCTGGACGAGGCCTATTATCCCACAATTTACGGGCCAGGTGTGGAGACGAGGTTTGCTCTTGACGAGGAGCTAGAGGTCCTTCCATCGGAGTACCCCTGATCAGATTGGTAGGCCTTCCGCCTATGACTGGAGCTCTTTATCTAGTTAGCAGTTATTTCAGTCACTCTTCTTGGTACTCTTATTTCAGACTATCAGTACTTTATCTCCAACATTTGTAGTGGGTTTGTTCCCACCAGACATATTTCAGTTGTACTATGTCAGTCGACTATGTTTCTTATATTCCAGTCTTTCATTTCAGTATTTACTTGTTATCTATGGATGAGATTAGACATTGACTGTTGATATATTAGACTTGTTAGATTTAGGACAGCGTAGCACGCTTCGCCAGGATCCATTAAATTGGGATATCCTCGGAGACGTGTCAGCTGGCCAATGCCACGTGGCCTGGTTCCATATATTTTGGGACTGGGACGTGACATGGTTTTAGTGGTGGCCCATGCAGGTCTGAAACACCAAACATCTGTCGCTTGTGGTATGGAAACGTGCTCAGCGAGCCTGTAATAGGATAGAAATCACTAGGTCTCATCCACTTGATTACGCCTTTGAACCTCTTCCGAATTTTAAAATACTTGCATCCTGTTTGATTGATTCTATACTCTTTTAATATCGTTCTATCTCTTACAGTGAGATGAACCTTCGTAGCCGACGTGAGATACTTGGTACCATAATGCCACCTGCAGCACCGAGGGAGGATACGACTCAGGGACCACCCAGAGAGCTGCCACAGCCAGAGGCACAGGTGATCCCCCAGGCCCCGATGGTGCACTGGCATCAGGTCTCTCCCGACGAAGGGACGCAGCAGCCAGAGGGCCAGACATCGCAGACGATCCCGAGGCAGTACTTCGAGGGACAGACCTCGAGGGCGACCCCGATGCCGCAGTACGAGAGGCCGGCACCCGAGGAGATACCAAGGAGACAGCCGGAGGTACCACTTCCACCACCTCCACCATTTCTACCTCAGATGCCACCAGCGGAGGGACAGCCCCAGATGATGCAGTTCTTCCAGATGATGATGCAGGCCCAGTGGCAGCAGACGGAGACTCTGAGACAGGGTCTGATGGCAGTACTGGAGAGGGCACCTGCCCAAGCAGCAGCACCAGCACCAGCACCTGTGTCACGACCCGCACCCTGATATTCGGGCACGAGTACGTGGTTACGCCCAGCCTACGCCACAGAATCGGCGGTAGAACACTGTCTGGGTCATTTCTAACTATCTAACATCTCAACAATATAATATAGTACCTGTCAATCATCTCAACTCCAATCGGAGGAGCAATATGATATCTCACAATATATCAATCTCAATCACAAAACAAACTAAGGAGGAAATAATGCACGAATGGAAATAGCAAAGGAAAGAAGATACAATCCACAATAAAATAAATAGTACAACGGTGAATCTCCACAAAATGATAGTCTAATACAAAATTACTAACAAAATTAGACCTCCTCGGTCACTGCTACTAAGTCCTCTGGCTCTAGGGGAGTGTCCTCTAAAGTCTCACCCTCCTGAGGTCCGTAATGTGTGGGACACAGCTCCTCTAGCCAATCATCTGGAAAAATATATCCAGTCAGGATTGGAGCGAAGTACATACCTCTGAAAGCAGTTCCAATAACATAATCGAGAATATATAACAAGCAATAGAAAAAAATGATACAAGATGCACAAGTAGAAAGAATAAACTGTACAAGTGAACAGGCAATAGGCACAATAAAGCTGGAAGTAAATACAAGAATAACTGCAAGTAGAGAACAAGAAATACTAACTATGTGTTTTAGAGTGAGAGTTCGTTATGTGATCGGCTTAGGTTGCACATGAGGTATATAGGTAACTCCATTATACGTGAGGTGTATAATCGACATGCACATGAGATCAAGAGGGCTTTGATCATATAACCAACTCCTACTCCCCATCCCTAACCAATACTCATGGATCCAATCATGACACGTTACGTATATGATCACGATAGTCACACTAGCACACGAAATAGTGGATGCACAAGAAGCACATGAAAGTCAATACCCGATGCACACGATAAAATACATGTCATTGGGTACCTGTTGCACACGGTAGGGGATAATACCTCCTGACGGGATCCATATAGCACCAGTCCGTGAAATCACTGTGTCGGGAATCAATGTATACTAATCTAGAACATGCATATATACAACATTATGAATTGAAAACAATCAGAGAAATGTACTCGCCTGAAGTCCTGAGCAAAGTGTGTCTCTCGATGCCCAAGCTGGTGTCTCACAACCTATATATGGTATGTTATATCAATACAAGGTTCAAAGATGGAAATAAATGAAGTTGAAGAAGTTCTAGGTCAATACGCCATTTCTAAGTCAAACCAATGTATTTCTAGGTTGCAAGAGTCTAATGCTAGTCACTAAGTCAATACACTATGAAGCTATGCTATACTAGCTAAGCTAACACACCACAGTGCAATCAAGAAGCCGTATCCTAAGATACGCGGATTTTCTAATATGAAAATAGGTTTATATATATATACATAAGTCATATATAATAATAATAATATCTCAAAACAAATTAAAGGGGATACCTTGGCCTTGCACCAATGTATCACAATTACCCTGACACTCAACCTCAATACCCTAGGGTATCGACCCATACCTTGGTATCTCAAGGTAATCTAAAACTAAACACAAAAGATATGAATAGATAATATACTAACTATTAAGATACTCTACCTATTTGTATATGAGACCAACTATCAACAATAACAACTAAAATAATACAACCTTGAAACACTAACTAAACTACTACTATACCTTATTACTACTAACCAAGCACTCAAGCTCCAGGCTAAACCAAAACTCATAAACCAAAATCCAACTGAAACATTACCCAACCCACTAAAAGTGCACAGTGAACAGATACCTGAAAATTCTCTACTGCACAGTGATCAGGATACTGAATATTCTCTACTGCACAGTGATCAGGATACTGAAAATGGATACCTACTGATACAGAGAATAGGGCTGAATCTCAAACTCAAACCAAGTATTTATATAGTTAACTCTTAACAAAACCATACTTAGCTAACTATTTGCTAACATATCTATATATACTAGTGTAATTACCTGACTACTATATCCAATGTCTACTAGCTATCTATACGTAGCTAACCAATCTAACAGATACTTCAATGTATACATAACTATCTCCCTAATACCCTTTCTAAATAATTAACTAACTATACACTAAAAATACTAATCAACTTACAACTGAACTTCCTAACTAAGCATCCTGCCAAGCCAAATACCTCAAATTCTAAACTGAAAAGTAATTATGGCTACACAGTTCTAACTGAAAATTACAACTGAAAACAACACTGAGCCGCACAGTAAGCTACCCAAACTGCTGCGTAAAGCCTGCACCTTGTTCTCAGTTACTGTATGTATTGATACCTCGCTGTGTTCAGTTAGTCTCCTTGCTGAGAACTGCTACTGCACCTTGCTGATTGAGTTTGCACAGCCTTCACTGGCTGAATGCCCCTACTGTTTCCTCTGTTCTTTATACTGTGCAATGTACACAGGAACATTGCTGCAGGAGCTGGTTCTCAATGCTGTGTGCAATGCACACAGAGACATTGCTGCAGGTTGCTCTAACTGTGAAAGCTATTCGCTGCTGCTCGGTTGCACAGTGGCTGCTCCACACTTCTGCTTGGTTGCACTCACTCAAACACACACAGACACACAATGCACAGCCACTAAAATCTCTAAGTATATAACTATATATATGTACACACATATAGATATCTAACCAAACATAAATATATATCTATATAGATGTAAACTAACACATGTATATAGACATATACCAAATATCTAAATGCATATAAACCCACACTACCACATAAATATATATTTAGATCTATACACATAGTTATATGTATATATATAGATACCCTCATATATATACACATAGGCATATGTTTATACAAAATCCAAAGTACACTATTACATACACCATATAACACATAGATAGTATATACATATATAATTACATATGCATGTATAGCACAAAAGCCAAAACACAAACACATGGGGTGCACCGCACCCGTATCACACTTTTCTATGATACGCTTGCGACACGGCCCCCAACTCACAACCAAACGTATCCCGGAGGACACGTACAAGTCTAATACATAATTTATGATTAATACATATATAAATTATAGTGTCTATGTGTCCGTGTCACCATATAATATGCACATGGCCCCGTGTCGGAGGAAAACCCCCAAAATTGACCGTTTTGTCAAATCGACAAGATTCGGCCCACACGTATCCAATTGTGGACACGACACAAGCTACAAACAAATAATCAATGGTCAATTAGATCTATTAGATCCATTGACAAGCACTACATGTGCCAATTTCGGAATTTCCCCAAAATTGGCACCAAAATGGACATAACTACCACCGTAGGTCTCCAAATGATACCAAAATCAAATCCTATGGGTAACCTATGCATGTGGGGTGGTTTCTCATGGTAAAATCTCAGATCTATAGCCTATAGGAAGGGGAAAAACTGATTTATACCTATTGGGAGATGGATTCCCAATGAAAAGGTCCCAAATGACAAGTTGCTCCTCTCCTTGTAGATCTTGGCCTCCTCCTCCTTGCTCCTTGCTCCTTGCTTGTAGATCCTTGATGTAGGGGCTTCAATGTTGAATTTAGAAGAAGATTTGAAGAGAAATGATGGGGAATTGATGGGGAATTGGAAGGGGAAAAACTAGATCTAGAATTTTGGGGAAGAACTAAAATGAGAGCACTCTCTCTCCTCTCAATTATGGCTGGTCAAAAACCCTTCCTCAAGCAATGTACAAAGTCAAAAATACCCCTTGGGGCCTCTCATGAAGAAATAATTAGGGAGGAAAGGTTCTAGTCTAATGGTTTCACTAATTAAGCATGTTTCTTAATCCATGGGCCTAATTCATGGGCTCAACTTAGACTAGTCCAAAAGTTTGTTCATGCTCTCTAATTAAATGGTTAGGTCCACTACATAAGTCCAAAATAATTCTACACTAGCAAAATTATTAATACAATAAAATAAAAATCAGTCATGCACAATTATTAATTATAATAATCCTAAAATAATTAATACCTATACTAATTACCAAACTACCCTTAGATAGAAAAGTGAGGGTGACAACCTGCACCTGACCGGCTAGCGGGCACTGTACGAGGCTTCCGACGGAAGGGTCCGGGAACCTTCTCGGGCAAGGAGACGGCAGAGGAGATCTCAGACTGGGTCTCCAACACTGAGATGCTGTTAGAGGGTTCGCAGTTACACCCCGACCTCTGGATGAACGCGGTGAGGGCCCAACTCACAGGCAATGCCCATCACTGGTGGGACTCTACGGAGCGCAGCATTGGCAGACAGCAGACTTGGAAGGAATTCCTGGAATACTTCAACGCGAAGTATTTCCCAGCTACGGTGAAGAACGCTTTGTACTCCCAGTTCCTGCACCTGGAGCAGGGGAACTTGACAGTGGACGCCTACGACGGAGAGTTCAGCAGACTCAGCCGATTCGGTGCAGCCCTGATCCCCAACGACCTGGAGAAGGCCAGGAGATTCCACCATGGCCTCTCTCACGAGCTACAGAGGTACACCACTACCCAGGCGAGGATCTCTTATGAAGAGGTCCTATCAGAGGCGAGGATCCAGGAGGCTATAGGAGGAGGAGGAGCGAGACGTCCCAGCGCGAACGTCCCAGCCAGGACCCAGCAAGGAGCAGAAGGACCGATCCGCCGTCCAGGAGCGCCGGCGCAGCAGAGGACAGCGCCGTACCAGCAGAAGGAGCTCCCGACTTGTCACTTCTGTGGCAAGAAGGGACACATCATCAGAGACTGTAGGAAGAAGCTCGGGCTCTGCATGGTCTGTGGAGCCAGCCAGCACCTTGCTAGAGACTGCCCCCAGCGCAGAGATGTAGCACCCCAGACTGGACAGAGACCAGCAGCACCACCTTTGAGGATCCTACCCCCAGCAGGAGGCCAGCGCCCACCAGCTACCGGAGGACAGCAGAGAGGACCACCCTTGGTCCCACAGGAGGCACACTTTAACCAGGCCCGACAGCAGGCAGGAGGGCAGAGGCGCGGGCAAGCCTTTGCTTTAGCATCTATTGAGGAGGAACCAGAGGGAGAGGCTATAACAGGTACAATTCTAGTTGCATCATTACCTGCGACTGCACTGTTTGATTCTGGAGCTACATTGTCATTTATATCTAGTAGATTCATAGCAATGCATAGAGTAGCAACTTCCTCCTTACCTAAGAGTTGGAGAATACTTACCGGAGGAGGCATCGTACCGGTTACCAGCACCATTAGAACGTGCTCGGTAGTAGTTTGTGGTAGGGAGATGAGAGCGCGATTGTTGGTACTCCTAATGCCAGCTTTCGACGTAGTTCTGGGCATGGACTGGTTAAGCCAGTACAATGCCGTACTAGATTGCCGGAAGGGTAGCATCACTTTTAGACTGCCAGGACACCCGGAGTTCGAATTCATGCAAGGCACCATCGAGCGAGGAGTAGGACACACAGCTGGAGCTTACATGGCGATGGAGACGGCACCCCCAGAGATCGTTGTAGAGTTCGAGGATGTTTTTCCAGAGGAGTTGCCAGGCCTACCGCCTGATAGAGAGGTGGAGTTCACCATTGAGCTAGTACCTGGAGCAGCACTGGTATCATCAAATGTGTACCGGTTGGCAAAGAAGGAGCTTGACGAGCTGAAGCTACAGCTAGAGGAGTTGCAGATCAAGGGATTCGTTCGTCCTAGTGCATCACCCTGGGGAGCACCAGTATTGTTTGTACCAAAGAAGGACGGGACGTTCCGGATGTGCATTGATTACAGAGCCCTTAATGCTCTGACTATCAAGAACAAGTACCTTCTACCACGAATCGATGATCTGTTCGACCAGCTGACAGGAGCAGTGGTGTTCACGAAGATCGACTTGAGATCGGGCTACCATCAGGTGAAGGTGCGAAGGGAGGATATTCCAAAGACAGCATTTAGGACTCGTTATGGTCACTACGAGTTCTTAGTGATGCCTTTCGGATTGACAAATGCGCCTGCTGTGTTTATGAACCTGATGAACCGAGTCTTCCATGAGTATCTGGACCAGTTCGTGGTAGTCTTCATCGACGACATATTGGTGTATTCAAAGAGCCACGAGGAGCACGGAGAGCACTTGAGGCTAGTGCTAGAGACGCTGAGACGAGAGAGGCTTTATGCCAAGCTGAGCAAGTGCGAGTTTCTTTTAGATCGTGTCGCATTTCTTGGACACGTTATCTCGGGAGATGGCATCTCAGTAGATCCCGCGAAGATTTCATCAGTAGAGACGTGGCCGACCCCTACCAACGTCTCGGAGGTGAGGAGTTTCCTAGGACTTGCCGGATATTACCGGAGGTTCGTAGAGAACTTCGCAAGGATCGCAGAGCCGATGACCCGCTTGACCCACAAGGATCAGGAGTTCACCTGGACAGAGGAGTGTCAGACGGCATTCGATGAGCTGAAGAAGCGTCTGACTACAGCACCCATCTTGACCATACCTTATGGACCCGGAGGATTCGTGATCTATAGCGATGCGTTCGGGAAAGGATTAGGATGCGTCTTGATGCAGCATGGGAAGGTTGTGGCCTATGCCTCAAGGCAGTTGAGGACCCATGAGAAGAACTATTCCACCCACGACTTAGAGCTTGCCGCAGTGATCTTTGCTTTGAAGCTTTGGAGGCCATACCTGTACGGAGAGCGCGTGGAGATATTTACCGATCACAAGAGCCTGAAATACGTCTACACACAGAAGGACCTGAACCAGAGGCAGAGACGTTGGCTCGAAGTGATGGCAGACTTCGAGATTGAGCTACAGTACCATCCGGGAAAGGCTAATGTGGTAGCCGATGCTTTAAGAAGGAAGCCCATAGCATTTTTCCTGACTACCCAACAACACCTGTTGAGAGATCTAGAACAGTTGGGTATCGAAATCGTCATGCCCAGAGTAGACGGCCAGATGTCGAGTTTCCAGGTGCAATCGACATTGGTGGAGAGAATCAAGGCTGCTTTGCCGACGGACGCCAGATTTCAGAGGCTTCGACAGAGGACAGAGGCTGGAATACAGACGGGACTGCATATACACGAGGACGGGACTTTGAGATATGGAGATTGTCTCTATGTTCCGAATGAAGAGCTACGCCAGGAGCTGATGACGGAGGCCCACAGTTCGACCTATTCTATACATCCAGGAGGCACGAAGATGTACCGAGACCTGAGGCAGTACTACTGGTAGCACGGGATGAAGAGAGAGATAGCCCGCTTCGTGGCTAAGTGTCTGGTGTGTCAGCAAGTCAAGGCTGAGCATCAGAGGTCTGCCGGATTACTTCAACCGCTCCCGATACCGGAGTAGAAATGGGAGCACATCACCATGGACTTCGTCACAGGTTTTTCGAGGAGTCCTAGTGGTCGCAATACCGTATGGGTAATCGTAGATAGACTCACCAAGTCTGCCCACTTTTTACCCTTCAGGGTTGGGCAATCTACGGAAGTCTTGGCAGACATGTACATGAGGGAGATTATACGATTGCATGGAGTGCCAGTCAGTATCGTGTCTGACAGGGATACGAGGTTCACATCGTACTTTTGGAGGAGTATGCAAGAGAGTCTTGGTACCCGCCTTAAGTTCAGTACTTCGTACCACCCGTAGACAGATGGATAATCCGAGCGCACCATTCAGACGCTGGAGGACATGTTGAGGGCATGCATGCTTGACTTCAGTGGTTCATGGGAGGACCACTTGCACTTGGTCGAATTTTCCTATAACAATAGCTATCAGGCGAGCATTCAGATGGCTCCTTATGAGGCATTGTATGGTAGGAAGTGTCGATCCCCAGTATGTTGGAGCGATGTAGGCGAAGGCAGATTCTAGGGCCAGAGTTGATCGTCCATACAGTGGAGAAGGTGAAGAAGATCCAGGGGCATCTGCGAGCAGCACAGGACAGGCAGAAGCATTGGGCTAATGTGCATCGACGACCCCTAGAGTTCCAGGTTGGAGAACATGTGTTCCTGAAGATTTCACCTACCAGAGGAACCATCAGATTTGGAGGCAGAGAGAAGCTGAGTCCGAGGTACATCGGACCCTTCGATGTGCTAGATCGCGTCGGAGAAGTTGCTTACAGATTGGCCTTGTCGCAGACACTAGAAGGAGTTTACGACGTCTTCCATGTATCTCAGCTGAGAAGGTACATACCGGATCCGAGTCATGTGCTTGACCAATCGGAGATCACCGTTGGTCCAAGCTTGTCATACCAGGAGGAGCCGGTAGAGATCCTAGACCGAAGCGAGAAGGTACTGCGAGGACAGACTATCCCTCTAGTTCGTGTCGCATGGAGGCATCACGCACCAGGTGAATCAACCTGGGAACGAGAGGACGATATTCAGCAACGCTTTTCCCGTCTCTTCGAAGGCCTAGGTATGTGATAGTATTTATTTCATTCAATAATTTTGATATATGTCTGTTTTAATTTCGAGGACGAAATGCTTTAAGGAGGGTATGTTGTAAACCCCCTCGACCAGAAATTAGGGTTAATTAATTTTATTAGCCTAATTAGGGTTAAACTGAATTAATTATGATTTAATATATAGTATTATAAATGCCTGTGAAATGATTTGATTTTTTTGGGATAATACCTTACCTATTGCCCTAAAACAATTTCCACATATTTGACCTAGACCTGCCAACCCATCATATTGAACCTAGAACAAACCCCGGATACCGATTTTCGTGCCTGATTTTAGTCGCACAAAAGTCGTTACAAACGTCCGTACGCAAATTAATCAAATTGCGTAATTACGTTCGCTGTCCATTCCAATTGATATTGAGACCCAACCTCAACCAGTTTTGACCAACCCAGATCACGATATTATTGTACACTGAGCCTACTACACCAATGACCCTTGTCCAGCCAAATTTAGACTCCCGAATTGTTATTAAATTAAATTAGAGACACCGGTGCATTAATTACGAATTAATTAATGTGATGACCTAACCTCATTTGAATTAGACCCAACTCCAACCCAAACCCACACCCACACCCACAAGCCTCATACAAAACACCATACACTACCCTAGTCCAATGAGGAACACCAAACATGGTGTTTGTTTGCATTAAATTCCCAATTCAGAAATTGTGCAAATACCAAATTGTTCAGGGGCCTAATTGCAAAATTGCAATGAGGTATCACCCTCTCATTGGCCCAAACCATCATGGAGAAAAGAAATAGTCATGCCTAACCGTATGCATTAATTTCCCCCCTTTCCTATGTACTTACCTTACTTTATGTAGGGCACATCATGGCCCTACATTTGAAATGGCCCATTCCTAGCCCTCCACTCATCTTGATGGACAACCCCACTCCCCAAAAATCTCCTACAGCCGGCCCTAACCCCAAGACAGCCCCCCCTCACTCTCTCTCCTACATATACATCATTACAACACATTAAATAAAAACAAAAACCTAAAATTCCATAAAAATCCTAACTTCTCTAAGCCTCACTCCCCTCAGCCCGACCCCAGCCTTCCTTCCCCGCGCCCGACTCCGGCCAACCGCCGACTCCGGCCGCCACCACACCGACCCGACCACCCTCGCCAACCTTCCCCCTACCTGCCACCACCGCCAACCACCACCACGTCGCCGGAGTAGCTCCCCCAACAGCCCGCACTGAGCCGAGCTCCTCCCTCCCGCACAGCACAGCCGACCACCCTATCCCTCCGTGCTCCGCCACCACAACACCGCCGCCCACCAAACTTCACCGGTGTCACCCCCTACCAGTCTTCTCCCTCCCCGTCGATTTTCAGCCGCCGACGACGACTATCCTAGCCGTGGTCGCCCCCGCAGCGCCAAGACTCCAGACCGCGGCTGCTGCTGCCGACCCCCCCCCCCCCCGCGCGACGCCGGAGCGCCGTCCGGCCACCCCCCCGGCGACGGCCGACCACTGAGACCCCCTCGACCTGAGGTACAACCCAGTGCGTGATTTTATGTATATTTATCATTATTTATCGATGTATTTCAGTGTACATTGAGTATATATACGCTATATGTATATCATTCAAGTTCTAATTAATATATATATATACGTATAGTTTGTATAAATTATAGTATTTTAACTTAATATTATGGTATTGGGTATAGGTGGTATATACTGGAAAAATACGTATAAGAATAAAATATACAGTATATTATTTTAATACTTATAAGCATTAAATACCTATTGTGTAAATGTAAACATATATATATATATACATACATACTTACATAAAGGTATTTAGTATTCTGTGTTAAAATTATATATATGGATTTTCCTGTGTAAACATAGTATTCTATATACAATACACTGAATTTAGAGTATTTTAATATATATAATAAAGCTATGTGTATATGTATAATATGTGCAGATTATTGTATTTAAATACCCTATATGCATTAAATAGCTATTATGTGTAAGTATACACATATAATAAATATAAATATATATCCATATATATATATTGTGTACTTTGGTATTTACAAAATTATATAAATATATACATAGGCAAATATACACATACTTGTGCATTAATGTATGTTAGTTATATATGACTGCACTAGCTATTTTTTTGTACAACTAAATAAATATGTATATACCTGTTACATATATGGTATTAATTGCTTATATATATATATATATATCTGATGTCAAAGTAAATAATTAATAAATATGAAAATTTATGTTCAAATATATAGAAATATGGGTATTTTCACTTATGTACAAATTAATTATCTAAAAATAGATATATATACAGGTATATGAATTTGCCAATTAGGTACATATAATTAATACATGTATTATTGCTAATTAATACATAAGTACTATTTTCGTACTATTAAACAAATATACTATTTTATTTTAATATAATTTAAATATGATTTAGTGTATATGTATATACATGCAATAACTATATATATATACAGTCCCGACCCTTGACAGCTGTAGATACAAACAGTGTGTCTTAGTCGTGCTATTGTAGCGACTAATTTGGTCATTACTATATCCTATATAGGATTGCTGGACACTATTGCCGAGGCAACAGGAGCAGGACTTTGGATTTCGCAGCTACCCGGGGCAGGCAAGTATACCTTGCTGATTTACTGCTTAAATTTAAATGTTAAATGTTGCAAATATACTTGAACTGTGTGCGTCCAAGATTGACTCGGGTGCAGTCGACAATGCATCGATGAATAGTGTACATGTCCTAGTTGCTAGTTGACTCACATTTTACTGTGAGGATATTCTGATATCTTTCTAGACCATGGCACTATACACGTATCGCGATGGTACATTTATATTGGGATGCGTGTCCGCGTACCCGATTCGCTATCGGTACGTACGACATGCATCACGGACTAGCATGTATTCTAGAGTAATATAGTTAATTGAGACTTGACATCTAGATACGGTACACTCAAGTCGTGCATTCGACTTGCGTATCTACATTGGGCGGGAAGGACAACTGATAAACGTATGGGATACAACCATCGGACTCCGTGGTATCCAGAGGAACCACAGGCCGGGTGACTCCCCATATTCAGACACCGCGCTCTACGGAGTGTTACGGACGTATATACATTGTAGATACCATGCCCCTTAGAGTGTGGACGTTATATATATACAGATACCTCATTCTTCGGAATGATGGACGTTGCAGATACCACACTCTAGAGGACGTTGGACGTTATGCCTACACCTACCTATACGTTCCGAGGTTGTTCTTACATTGTATTCACTTAGATGGTTAGCACACCCCTCTTTACTTTTATTCAGTACTATATCTGGCATGCATATTGTATCTTGTTACGTCCCTCTGAGGACCTGGTTATCTTCCAGATCTGGACGAGGCCTATTATCCCACAGTTTACGGGCCAGGAGTGGAGACGAGGTTTGCTCTTGACGAGGAGCTAGAGGTCCTTCCATCGGAGTACCCCTGATCAGATTGGTAGGCCTTCCGCCTATGACTGGAGCTCCTTATCTAGTTAGCAGTTGTTTCAGTCACTCTTCTTGGTACTCTTATTTCAGACTATCAGTACTTTATCTCCAACATTTGTAGTGGGTTTGTTCCCACCAGACATATTTCAGTTGTACTATGTCAGTCGACTATGTTTCTTATATTCCAGTCTTTTATTTCAGTATTTACTTGTTATCTGTGGATGAGATTAGACATTGACTGTTGATATATTAGACTTGTTAGATTTAGGACAGCGTAGCACGCTTCGCCAGGATCCATTAAATTGGGATATCCTCGGAGACGTGTCAGCTGGCCAATGCCATGTGGCCTGGTTCCATATATTTTGGGATTGGGGCGTGACACACGGTCTTATAAGTTGTCATGAAATCGAGGAGGCTTATATGCCGGATAGAGTGCTCCTTCGGTTTGGATACGTACAAACTGTCCCAAAGCGCACTTTGAAAATGATAACTCCTCCGCGCGGTACAAAACCGCTAAACTATATTCCTGCGGTATTCAACTGGGTATCGGGCTTCTTCACCGTGTGGCAACGCCACGTTATTAGAGATACCGAATGACAAGCAGCAGTCAATATGACGGAGTGTAGCGACGACTACCTCGCCTACTACGCCGGTGTCGGACTACCTACCTTGTTCCAATACGGAGGCGATATTGTGCGTGTACCTTCAGATCTTCCTGCCAAATCGGTCTTGTATACTGCATTGGTCAAGATGGTGAGCCAACTTCTACACTTTAAGTTTGATATTTGTAAATGTTTATAACAAATTTTTTTAATTCTCATGAATAGGCAAGAAAAGTGAAGAAGTTGGGAAGAAGCCTCGTAAGTTGCCAGGGTTCGAATTATATGGCAATCAATGACGAACTCCAACAAATCGACAACGCTGAAGATTTTTCTTTCGTGGAAAATAGAGAGCAACGTACAAAGAGGCGGCATGAAGTTTAGGCCCCATTGGAAGAATTGTAAAACTTTCAATGAATATGACTTTTGAAAATTGTAAAAGTTTAAACTATGAATTTGAGTTGTAAAACTTTGAATGAATTTGCTACTATTGACACTTCGAATAAATTTGCTTCAATTGCTATAATTTGATAATTTGCTACAATTGCTACATACATACAATTTGTGTTCAAATTTTACTACATACATATAATTGTCAAATGTGCAGACAGTGGAGGTAATTTTACTTATAACTGTGCATACAGACACTGGATAAAGTTTAGGACTGTCAACAATTTGACAGTCCTAGTTTCTTCCATGACTGTCAAAATGTTGACAGTCCTAAACTTACATATAACTGCCCATAGACAGTGGGTAAAGTTTAGGACTATCAACATTATGACAGTCCTAGTATATACTAGGACTGTGAAATTGTTGACAGTCCTAAACTTACATATAACTGCCCATAGTAATGTTGACAGTCCTAGTTTCTTGGCACTTTTACATATTGACAGTCCTAGTATCGATTAGTATCAATGCACAACATACAGTAAAAATAGATTAGTATTAATTACATAACTACATTCATTGCACAACATACACACAACATACAGTTCAATATACAGTTAAACATACATGGCTCATTGCATAAAATATATTTCAATATACAGTATCAATCGATTAGAATATCAAAGTAGTCATTCGGCATGATTTTTGGATCCTCCATCTTCATCATCTTCTTATAGGCAGCCATTGCATTCGTGTAGGGTATCGTCCATGCGATCGCTTCCTCTGGTGCATGTTTATACCAAAGCGTAGAAGGTGGCAGAATAGGAGAATGACCGATCAACCTTGGGATAACGAAGCGTTGTCCGACAAGCCCTATGCAACATAGATTGGATACTTCGTGTTCGGCCGGGGGAGCACACATTGGAAAGAAAGTATTGTTAATACCTTGTGAGATAATTACAATAGGTATCTTATACCTATTAGAGAATACGTAAGCAGCAGGCGGGACATCCATGTAATGGTCTGGTCCGGTAACTGTTTCCGTACAAGGTATGCTTGCCAACAAATCTCCAACAATTTCTTCGCCGAGTATCTACCTATAGAAGGGTAGTCGAGACTCCAACTCCTCGTACAGCTCTTCCCTAACCTTTCTCCATCCTGCTTCAATTGAATAGCCTAGTTGTCTTGCTAGTGCATGATATCCACAATGGCCATCCTTAGGAACATCAACAATAGACCAAATAAAATTCCGTATCTCAGGTAGAAAATTTTTAATGTATAGACTATAAGAATCAGAAAGTTATCTAAACCCTCCGCCGTGACTGCATCGTTCGTTTTCTGTTTCTTCCCCCTTCGAATAGTAAGCTTACTCTTTTTCTGCAGAAATACCACCCTATCCATTACGGACTTTGCCTCCAAACTGCGTTCAATATGTTCAAACAATGATGGATCTCTTTTAGTTGACTCCTCCTCCTTCTTTTTTTCTCTACTCTTTCTTGACTGTGGTCTTCCCTTAGGAGTTCGAACAACAGATGGCTCTTGCAATCGAGTTATTGCCGGGACTATAATTTCTTGGATTTTAACCTCAATGGATCTTCTCTCCGGTTCTGATGCGACATACCACCTTGCGTGCAGGAGTTTCACTTATGGCAAAGCAAAGAAATCATCTTGAACTTCTACCGTCGGCATTATCGATAGCTGTCTCCAACGTTGATCAACATCATCTATTGGAATAGGTATAGATTCACGACGATATTCGTTGATCTCATGTGCACAAGGAAGTCCGAGTGAATGTCAATATAAAAAACTGTAAACCTCGGGATCATAACCCACCGACTTCGACCTACCAATCTCCTCAAACAATAAGCCCAAGGCCTTGTGAGATACTACATGGGTTAAACCATCCAAGAGGTGTTCATGCTTGTATTCATGTTTTGCAATATTGAGGCTCATCTCAAATGATGCTACAATCTCGTTCACCGTAGAAATAATCATCAAATGAATCGATTGCCAAACGGAGACAAAATTACCGACCGATGACCGTAGATATCTTTTTAAACTTGAGTGTGATCCTTCGACCCGGTTTATAGTGATTATGCCATAATGCTTCTTCATATTCGTCCATGCTAAGATGAATTGCTCTTTATGTGGTTCTAGCCAAGTATCTTTAATATAAGATATGCATGTCGGGTTACTCATCTCCCACTTTTGTTGGAATATGTACCATGCTGTGTCGTAGCTGTCTGTAGTACTTGCTCGCCATACAAGACTCCAATCACTGTAGAATTCTTCGAAGCGAACCATGTCGATTTTATCGTCCACTTTTTTAAATTTTATCTTGCATTGAGCTTGGATAGTTTGATTTATATGCCAAGTGCATAGTAGTCTATGCGCATGAGGAAATATAATATCTATAGCATTTATCAGCGCATATTCTCTGTCGGTAACAAAAATAGAGGACTCTTTGTAACCTGTGTAAAGGGATTGTAGTTTCCTCAACGCCCATGTGTAATCCTGGACTGTCTCACTCTTCATAAAATAAAAAGCGACTGTAAATGTTTTTCCCGTAGACGTAAACCCAACAACGTGAAAAAGAGGCATTTTGAACTTATTGGTCTTATATGTACAATCGAGGATCAACACGTCTGCGAAGGACCGAGCCAAGTGTGTGCAATCAGGATGAGCCCAAAACAACGAAAGGAGTTCATAAGTTTGTGGATGTCTTCTATGGTACTCCACGTAGTGATGCTCCCCAAGCAACTTCAATACTTGCTGCATCGCCATTCTTTCTTTCATACTTTTAAATTTCGCTCTGGCCAAACTATTATAGATGGTCCTCATGGTAGACTTGTTACCATCTTCTTTTTGTCGCACGGCAGAATAAATTTGTTTCGGTGCAACTCCGGAAAGGAACAATTCTTCAACCAACTTTCTCTCATCCTCCTTCAACCGTGCCACGTAGGCATGACCCGTAAGTGTCCCTAGAATAGGATGATTGTGTCTTCCATTCTTAACTTCGATTATCCACTTCACATCTTCTACTTTTACAATCAACACCTTCAATGGACAACCACATTTTCTCGTCCCAACGTTTTTCTTAGAGATTTTTTGTAAAACCCATAATCCTAAAAACTGTATTTACCCTTTTTAATTATTAATTATTAAATTAATTATAGTAATTAGTGGCTAATTAGGAGAAATAAATTTTTATTAATTTTTATTTTAGGTGTTGGAGAATTTAGGGGATTTATGGGGCCACTAGAAATTTTTCCTAATTTATTTCATGTAGGAGACCCTTTGGACAGTTGCTAGCTTAATGGTATGCATTAATACAAATTCTAGATTTTTTCTATGTGTATATATATATATATATATATATATATATATATATATATATAAGGAAATAGAAATGAATAGAAAAGAAAAAAAGAAAGAAAGAAAAAGAAAAAAAAACATTTTTTCCTAACAACTACCCAAGCCCAGAGCCAACCTCCCCGGCGTGAGTAGCAGCCCACAACCGCGCTGTGACCCGCGATTCCCACCCCCGCTCTCTTCCCTCTCCATATATATATATATATATATATATATATATATATATATATATATATATATATATATATATATATATATACTCTCTTATAAAACCTAAACCCTAACCCTAACCCTACTCTCCCACCTGAGCGCCGCGCTGCCGACCCAGGGCCATCGCCGCCGGAGTCCAGCGCCGCCCGCCGCCGGCCGTACGCACCACGCGAGCACCGCACCGCGCAGAAGCTACAGCAACTTACCTCTCTTCCCACGTAGTTTTCCATCACCTCGCTCAACCAAACTAGAACCCGTCTTCTCCGGTATGATCCTCACCTATCCCCCTTCCATATCTGTATAATAGATGACCTCGAACAGCGCGTAACCCTAGGCAAAAATAGCGTCCAAGTTGACAAAAAAGACCACTTTTTGGTATTGCAGAAAACTTCGGTGACCACCTATGTTCCCGGGTTCGTATCTCCCACCACAGAGATCCGAATCCGATTTTTCTTTTTGGTATGCGGAGATCACCTGACCTAGTTTAATTTCTGTTAATTAACATTAAATTATTAACTGCTATAGGTAGAATTAAATTCTTTGGAAAAACCCCGAAAACACTCCGAAAACCCCGAAAACACCCCGAAAAAGGATAACTAACTGCTAACTACTCCTCAGAAGTAGTCTCCTCAGATGTATCACCTGCTACGCCATATGGGTGGGGGCAAGTCCTCATCATCGTCTAAATCAACGGATCCAGTCAGGAAAGGAGCAAAGTACACAATGCACAACAAAGATTAAACTAAATATTTATGACAAGAAGAAAAGAACTGACAAGTATCATGTTGAGAAATGCATAAATAAGTAATAACCATAACTAGGAGTTAAATGCTGTAAAATAGGGATATGAGTAAAACAGGAATAAATGAGACAAGAAAGGTAAATGTAACAAGACAAAATGAACTGCAACAAGACAAGAAACTAGTGTGTGTGAACTTGTGTATTTAGAATACATAGTTGGCATGTAGGGGTTATAAGGCTAATCCGGCCGTCATAGACGGCTATTAAATACGAATAATCGAGATCCGGCTGATGGACAGTCATGTACCAACAGCTATTAAACACGGCACGGGGAAGGGTAAACTACATGCCTTCTAGTATTCTCCCACCCGACATGAAAAACAAGACATGAACTCCAGTATTCAAGACATGAACTCCAGATTTCTAACACTACGTGTAATCATCAATGGTACTAGTAAAGCAAGGAATTAATTATCATAATATAAAGATTAAACTTGAAGTGCAGGTACTTGCCTGATGTTTGGATCCAATTAGTTTGTATCTCAGGAAAGTTTCCAGAAATGAGTCCAGATGCTGAAATGAACATTACCATCATGCTCAGAAGATATCAAATAGCTAGAAAATCCTGTCCTTGAGTCCAATTTGGAGACAAGGGCAAAAACGGCAATTTCGGATCAAAACGGGGTCCGCATGTGGGCCCGCTTGCACCGAAAAACGTGTCAGGGTCAAAGGTCTCCAAATTTATCAAACTTAGTGTCAACAGGTCAGGAACGATGATACGAACCCAACGGAACTTCCAGAATTGGATTCTGATGTGCCGATCACAAAATCGCCCGTCGAGCGGGACCTGTGGGGCCCACGATACGCGATTTCGTCAACGTTCTCAAAATCGAACCAAACTTGACCCACAGGACCAGCATATTTCTACGAGTCCGATGGCGTAAGTTTCGTCTCGATCCGACGTGTGTACAAGAAGTTAGGACGTGAAACAGAAAGGCGGATACGGGGCGGTGTCCGCGGATACGCGTTGATCCCGGTGTGTACGCACACCCGAATCAGCTTTCGCGAAATCTCACACGTCCGTATCGACGGTGCGCACGTATCTGTGAAGACCGCACGCGACCAAGTCGTCCCGTTTGGTGGGGCGTACTCAGTTCCGGGGTGAAACAGGGTCTGGTTTTTCCTGTTTTTTGGATCGCGGTGTGCGATCACCACAGGACGCGATGCCCCGAGCGGTTTGTTCGGGCACCGAGAGGGTCATACAGGCTTCGTAACGCAATTTATGGAATCGAAATCCGAGCTACGAGCAAGAAAATACACGCACCTGAACGGGGCTGAAAAACCCGGGGTCTCGTCGTGTCCGACTCGACACGGACACTGTGTCCCGTGTCCGTGTCCGACATAGGAATTAGGGTTAGGGTTAGGGTTTTGGGAGCTGCCGGCGGGGGCCGGCCGGAGGCACTCCGGAGAGGGGCTGGGGCGGCTCGCAGCAGGGCGGGGGACGCTGGCGGCTGCCGGAGGCGGCCGGAGGCGGAGCACGGGCGGCTGGAGGCTGGGAAGAAGGGGCGGAGCAGGGGGCCTTCGGTGGCGCCGGAGCGGAGGAGGAAGGAGAGGGAGAAGGAGGAGGAGCAGGCCGCAGCGGCGGAGACGGGCGGCGGGTGGCGGCGAGGTGGCACGGGCGGTGGCGGAGGTTCGTGGTGGGAGGGATGGCCGGAGTCGAGGGGCCTGGGGGCTTTTTATAGGCGGAGAGGGAGGTCTGGGCGGCCGGAGAAGGCGGAGGACGTGTCGTCGAGGCCGGGCGGGGCGGAAGAGGGGGTCGTGGGGGGCTGGCCGCCGGAGGCGGCGAAAAATACGGCGCCGGACCGGATCGTGGGGAGGAGACGGGTCAGCCGGGTCGGGCGGCGGCGGATCGGGTCTGGCTGACCCGACCCGACCCGGTAAGTCAGGCTGGGCCGCGGGGCTGGGCTGGGCCCAATGGGCCAGGGTGCTGGGCCGGTTTACGGGCTGGGCCGGGCTGGTTTAAACAAAAAATATAATAATAATAATAATAATAATAATAATAATAATAATAAATAAATAAATAAATAAATAATAAATAATTAAATAATTAAGTAATTAATAAATGTTTTTTTAGGTGTTTTAAATTAGGTCCGGGGCCCAATAAAATCCAGAAAAATTACCCTAAGTCCAGTTTTCTATTTTACACCCAAAAATGTTATTTTCATAATATTTTAATACTATTTATTAACAAATAAAAATCATTTAATAATTAAAATCCTGATTTTAATTACAGAAAAATTCCTAGAAAATTCTAGAAAATTGTGAAAAATCCCAATTTAAAATTCTTGCAAAATCTGGGGGTTTACAGCTACGTTGCTATGACATGACCAAAAGTCGAGGTCCAATCTCTTTGTGGTATCATACCACTGTAGCATGAGGTTCTAGTCTCATTGTAGTATTGCACTACCACTCTCTATCTTTCAGCATGAAGCTAGCTGCATCGCTGTGAGATTGTAAACCTGTGTGTGTGTGCACTACCAAAATAAGTCATATTAGCGTCGCTTAAAAATGTCGTTAATTGAGAAAAAATGTCGCTATTAAAATTAGCAACGTAATCAACGACATCTAAGGTTAGTCGTGTTTTATCAAGTCATTGACGACCAAAACATCGCTAAACATTGCAATAGGGACATGATTTAGCGACATTATTGCGTCACAGTTTTAGCGACGTCTGTTGACATGTTGTCGCAATTATAGCGACGCATAACGTGTCAGTAAGAGTTGGTACTATTTTCTGAACTCAGCGACTTTTGGCGACGTTTAATGGAGTCAAAAAAAGTCGTTAAACGTGTCGGTAATAGTCCGTGCTATTTTTAAAATTAGCGACATTTTGCGACTGTTAGCGACGTTCAGCAACGTGCTGCGTCGCTAAAAGTAGCTAGTAGTCGCTAAATTTTCAGTGAAAAAATATAAAAATAGAAAACAAAATAGTTTTCCTGAAGTTTATGAATTCATAATTTATAAAAATAGACCTGGAGCAACCCTCCGTTGAATTCTCTCGGTTCGCCGACCCCTTCGGTGGAACACTCAACACCGATAAATTTATATACATTTAATACGAATAATAAAGTAAAATTTGAAGAAAATGACACATTGGAATTACAAATTGAGTCTCAAGAAAATTATGTCGTACAGAATGCAATAAATATCCACACAACTGATTGCAAGAAATAAAGTCTGAAAGCCTCAACAAATCTATAATATTAATAAATGACCCAATATCATGGATCAAAATACAAACAACTAGTAAACTGTCCTAACTAGGACTACTGCGGATCTAGAGGAGGATGGGCACTATCGCGCACCAGGGATAAGAACAACTCATACTGCTCCCGTAAAATTGACACCGACGTCGATGAAGAAGGCGCCAGTGACGTCAGTGGAGTCGGTGACGATGAAGGCGCAGCCGGAGGACATATCTGCTACAACGCTGCTAGTCGATGATTGTATGAATCCATAGTAGATAACAGCCTCGTACTGCTATCAACCATCAAATCCTGCATCATCGTCAGCCTCTCGTCCATGGACAACTGTGATGTCTGCAGCTCCGTCACGCTGCACTCTGTCGACGCTATAAGATCAGCAATATCACTGTCATGCCCTGGTCCCGCAGGGGTCCGTTCATCCTCGCTTGGTCCCTACGGAATCGATCGTCATCGCACGGGCGTGATGCCGTGCAAGCTTAAAGTGCGCTTGCACAAGGCCAAAGATTTGAACAAGGGCAAAGCTATTCAATACTGAAGCAGCGGCACATATATTGCAGAAAAGTAAAGAACACAATGGCACATGAAAATAAGGTCTTTATTGATAATCGAAAGTGTTACAAGCGGCGCATGGCCGAGGTTATAAATCGCTCAAGCACTCTTTCTCTCGATTACAATGATACCGTTCCATACATTATGTCCCTCTATAAGAAAGCAGCTCAAAGAAATCTCGATACGGCTCAAGGCATAGACTCCAAATTTTTGGTTCCTTGGGATAAGGCACGGCTATCGCTTCCTCGGACGATCAGGCACCTGAGAACAAGCAAACTGTTGGTAGGTTAGCACATTTATAAGTACTGGTGAGTCTAAAACAACTGAACAGAAGCTACACGCCCTGAAACCCACACTAAGTAATCATGTGGCAAAATATTACATTACTAGTGATCTTGCTACTTTTACCTAAGTTCATTTCATGCAGCTCAGGATTATATTCAGATTACATCCTTTGAAAAATAGCTTGGAAACAGTTTTGCATATTCTATAAACACAAGCAAGCTATAGAGGCAATATTCTATCGTGCAGTGCGCAACATGTATTGTGAGCCATATTCGATACTCTTAGGAATAAGGTTCTCTAGTGGACTGTTCATCTCATATCAAGACAAGTATTTCGAGTGGACTATTCAACTCGATGCAATAGGGCAGCAGCATACTCAATGTAAAACAACAGGATCATATTTAGCATAATTTATAAGGGACATAAGAAAATACAAGTGATTACTTGTTCAGTGATCCTTACCCATAGCCGAGCGGTTATTCCTACAGCAGACATACAAGTTAGCAACAATTTGCAATAACATATATGTATAAAGTTTTTCCTTCCCTGTTCGTCTTTGTATCAAACAGTTAGGTATGCAAGAAGGCTAGCCTAGCATGTGCCCTAACTACATGATAGTCCCCTCCACGGGATTAGTAGTTGAAACGTACAAGCCCATCTCACTAATAGACGGGTCTACCCTCCCGTAAGTAAGGTTTTTAAGCCTCAAGGTGTCTAGATCTCTCCTAGGACGAACGATCCCAGTGCCCCAGGAACGCTCGAGAGATGACCTTATGCACAAGTTGTCCTGACCAATGCATGAATGCAAGCTCATATCCGATAAATACCATATAATACACATGATCCAGAACAAGCAAAAAAGCACATCAATCCAGCGATAGGGCCGAAGCTCTCAATACTCTTGCCTAATAGTCACACCCTCCCGTAAGTAAGGTTTTTAAGCCTCAGGGCGGACTATTAGTCTAGATACACAAGTTCAAGCCATTCACCAAGTTTTATCTCTTTCAAGCAATCAAGAAAATATGTTCAAGCAAAGCTAACTCTTTAAACAAGTAACAAGAAAGAACAGTTCTATAATTCTAGCATGCAATTCTATATCTTTGGACAAGCATTCAAGTATTCCAATTTAGCATACGATATCAAGGATAAGTGCAAGCAATCTTTTACTCTTTCTTATTAGCATGGCAGCGGTTTGTCCGATAGCGGTGTCCGTGTAACTAAGCTTGCAATGTTTCTATCTTTTGCTAGCATGGCAATGGTTCTATCTTTTAGACAAGCATACAAGTTCTCTTATTTAAGTAAGCAGACAAGCAAATTCGTTTTGATGACAAGCGATACTAGTTCTCTTATTAGGCATGCTGAGTCAAGTTCTATCATTCTTCTTAAGAAACCATCTTCTTAAAACAAGCATTCAAAAACTCATATTCATTATTAAGTCGTACAAGAATTAGAGAATGAAGTTATGCCCACTCACTTTGATCAATCGATCGAAAACTCTTCGAGAAGACTTTCGTTCGAGCAAGCAAGGCGATATCACTTGTACATAGTGCCTACGCGGAGCGGGGCACTACAATCACGCTCTGTCCTTTCGATCATATCCTTGAGCTCCATGATGATGTGCTCTAGCGTATCAAACTGTGCGATGAGCATCACATCGCCTGTCTGCGGCTGAGACAGGGGCTGCTCCTGCATCTTTTGTAGTAACTTATCACGGAGAGACACAATATGACAGTCAAATATCTCCTAGACTCGGGCAGACTCCTGTGAGGGTTGTAGGGAATATGCACTAACAACGAAGGCCCTAGAGGACTGTGTCGTAATAAGGGTGCCATAGGATCATGTACCGTAGTACGTACCCCTCTGGATACCACCAGCGTGATCACCCACAGCTCGCCCTCCGACGGAGCTAGAGAGGGATGCGAGGAAGTACCAGCCTATCCCGCTGTAGGTGCACTAGCAGTCGTCCGCTCACGGAGCCTAAGATACTCTGCCTAGAAAAGTATGGATACTCGATAATTGCTAATATCTAAGGTACTTATTACTAACTACATAAAAATTTATTTCCATATTTCCTAAGTTATATTAAAATTAACATAAAGTAAAGTAATACTTACATAGGTCTGCGAGGCCCTCTCATCAATGATCTTTCCGTCCTTCCGATGTGTGTCACCATGTTGGCGTCTTCATCCCTCTGTACATGTTAATAATATATTATTTAATAATATATTATTTAGTACTAAAATTAAATATTTTATCCTACTATTATTTTATCGTACTTGCATTAAAATAATATATCTGAAATAAATAAAAAACCAAACGATAGAAATATTTCGTCATCGAAATCGAGCCACCATGCCACTTTGATGCTTTCTTCCTAGTCGCCTTGGCCTTCTCAGACCTTTCATTGTACTTTGGATCGTCGAATCTAGCCGTCATCGCAGTCCACTGCTCAGGCATGATCCAACCTTGGATCAGTTTTCCTTCGTGATCCTGACCCTTCTGGTTATTAATAGCATCACATACCAGCTTGTGGGCGACGACAGAAAATATCTCCTCGATCAACTCGGTCCGGTGCGGTGGATAGAAATATATTTCCTACAAAAAATAATTTAGTAAGTTATATAATATGTATAAATTAGATGATTGATATTAAAACCAAATATACTTTTACCTTGAAGTGCGCAAACCAGAACGCCTTCGTCTCGTCCGTAGCATAAGAGTAGTTGATCCAAGGGCCACCATAGGTGTACCTCAGAAAGTGGCCCAAACATCTCTGTAATGATGAGGGACGATATCTATAGAGTGATAATTATATTCATAAAAAAAGTGAATATATGATGAATAAAGAAATTGTCACATCCCAGTCCCAAATTACGTAGGACTAGGAATACGTAACATGCCAGCTACGCATTCGATCAGACTCTGGTCCAATTCGAATACGTATAAGCTGTAATAGAAGGGTCACTATCTATACAATCATGTAAATATAAATATCTAAGCCTCAATCCACAATGAACGGAATATACAAGAATGAGCTACATGTGCTATAGTCGGCCGCCAGTAATCCATAAGCTCGAATAGACTCGAGGAAGGAATATGAGTCTATAAAACTAGGCTATATTGGCAGATGAATAAACAATATAAATAATAACCAATACTCCGGAAGAAATAATATAAGTACCTGGCACCAATTCCTGCATGACAAAGTAACACACATCAGCAACTCCAGGCAGGCTCCACAATGGTCTAAGCTACAAAACTGGCAAGGGACCAGGTCCTCAGAGGGACGTAACAAGGTACAAGAAATATTATGCCAAAATAAATACAGTATGAAGTGAATCAATAGGGTAAACTATATAACCAGCTAAGTGATATGCAAGTGAGAGCATTTATTATACTCAGGCTGAAACTACCATAGGCTCGGTGTCGGAGAAACCCATAGCAGCATTTAGTATTACGACTCCAGTATATATGCCAAAACAAGTAGTATCACAACTCCAGTATATATTCCAAAGCAAGTAGTATCACGACTCCAGTATATATGCCAAAGCAAGTAGTATCACGACTCCAGTATATATGCCAAAGCAAGTAGTATCATGACTCCAGTATATATGCCAAAGCAAGTAGTATAATATATATATCAATAATCAGCCTGTAGTATAGTGTGTCTCTCTCCACCCAATGTAATCACAAGTCTCATGTCCACGACGTCTCATGTCCCTGTCACGCAAGATCATAACCTCTAACTAATGCAGCGAGTCATAAAGATAGATATGCATATATACGATCGATTTCACAAATCCTGTAGCCTATAGAGAATCACCATGAATAAGTCAGGAAGATTCTGTCTCATGAATAGTGTTAGGTGTCCTATGGTATGACGTACTTGAAAATGCAAGCACAAGAATGTATAGGGTCGCGATAACCATCTCTAGGTGATGTAACACAACTTCGCATATGGTGTTGACACCCGAATCTTGTTTGGACGTTAAGTAATATCACACGGTCCTAGGTTGAATAGATACAACATATAAATAAATAAAAAGAATATTATGTAACAAGAACTGCAAGATTGGCAAGGTACACTTGTTTGGGGTTTGATTTCCAACTGTTGCTCTGGTATCAACGGGATCTGCAGGTACTCCTCCGGTTGCTAAAATAAACATTACCATCAGGTTCAGAAGATATCAAATAGCTAGAATTGCCTGTCCGTAAGTCCAATTTGGACACAGGGATAAAGTGACAGTTTTTGATCAAAGCGGGGTCCACATGTGGCCCGCTTCGCACCGAAAAATGTGCCAGAGATAATATTCTCTAAATTCGTCAAACTTAGTGTCTACAAGTCTAGAACGACGATACGAACCCAACGGAATGTGCAAACTAGATTCTGATGAGCGATCACAAAATTGCCCGTCAAGTGGAGCCGTGGGGCCTACGATACGGGATTTTGTCAACGTTCTCAGAATCGAACCAAACTTGGATCAAAGGACCAGCGTATTGCTACAAGTCCGATGGCACAAGTTTTATTTTGATACGATGAGCGTACACGAAGTTATAACAAGTTTCAGAATAGGGCTGATACGGGGTGTTGTCGATGGATACGCGTTGATTCCGGTGTGCACACACATCCAAATCAACTTTTGCGAAATCCCACACATCCATATTAACAGCGCGCACCATACGGTGAAGTTTGCACATGATAAGTCGTCCCGTTTAGCGGGGCACACCCAGTTCCGAGAAAAATAGGGTATTTAAATAACCAATATTTTGGTCATTTTCACCTCCAAATTAAATATAATCTACAGCTCAATAAATTACACTAAAACATGATTAAAAACTTGGTCATATGGTCTAAATAATTGTTCAGGCCAATTTTGAAAACATTTCACAGGTTGGTCGCAAAACGGTCGCAAACTGGGGAGTTCGGGACGAATTATGCGGTGAGTCACGACGCGGCTACGGCGGAGCTCGGGGTGCTGCTGTGGCTTCTCGGTCGTCGACGGGTCGCCGGAGGTCGTCGGAGAAGCTCTGGTCGGTGGAGGAGTCACGGCTGGAGGAGGCCCTAGGGGAGATCGATGACGAGGGGTCGATGATGGCGGGGCGGTGTCCGATGGTGCTCGGGGTCGAGGGTCAAGGCGGAGGGGTGGCACACTAGCTACTAGAAAAAGCAGGATTAGCGACGCATTTTAGCGACTCCATCTAAAAACGTCGCTAAATTAGCGACTCCATAAAAAATGTCGCTAGACGTCGTTAAATGGCGACATTTAGCGACGTTTAGCGACTTTTATTAAGATTTTAAAAGATTAGTCGCTATAAGTTCAATTAAGGTCGCTAAACATCGCTAATATGTCTAATTTAGCGACGTTTAGCGTCATAATTAGCGACGTATAAATTAAAAATATTTAGCAACGTGTGTAGCGACGTCTTTGACGCCACTAAATTTTAATTTAGCGTTATTTATATTTGACGTCACTAAACGTCGCTAAATTTTAGTTAATTAGGGCTCAGTTTTCTTTTCCCCCATCTGTCAAAAATTTCAAAAATTTTCAAAACCTTTCGATTTCCCCCACCCCCCCCTCTTCTGCGACCGGCTCTCCACAGTTGCGACTACTCCGGCATCCCCCTCCTCCTCCTCGAGCTCTAGGTAAACCTCTCTCTCTCTCACATGTGACACTGACACAACACACACTTGACAGACATGACACACACACACAGACACACACGACACACACACACAGACGCAGACACACACACACACACACTCACACAGACACTGACACTGACACGACACACACACACACACTGACACAAACACTGATCAGGACATAGGGTTAGGGTTAGGTTTTTTGACCTGGGGTTAGGGTTAGGGTTAGGGTTAGTATTTTTGATCAGTGTATGAGTATAGTTATCTCCAATTCCAACTTGACAAGTAAGTTATGAAAAAGAAAAGTATATATAAACCGTCAAAGGTGGACTGCCAACCGGCCCGCAAGTCCCCTTCCTCTAATGACTTTGGCCCGACCCGCCTCTGGCCTTAGTGGATCGGGCCAGATCCGCCCGACCCGACCCGGACCCGTTAACCCACTAAAAACCCTAACCCCCAACTCTTCTTCTCCCGTCGTTTTCCCTCCCGGCGGTCGTTTCTGCCGCCGTGGCCGCCGACGACCCTTCCCTTTCGTCTCCCTCGAACCTCCGCCACCGCTTCCCCTTCGCCTCCCCGAACCTCCGGCCGTCCTCCTCCCCTTTCCCCCTCTATTTAAACCCCCTTTCCCCACCGGCTGCCGCCCCTTCATCCCCCTCGACCACCCGCCGCCAGGCCGTCCTCCTCTGTCTTCCTCCTCCGGCCCGCACCAGCAGCAGCCGAGGCGTCCCCCCGCCTCTGCCCAGCCGCCCGAGCCGCCTTCCTCTTCTCCAGCGCCGTTCCCTCCGTCCCCACAGCAGCTCCGGCGTAGCCGCCTCCGGCCAGAGCCGCCCCCGGCCAGCAGCGCCTCAGCCCGACCCAGCCCCGAGCCGCCTTCCTCCGGCGAGTCTTCCCAGCAACACCCGGACACAGATACTGTGTCGAGTCGACACGAGGACACAAAAAATTTGGTTTCACGAAGCCCTGTTCAGCAATCGGAGGACTACCTGCAAATCCCACTAAGACCAGAGCTACAGTTGGAGTCAGAACCCCAGGCAAGTGTACCTTGCCAAAACTTGCAGTACCTGCTTTATATTGCTGTCTTGATTTATACATTATTGTACATGCTTGATCTAGGACCGAGTGACATTGCTTAGCTTCCGAATCACATTCGGATGCCAACATTGTACGCAGAGTTGTGTAAAGTCACCTAGAGATGGATATCGTGACCCTTTATATTCTAGTGCTTGGATTATCAAGTACATTATACCCAGGACACCTGACACTATTCATGCGACAGAATCTTCCTGAAATATTCAAGGTGATTCTGTGTAGGTTGCAGGATTGTGACATAGACATTATATTCATAGATATTTATTGACTTGCTGCATTAGTTTTGATCTTGCGTGTCATGGACATGAGACGTGTGATTACATTGGGTGGGGAGAGACACACAGGCTACAGGCTGATTATATATATATATTCTACTACATAGTAAACTACATAGTAAACTACATAGTAAAACTATATAGTATTACTGCTACCGGCTCCTCGATACAGAGCTTGTAGTGGTCTCAGCCTGAGTCTAATGTTGCTCTCATTTGCATATCACTTAGATGGTTACATAGTTTGCCCTATTGATATATTTCATATACTGCATTTATCTTGGCATGCTGTTTCTTGTACCTTGTTACGTCCCTCTGAGAACCTGGTCCCTTGCCAGTTTTACAGCATAGACCATTGTGGAGCCTGACTGGAGTTGCTGATGTGTGTTGCTTTGTCATGCAGGAATTGGTGTTAGGTACTTATATCATTCTTTTGGAGTATTGTTTATTATTCATATTGTTTATTCATCTACTGATATAGCCTAGTTTTATAGACTCATATTCCTTCCTCGAGTCTATTCGAGCTTATGGGTTACTGGCGGCCGACTTTAGCACATGTAGCTCATTCTTGTATATTCAGTTCATTGTGGATTGAGGCATAGATATTTATAGATAGTAACCCTTCTAGTACAGCTTATACGTATTCGAATTGGACCAGAGTCTGGTCGAATGCGTAGCGGACATGTTACGTATTCCTAGTCCTACATATTTTGGGACTGGGGCGTAACATATTTTTGTGGTGGCCCTTGCTGGTCCTGATTAAATCGTTTCGGTTACTTTCCGGTACCGAGCGAGCCTGTAATCAAAGTTAGCAGTGTTAGCATCTCAATCCATAATTGACTTAAAAATTCTTTAGCACTTGATTATCGCCCTTGGACTTCGTAATTGTACTCTTTCAAATCTCCTCGACATCCTTATTATTGTTTATCATCTCTTCCTATTTCGGAGAGATGAACGTTTGTGCACGGTGTTTCCTCCAGAAGCAGATCTTCGTCAAGGCAGAAGAAGTTATACTGGATATAGATATTTGATGACGGTTACCCTTAGTAGGATAGTAGATAGGTTATTCCTATATACTAGGGTTAGTATAAATAAGCCAATTGTCTAACAATTTCACTAGCCGGAAAGGAATGGCCGATCTCTTCCCTTTCGTGTCCTTCCAGTCTCTTTTCTTCTTTCCGTTCGGTTCGGTAAAGCTTTTAGCATAAGAACTAGATATAATATCAGAGGCCTAGAACTAATAAAACCTCACCCTTTCTTATAGGTAGCAAGTAATTTGGACGTATTGGACGAAAGGAAAAGAGGGTTTGACTCTAGGGAATACATAGCTAGATGTTAGGGATCAGATATGACTCATGATGGTGATACAAGGAATTGCATTGTGACCTTAAGAAAACGGAACCTTAGATAGCAGGCCATAGTGGTTAAATCTTTAGATATCTTGTGACTTAGTATCAAAATTTGATCTTATGACCTAGCTGTTACACTCCTACTATTTGGGCCAAAGAAGAATAGGACGGTACGTCTGTGTATTGACTATAGGACACTTAACCCTGTAATCATCAAGAACCGGTCTCCCTTGTCATGCATTAACAACCTATACAATTAGTTGAGTGGTGCGAGTGTATTCTAAAGATAGATCTTAGATCCGGTTATCACCAAATTAGAATACGTAGAGAGGGTATACCAAAAACAGCTTCAGGACCAAGTATGGACACTAATTTATATCGTTTGGTTTAACTAACGCGCCAGCTGTATTCATGAGTTTGATAAAATGATGTTTTCTCAGTACTTGGACACGTTCGTGGTTGCGTCTAATGATGATGTCTTAATATATTCCAAGAGCAGAGCACGAGCAACACTCTTCCAGCAGGCCCAGCATCAGCAGAGGAATCCACCGCGAGGACGCGGATAAGCTTTCGCGATGACTTTGGAGGACGCGCAGACTCTTGGAGTAGCTAATGCGCGTAAGTTTTTCATAGTTATCCATTTCTAGTATTGCTTTAGTTCGTGCATGTTGGTTCGTGACCTTAGCCTTAGCCTTAGCCTAACAGTTTTAAACTTGCTAATAATTGATAACCTATTGATAACCTAATATGTTTTTCTAAATTATAGTCTTCTAGATTTCCTTCATCTGGGAAATTGCATAACTTTTAATGCATAGGAAAATGATTTTCCCTATGTGTTCTTCTTAAAACCCTCAACCTTGATCTCCATAATCATGATATGCTTCGAATAATGTTTGCAACCGTGTCATCTCTGTTGACCGGTTATTCTTTTATTGCGAGGACGCAATCCTCTTAAGGAGGGTAGATTGTAAACCCCCTGATATTTTTTAAGAATTTTAAAATAAAATTTTTGGAATTTTTTGGGATATTTACTAATTAAAAATATGGTATTTTAAAATAAAATGATTTTTAATTAATGTTAAATAATATTAAAATACTATAAAAATAATAATTTCTGGTGTAAAATAAAAAATTAGACATAGGATAATTTTTCGGAAATTTATTGAACCCCGGAAATATTTTTAAAGCCCTAAAAACTAATTAATAATTAAACCAAAATGAACCCTGAACTAAACCCGGTTTATTTTAAATAAACCAAACCGGACCGGACCACAGTGAACCCAACCCAACCCTGCGGGTCGGATCCGGGTCTAACCCGTAGACCCGAAACCCGCATACCCGACCCGCCTCTGGCCTTAGTGGATCGGGCCGGATCCGCCCGACCCGACCCGGACCCGTTAACCCACTAAAAACCCTAAGCCCCAACTCTTCTTCTCCCGTCGTTTTCCCTCCCGGCGGCCGTTTCTGCCGCCGTGGCCGCCGACGACCCTTCCCCTTCGTCTTCCTCGAACCTCTGTTACCGCTTCCCTTTCGCCTCCCCGAACCTCCGGCCGTCCTCCTCCCTTTTTCCCCTCTATTTAAACCCCCTTTCCCCACAGACTGCCGCCCCTTCATCTCCCTCGACCACCCGCCGCCAGGCCGTCCTCCTCTTTCTTCCTACTCCGGCCCGCACCAGCAGCAGCCGAGGCATCCCCCCACCTCTGCCCAGCCGCCCAAGCCGCCTCCCTCTTCTCCAGCGCTGTTCCCTCCGTCCCACAGCAGCTCCGACGTAGCCGCCTCCGGCCAGAGCCGCCCCCGGCCAGCAGCGCCTCAGCCCGACCCAGCCCCGAGCCGCCTTCCTCCGACGAGTCTTCCTAGCAGCACACGGACACAGATACTATGTCGAGTCGACACGAGGACATGGAAAATTTGGTTTTACGAAGCCCTGTTCAGCAACCGGAGGACTACCTGCAAATCCTACTAAGACCAGAGCTACAGTTGGAGTCAGAACCCCTGGCAAGTGTACCTTGCCAAAACTTGCAGTACCTGCTTTATATTGCTGTCTTGATTTATACATTATTGTACATGCTTGACCTAGGACCGAGTGACATTGCTTAGCTTCCGAATCATAATCGGATGCCAACACTGTACGCAGAGTTGTGTAACGTCACCTTGAGATGGATATCGTGACCCTTTACATTCTAGTGCTTGGATTATCAAGTACGTTATACCCAGGATACCTGACACTATTCATGCAACAGAATCTTCCTGAAATATTCAAGGTGATTCTGTGTAGGTTGCAGGATTGTGACATAGACATTATATTCATAGACATTTATTAACTTGCTGCATTAGTTTTGATCTTGCGTGTCATAGACATGAGACGTATGATTATATTGGGTGGGGAGAGACACACAGGCTACATGCTGATTATATATATATTCTACTACATAGTAAACTACATAGTAAAACTATATAGTATTACTCCTACCGGCTCCCCGACACAGAGCTTGTAGTGGTCTCAACCTGAGTCTAATGTTGCTCTCATTTGCATATCACTTAGATGGTTACATAGTTTGCCCTATTGATATATTTCATATACTGTATTTATCTTGGCATGCTGTTTCTTGTACCTTGTTATGTCCCTCTGAGGACCTGGTCCCTTGCCAGTTTTGCAGCATAGACCATTGTGGAGCCTGACTGGAGTTGCTAATGTATGTTGCTTTGTCATGCAGGAATTGGTGTCAGGTACTTATATTATTCTTTCGGAGTATTGTTTATTATTCATATTGTTTATTCATCTGCTAATATAGCCTAGTTTTATAGACTCATATTCCTTCCTCGAGTCTATTCAAGCTTATAGGTTACTGGCAGCCGACTTTAGCACATGTAGCTCATTCTTGTATATTCAGTTCATTGTGGATTGAGGCATAGATATTTATAGATAGTAACCCTTCTAGTACAACTTATACGTTTTTGAATCGGACCAGAGTCTGGTCGAATGCGTAGCTGGCATGTTACGTATTCCTAGTCCTACATATTTTGGGACTGGGGCGTGACAAGATCATATCTAATGCAGCAAGTCGTATGATAACTATGAATATAAAATCTATGTCACAAATCTTGTAGCCTATACAGAATCACCATGAATAACTCAGGAAGATTATGTCTCATGAATAGTGTCAGGTGTCCTATGGTATGACGTACTTGAAAATGCAAGCACAAGAATGTATAGGGTCGCGATATCCATCTCTAGGTGATGTAACACAACTCCGCATACGGTGTTGACACCCGAATCTTGTTCGGACGTTAAGTAATGTCACACGGTCCTAAGTTGAATAGATACAACATATAAATAAATCAAAGGAATATTATGTAACAAGAACTGCAAGATTAGCAAGGTACACTTGCCTGGGGTTTGATTTCCAACTGTTGCTCTGGTATCAACAGAATCTGCAGGTACTCCTCCGGTTACTGAAATAAATATTACCATCAGGTTCAGAAGATATCAAATAGCTAGAATTGCCTGTCCATAAGTCCAATTTGGACATAGGGGCAAAAGTGACAGTTTTTGATCAAAGCGGGGTCCACGTGTGGCCCGCTTTGCACCAAAAAATGTGCCAGAGATAATGTTCTCCAAATTCGTCAAACTTAGTGTTTACAAGTCCAGAACGATGATAAGAATCCAACGGAATATCCAGAATTGGATTTCGATGAGCCAATCACAAAATCGCCCGTCAAGTGGAGCCGTGGGGCCCACGATACGGGATTTTGTCAACGTTCTCAGAATCGAACCAAACTTGGGTCAAAGGACTAGCGTATTGCTTCGAGTCCGATGGCGCAAGTTTTTTTTTCTATACGATAAGCGTATACGAATTATAATAATTTTCAGAACAGGGCCGATACGGGGTGTTGATGATGGATACGCGTTGATTCCGGTATGCACGCACATCCAAATCAACTTCCGTAAAATCTTACACGTCCGTATTAACAGCACGCACCTTACGGTGAAGTTCGCACATGACCAAGTCATCCCGTTTAGCTGGGCGCATCCAGTTCCGAAAAAAATAGGGTATTTAAATAACCAATATTTTGGTCATTTTCACCCTCAAATTAAATATAATCTACAGCTCAATAAATTACACTAAAAATAGGATTAAAATATGGTCATATGGTCTAAATAATTGTTTAGGCCAATTTTGAAAACATTTCACAAGTTGGCCGCAAAACGGTCGCGAACTGGGGAGTTCAGGACGAATTTTGAATTTTCAGAATTCGGAAAGTTTTTTCCTAATTTTGCGTCGCGGGTTACGATCGCAACAGGACGCGATACCCCGAACGAGTTATACGAGGTTCGAGAGGGTCACGCAGGGTTCGCACAGGATTTGACAGAACGGAAAATGGGGCAGCGAGGAGAGAGAAAAACTCACCGGAACGATGGCTCGGAATCGACTGAATTTTGTATATGCGGTGAGTCGCGACGCGGCTACGGCGGAGCTCGCGGTGCTGCTGCGGCTTCTCGGTCATCGATGGGTCGCCGGAGGTCGTCGGAGAAGCTCGGGTCGGCGGAGGAGTCACGGCTAGAGGAGGCGCCTGGGGAGATCGACGGCGAGTGGTCGATGATGGCGGGGCGGTAGCCGATGGTGCTCGAGGTCGAGGGTCACGGCGGAGGGGTTTATAGAAATACACGATATATACGATATATATGATGATAAACCAACTAATTAACTTACTTTGTTCCGTCGGCCCAAATCTTCGTCCTCGTCTCGTCTGGAGGTGCGCTTGTGGGATCTCGCTGATACTGAGACGTAGTCGGCTCAACCTCCTCCATCTGCTCATCTGTCTCCATGGGCCTGTTAGCAGAAGGAACGCTGGACGAGAAAGTAGTCTCAGGCCTGGAACTACTCGTCCCAGGAGTGATGCCACGTAACGTCGTCGCAGTCGAAGATATGGCCCATAGATATACTGGAGTACTAGGCGTTGAAGATCCAAAACTAGTAGGTAGTCCCTGAGGAGCACTCTGTCTACCTCGGGACCTGCCAAACACTCTGCATTATCCTTTCATACCTGATAACAACAACATATAGGATAGAACAAATAAACAGATATATAGTACATTCTACATTAAAATATGGATACAGCTCTCTGTCAAAGTGCTTCTATGCTTCTTCATCGGATGGATAATCCAACACTCCTTCGATCTGTTCCTGCCTGTGCCAACTCATGTTTTCTGCAGTCTCCTTCACCATAAACAACCTCTGTAATCGCGGCGTCAAAGGCATATAGTGCATCAAATCGGTAGGCTTCCTTGCACCGACAGACGTTTCTCTACTAGTGGCCTTGTAGCAATCAGCACCACAAAATCTTCATGCGTCTTCACCCTTGTCGTCTTTGTAATACAACATGCACCCGTTGAGACATGGATCAATTTTTTCGTATCCCATCCAGAGCGATCTCACAATCCTCTTAGATCGGTAGAAGTCTTTAGGCAACTTAGCACCCTCCGGCAAGATCTCTATAATCGGTCAATTGTCGCATTCTTACGACATGTTAAAATCAGACTCGATGCTTAATAATCTTGTAACCACCTTCAACGGTGAATGATCCTCACAACCAGGATATAATGGAGTCCTTGTATTCTCTAGCAACTCCATGAACTTCGCTACACCGACATTCGGTGCCTTCTCAGCTGCATCATGATTGTCTGGATCGAAACTAGGCCCCGCCGCATCAAAAACCATGTTCACCCACCCGTCGTCGTAAGAAGCGTGGTCGTGGACATCCATATATAGTTCCACATAAGGATCTAACTTCGATGCTAAAGATACAAGTTCTCCGTGCACGGTCCACTCATAGTAATTTGGCGTGAAACCCTTCGAGTACAAATAATATATGACTTTCACTTGTGGATGATATTTCAAGTTATGATATCTCACATACAGATACTTAATTTTGGTACCTTCCATGCATTAGGGGAATGCCTTGGCGAACTGTAGGAACTATTGTACACCGTTTATGAATTTATCATGTACACTACACATGTCATCAGGATGACGGTTGTACATTCATGAATGATGTCGTAGTTAATAATTCATATATATTTTTAGATACTTCTATAAGATAGATACACATTATTCAGAGATATGACTCACAAGGAATACATGGACACTCACATACTCAATATACTCACTTATATCTTAACCTAGCTAGAAACCTAATAAGAAATAGGTAAATGAACCTAGAAGCCATGAGATCTTTGGCTCTACCTTACGTTCTGGTGTCGAAAGCCATTAGACTGAAATGTGAAGGAGAAGAGAAGACTTATGTCTCATGGCTTCCGGTACTAGAGCGAAAAGTAGAGCCAAAGATTTCAACCTCCAGTAAATGGACAGCTCAAAAGAAGAATCAAGCCTCTACAAGCATAATTTCAACATAAACATACCTATTTAACAAGAGGTTGGCAAAACATTTCTCGTCGAGACAAAAAGAATAGTAATATTGTCATACGAGTTGATATTTAAGAAAGATAAGTCAATAGTATTAGTGGTATTAAATGCAATTTTTTTCTTAATTTTGTAGAACTTGGGTGGCATATGAATAAAAGGATTTGTGGATCATTTCATACACGATGTATCAGATAATTAACATATCCTTAAATTACTAATACACAACAAAAGTTGTACCAAATCAAGAAGAAAAACTATATTTATCAACACAAATAATATAGAAGTTCCTAAAACACCAACTCGCACGATCAATATTACCATTTTCCCTAATACGAAAATATACTTGTCTCATTTTTGTAAAATCAAATTTTCGTCAACGACTTATATATTAAATAGATAATATTTTAGTAAAATTGTGCAAGTAGAAGTGCATACTAGAAAAGAGTGTTTGATCCATACATCATCATTGCCATTATGATAGTGCACGATCATAATCAAAACTATTCTAGACCTGAGAGAGGTGATTTATTATATACAAGCACACAACCGGTACCATCATGATCATAATGTTTTCTAACACCAACCACTACTAACACTTCTCCTTGACGTTCTAAAATTCTCTATTAGGACCTAGACTAATTCATGACCTTTATATTATATTAATGCATATGTAAAATCTCTGACTTGATTCCCCTATACATATATAGAAACCCTATTTAGGATGATCACACCCATCATTTATCAATTAAGTTAAATACACACATGCAAGACTATTTTACAACAAAAATGTGTGTCAATATGGTAAATTAATTAATTACATGGATATATATCGTGTCGTATCTGTGTCAGTGTGTGTGTGTCATGTCTATGTCAGTGTGTGTATCTGTGACAGTATCGTGTCTGTGTGTGTGTCATATCTGTTTCAGTGTGTGTGTCAGGGTTTGTCTGTGATAGTATGTGTGTCATGTTTGTGGCAGTGTGTGTGTCATGTCTGTGTCATATCGTGTCTGTATCTAAGAGAGAGAGAGAGAGAGAGAGAGAGAGAGAGAGAGAGGGTTTTGGTTGTTACCTAGAGGAGAAGGAGAAGCCCGAGGTCGTAGGAGGGGAGGAGCCGCGCCAGAAGGGAGGATCCGTGCGGGAGGGGGTGCTTGGGGGGTGGGGAGCCGGAGGGGGGCTGGGAGAAGCCAGTAGGGGGTAGGGACGGGGGGAAGAGGAGGACGCCGGAGGGGGGGAAGAGGGTTTTTTTTTTAATTTTGGGAAGGGGATCGACAAAATGGAAGGAAATGAAATCCTGAGCCCTATATTAAAAAATTTAACGACGTCATCAACAAACGTCACTAAACGCCGCTAATATATTAATATACTATAACTTGAATATAAAAAGTCACTAAACGTCGCAATAATTAAAATATTAGCGATATTTAGCGGTGCACAGCGACAACGTTATTCATTTTACTAAAATATGTCGCTGAACGATGCCAAACATCGCTATTAGCGACTTCCTACGACGACTCTGAAGGCTTCAGAATCGAGGTCTCATTAGCCGAAGAAGACCCAGGCCAATCCACGTGGCCTCTTTGATGAATGTCAGCGATGGAGACATAGTAAATTGGTCTGCGGGCATCGCGATAAGTCCTCTGTCCTACTGCAGGTGCTGCGACAACCTTTACCAAGTCTGAAGATTGTCGACCATGGAATCGTAGTTCAGATCCAAGTCGGTTCAGTGAGGGCGACCGTGAAAGTCACCGAATGGGTCCGGTCCGTCTTTTATATTTACATTGCTAAATTACAAATAAGTAGCGACGTTTTATAATAACGTCGCTAAAACCGTCGCTAATTTGACTTATTTTGGTAGTGGAGTGTGTGTGTGTGTGTGTGTGTTTGTATGTATATATATATATATATATATATATATATATATATATATATATATATATATATATATATATATATATAAGTGCTAAAACCAGTCAGCTGGTTTTATAATATGGAACCAGCCTGTCTTACAACCGTTTGATTGGATCTAAAGGCTGAGATTAAAAGTACCAAACATGCTGGGTTTTTTTTTAAAGTTTAGGATTGTTTATGCAATTTGACCAATTCCTATCAATAAAACCCTTCTAATTTTTCACTCTCCCTTATTCTCTGATCGAAAACCTCCCCATGACGATGCTTCATCAATCTGGATCGGTCACCACCCCCTCTCCACAACCGATCAGCGCCTCCTCTCCACAGCCGGTTACCGCCCCCTCTCCACACAACCCGTCACAGTACCCTCACCACATAACCCATCACCGCGCCCTCTCCACGACATTCACCTCTTCACAATCGATCACAACCCCCTATTCATGGCGGTCACCTCTCCCGTTTATCCGGTGAGTTTGGTTTCAATTTTTAAGTTTTTATAGAG
The DNA here is from genome assembly GCA_036927795.1 of Iris macrosiphon. Taxonomy (NCBI): domain Eukaryota; kingdom Viridiplantae; phylum Streptophyta; class Magnoliopsida; order Asparagales; family Iridaceae; genus Iris; species Iris macrosiphon. The sequence continues at coordinate 200,343,038 of JAYESA010000006.1, forward strand.
TTTCTAGGATTTTTATTGGGTTTATAGGCCATTAACGATTGAAAAAATACCTTGATGGGATCGTGGGTGTCTTAATTTGGGTTCGTGGGTGTGCTGAGGATGTGTTAACCATCATTATTATTAAATTCTTATTGTACACACAATCAGGTTACATTATTCATATGTTAGTTTACTATGAACATAAACCATTTTTATACCATGTCATGATTTTTATTCTTGTTGGTATTTTTTCTACAGGATGGAAGAGCATTCATTCATTCAAAAAAAGAATTTTTTTACTTTAGTCCTACTTAATAGTATCAATTTAGACTTACATCATACTTTTTATGTTTATTAGACTTACATCCACTTTTTGTCATGGAAAATATTTAACGACAATTTTTTGTGACAAAACAAATATTTTTCGTAACAAAAACTAAAATGTAAGTCTAATAAACATAAAAAAGTTGGATGTAAGTCTAAATTCATACTATTAAGTAGGACTAAAGTCAAAATATCTGAAAAGAAAATTCTTAAGTTCAAAAAAGCAAAAAATCCAGTGAAGGACATGTAAACCCTCTAGTTTTTAGTTTTTAGTTTTTAGTTTTTAATTTGTAATTTTAGTAGTTTTATTAAATTATTGGATTTTTGGCTATTTTATTGGTTAATTAGAAAATAAATTCTTTAATTTAATTACTTATATAAATACTTATTTAGAATTATTTTTATGCTATTTTAGAATTTATTGAATTTTCTAGAATTTTTGGGTAGTTAAAACCTAGAAAACATAATTTTCTAAAGCTTCCACGATTTACTGTAAGACCATACTTTTATATGTTTCTACCAAATATTTATTTTAGGGTTAAAATTCTTAAATATATTTTCTGTAATTTATTTGGAATTTTTTGGAATTTATTTTGATTTATTTGGTTTTAAAATAGGCTAATAACTAATTTTCTAGGACTTTTAGAATTTACAATAGAATCCTATGAACATAAAATGGCCCCAAGTAATTTTTTTTAGGGTCTATAATGGTATTTTACATTTTCTAAATTTTTCTGGAATCTTATGATATTTTTACACATTTATTTAGAGTTAATTAGGTTAAAACTGATTAAAAAATAAATTTTTGCAATAAAAATTGTATTACACAGTTAGCAGCGTAGTCAGCACCTGCGGGGCCCTGACGTCAGCCCCTCTCTCCTCTATATATATGTGGGTGCAGTATAACCTAGGATTTTCTTTAGTCAGCCGAATTTTAATATTAAGAGTATATAGAGAGAGAGAGAGAGAGGTTTGTGGAGGTTCTCATCTAGGGTTTCTCGATCTTCTAGAAGTCATATCTCCTAGCTCCGGACTCCAAATGTGTTGGAACCATCTCTAGGTATAATTTCTGAATATCTAATTTATTTTCATAAATTCTTGACCTAATTTTCTAAAAAATTCGTAGAGTGTCAGTTGTCCGAAATCTGAAACGTTTCGGTGTTTTTGAGGTTTCGGGAGTTCTCGAACTCGGAATCCCGATCCGTTAAAAGTTTTGGAAACATGACATGATGAAATTCCATAAAATTATTTTTCTAGAATTTAACATGCAAGTTTAATCTACTGTAAAATTCTTGCAACGTAAATGTAACCAAAAAATTACCAAAAACTGTCATATGTGCGCCATATGGGCAATAATTCTTTACCGGTTCTAGATTTGGTAAAACCGTTGATTCCAGTATTCATGTAGTGCTAAAATCCACCAAAAACTGTCATATATGTGCCATATGGGCAATAATCCAACACAAGTCTCAATACAAAGTGTCTCGGAGAACAACCCGATAATAAGTTTAGTACAGTAATCCAAGAGACAGGAAATAGAGAAACTAGAAACATAAATAACTAAGCATAAAACAAAATACTCAGGAGAAATTATCTTGCATCACCTCGTCCTCTGGTGCTGGTACTGCTCCATTGTCTACCCCTGTCCCATATACCTCGGGGTAGATCTCCTCTGCTATACCTGGGACATAATCCGGATCTAGATCCTCAGGGGACATAGCAAGGTACAAGAATAACTCAAGTCAAATAAAATACAATATTTAAAAATAAATATCAATAGGGCAGACTATCTAACCAGCTATGTAATATACAAATGAGAGCATCACTAGTACTCAGGCTGAGACTACTACAAGCTCTGTGTCGGGGAGCCCATAGCAGTAATATCACGTAATGGGCCTAGGTCTGATATAGAGGCTAAAGCACCACAATAATAAATATATATATGTAATCAGCATGTAGCCTGTGTGTCTCTCCCCATCCAATGTAATCACACGTCTCATGTCCATAATGTCTCATGTTCATAACATGCAAGATCATGACCTCTAGATAGCACAGTGAGTCATAATAATATCTATGTATATGCAAGATCTATGTCACGAATCCTGTAAGCCTATACAGAATCACCATAAATACTCAAAAAAGATTCTGTTTCATGAATAGTGTCAAGTGTCCTATGGTATGACGTACTTGATAAAGCAAGCACGAAAATATAGGATCCGGTTATCAACTCTCTAAGTGACGTTATACGACTCCGCATACGGCGTCGACACCCGAATATTATTCGGATGTTAAGCAATGTCTCACGGTCCTAGGTTGAATATGTACAAAACTGAGACTTGTATACAATCTCCACACTCAAAAATCTTGAGTTACTTAGTGCAATTTGGGTACATAACCATCGACAACAAAGTTCCAAGTAGCTACTGGCAACGCTAAGCGCAATACATCGAGCTCAGGCTTCGCAATCCCTTGGCAACCAAGGCAAGACCTGCAAAAGGATGCTTCAAAGTTGATGAATAACTTCTTGTTTGATACCTAGACGTTGATATTCATTGTGTCAATATATATTTATATTTTATTTTGACATATGCACATGGGGTAGTTGACCCATGTGGTTGCCATGTGTTTTTCTAGAAGGACAGTTTAAATTCTCAACGGTACATTTATGTTCTATGCAAATCTCTTTGAAATTTATTTATAGGAGTTAATTCCCTATGAGCTAATCTCCTAGGGGCTTAGCGACTTAGGCTCGGACTTAGATGAAAGACGCAAAGTGGCACTTTAATGACACACTTTGTATTTCGTACGTACGCATCGAACGCGAAATGACATTCTTGCGCTAGTTGTTGTGCGGGAGCAGCAAGTATATAGGTGATCGGGTGTATGGCTTGCACGACATCACTATCTACGTGGCTTACACGACTGTGTGCTTGCGCGGCTGTGCGATCTATGCGTCTGTACTATTTGCGAGATCTACGCACATACTATGCTGATTGTGCTGATTATGCGCATATTGTACCGAGTGGACAAATTTGGTTGGTAATCATTTAAATTAATCATAATATTTTAGGATTCGGTTTAAATCGATCATAATCTTTTGGGATTCGATTTGATTGATTATAATCTCTTGGGATTGAGGGACGATAATTTGATTTGGGTTAGGAATTTTACCCCTCACTATATATAATCTCTTTATGGCTCTCATTTGAGAGACAAAGATAACGAGAGAAGAGAAATCTTGCTATCTTTTTTAATAATATTTTTGATTTTTTCTAACTGAATCGAGTGTGTAAGTTGCTATGATTAGTTGTAGTTTCCCTTTAGGTCTCGTTTGGTTCACAGAATCATAGTGTTAGAAAAGAAAAGTTATTTCTTTTCTATGTTTGGATGCCAAAGAAATATATGAGAAAATGAAAGTGTTTCCAGATGGAAAGAAAAATAAGAAAGAAAATAGTTTTCTCCACTCTCCCAAGAATTCTAAAATAAATAAATCTCGATAGTAATAAAGAAGTATTAGTTAGATAGCATTCTAGTAAATGAAATGACATTCAACTAAATTAATGTAAAGAAAGAAATTATTTCTAGTCTAGTTAATAATATCTTGAAGATTCATTCTACTGGGAATGATATGGCATACTATTTTTTGTACCTTGTTACGTCCCTCTGAGGACCTAGTCCCTTGCCAGTTTTGCAGCATAGATCGTTATGGAACCTGACTAGAGTTGCTAAATGTATGTTGCTTTGTTATATGGGCCTTGGTACTAGGTACTTATATCATCTCTACCAGAGTTATGGTATTCATTTATTCATATTGTGGATTTATCTGCTGATCTAGCCTAGTTTTTATAGACTCATATTTCTTTATCATGCCTAATCGAGCTTATGTGTTACTGGGCGGCCAACTTTAGCACATGTAGTTCATTCTTGATATTTTGTTCTTTATGTGGATTGTGGCATAGTATTTCTTAGATTTTTACCCTTATTATACAAATTTTACGTATTCGAGTCAGACCAGAGTCTGGTCGAATGCGTAGCTAGCATATTACGTAATCCTAGTCCTACGTATTTTGGGATTGGGGCATTACAGGAGCGGACATCTCGCATGTCATAGCTGTTTTTCTTGCTTTGCTCTTGTGATTGATCACGTCACGCAAGTCGGACGAGGGATGATTCACCATTACAACCTCCTTATGAGCACAGGTGAACCGAGTGCATGTATGTTGGTAGAGTTTTTGCTTCCTGGCATGGGGTTCATACATGAACTTTTCCCTAGTCACTAGTGGAAAACTTTTGAGACCGACCTTGTCCACATGCTTCTACAGTCTGGACGCATGGGTCGATCTTGTATAACATTTCCATCAGGGATGCGTGTAATGGTTAGCGGCGTACGCTAATGGTCCGTTAACTGAGCAGTTGCTTGAGCTTGGCGAGCTCGCTCTTCCCTGTGTTAGTAAAAATAAATCCAACTCTGTATTTTAGAATCTAAAAATAGAATGTAAATAATATAAATAATCTGACTGATTTTTAGTAAAAATAATTCCAACTCCGTATTTTAAAATCTAAAAGTAAAATATAAATAAATGATCTGACTGAGACCGAGGTTTTAAATTGGTTCAATGTCCTTAAGACAATATTCGTCCCGCTCAGGTGCTTACGGTTTAGTGGCGATTGTCTTCTAGGATACAACGATACTCTTCCTCCATAGCAGCACTTCACACTGTAGGAACTGACGAAGCAATATGGTTGTCTTTCTCTTGAACTTAATGCTTGATGTGTGAATTTATGTATGAGTTGTTTGAATGAATGAATCAAACACTCATAACTATGCTTTTATAAAGAATGAAGAGATACAACATGTAAAAAGATACACTGTTTGGAAGGGATACACCCTTTCGAACTGACACCCATTAAAAAATTAATTAAGATATTTTTAATTAATTTCTCAAGTCAAATTATTCATTCACTTAGAATGTATTTTTCCAACACTCTGGACTTTCTCGACTTAGCACGCACTGGTGCATAGTACGAGGAGTCCATGTTTGAGTTTTCTTCTTTTTCAATATGGCATATAGAGTCAGCGCCGCCTGAAATTCTGTCGAAGACAGAACCTTTGTTACCGTCTGGGGCGCATGCAGCTGTCTTTCTGCGCCTGGAGTTTAGTGTCGCATGCTTCTTCTTCTACTTCCCTCATTGTGGGCGCATGGACTGTACATCAACCCCCAAGCTTCTGGTATCGTAGTGCTTTTCTTTGCCAGAGCTTAGGTACTGAGCACTATTCTCCTTAGATGTGGTTACCGCATGAACATGGACAGCCTGTGTAGACGTATAATGTGCCTCTTTTGCAGTAGGTAGAAAGACGGGGAGCGCATGCTCCTTAGTTGGGTGAGGCGCACTGGCCTTGGGGACCCTTGTCCTGCGGGTCTTCTTAGGCTTTGTTGGCCTTGGCGAAGGACCTGCACTATCCTCTGGAAGCATTTTCTCAAAGACTTGCTGGTTGAAGCGTACGACCAATATTTTCTGGGTAGACCCCAGCTTCGCTGCGTCAGAATGCGTCACTATCTTTTCATTAGTGGAAAATGATGTCCCCAGCAGAATTACCATCTTTTTTGCCATTGATAAAAGTTGAACAAACTTTTTTTTAACAGAAAAGAAGTACAAAGAAACCCTAAACAGAAATTATAAGTACAATGCTTTTTATTTTGGAAAAGTGTGACGATGCAGATCGAGTACAGCAACTGACTCCTTTACTCCGTTGACGGTCATATAAAGGAATGTGAATGTTTTCTGCGCGTCTCTCTCCTATGTGTACCTGTGGTATGGGAATGCTTCCATATTATTTATAGCCATCACACTGTCTGGCTATGCGCACACATATGCTATGCGCGTATGGATGCTAGGGCTGCCACGTGTTCATCCTCAACAGGATGCAGTTACAACCGTAAACGGATGTCACGACCGAGCTGCCACATGGCGTTTGTTATGATCGACTGTTGCTGAAGATCTGGGTCATTCTTGTCTTTTGTTTGTGTGACTTGGTCAGCTTGACACGTGTCATACCTCGCTCCTGGAATACCGAGTAAATGCAGGAACGAACATGGCCAGCTACATCGTACAAAATATAATACGTCGTACGGCGATCACGATTATCAATCAAGTCGGGTATCCTAGCATACAATGCAATCTATGGCCTAAAACTGATCTCATATCCACAGATAACCACAATGAAATAAGCAGCATGAATGACCTCAAACAGAAATCATGTAAGACCAAATGGTTAAGAACACTAATGATAAACAAGAAGTCTACAGCAAAAAAAAGATGTAGACATGAGTACCTTCCCATACAGTACCCAATCTGATCTGGAACTGAAGCGCATCCTCCAAGTCAGGTCTAGAAGATCCCAAAAGGGTCGGTCACATACAATCTAGGAACAATCCAGGGTAGAAGTCGGGAACAACGCCCAGAAAGGAAAGCTCAAGGACGGGAGAATAAAACCAGCAAAAAATATAACCATAGAAATATATAGTAACAATAATGATCAGGGTAAAGGAATCATACGGTACCAATGCACGATTACAGAAAATAGTGCATCAGTCAACAACTAGTACAGGTAAGGTGTCACGACCCATACCCGGTGTAAGGGTACAAGTCGGGAACAACGCCCAGCCTACGTCGCAGAATCGACGGTAGAACGCTGTCTGGGTAATCTATCTATCAATATAATGAACCACCAATAATAACAATATACTCAATCACAGATCTAAGATGGAACGAGCACAAATAGATAAAAGTGTAGAAAGTCACATACAACTCATGAGTCTAAAATAATACATCAATGAGTCTGAAATAAGTACTACAAAAATAGCTGGAGACAAATCCAGTACAAAAGAAATACTAAGAAGCTACTAAACCTGGGTCAACTGTCTCAGTTGGGATAAGTCCCTCCTGAGCCAGGGTCTCAGACTCTAGAGCCACAACATCCTGAGGTCCATAATGTGTAGGGTACCAGTCCTCAGTGTCATCTGGGAAAAATATATCCAGTCAGGAAAGGAGCAGAGTACATCTTTAACAACAGTTCTAATCAATGATAAAAACTATGTAACAGTAAATAAATGTGAATATACAAGATGCATAATAGATATAAGAGATACATAATAAAGAAATACTGGAATAAATACAAGAATGAACAATATGACAATGAACAAGAAAACTAATGTCTAAGTGTGTGAGCACTAGCTTTAACATGTGATCGGCTTGAGAACTTGCACAAGAGTATAATGGCCTGGCTGATCATACGTGCGGTGTATGATCAACACTCACAAGGAACAAGACATGCACAAGGAGGGTATGATCATATATCTACACTAAAGTACTCCCCACCCCGACTAGTATAATGGATCCAACCATTGTATGCTATGGCACGGGATTCTCTAGGAAGGTAGCAAATCTCCCCGAGAATCAGTGTCTGTACATGCACAAGATAATAAATAAAACAAAACTTACACAAGATACACCATATACAAGGAATAACATCTCATGATGAGATCCGGATATACCAATCCGTGTAACCATCGTGTCAAGAAACATGGATATCTACACTAGATACAATGAACATAGAGGATATCATAAACGAGAAACTATCAGAGAATGTACTCGCCTGAAGTCCAATGAATAGCCTCACAGATGTCGGATATGGTGCCTCGAAGACCTAGATAGGGAATATAACATCAATATAAGGTTTCGGAAAGCAAATAAGTTAAACTAGTTAACTTCTAGGTCAATAAGTCAATTCTAAGTCAAAAGTCAAACTATGGTCAACTATAGTCAAACTATGGTCAACTATGGTCAACTATAGTCAAACTATGGTCAACTACCTATTTCTAGGTTGCACAAGTCTAACACAAAAATATTTGGTCAAGATACTAAAGTCTAAGTCACAAGGACTAAATCTTAAGATACTAGGATACCGTATCTTGGATACGTAAATCCAAAGGTAAAACATCAATATATATATAACAAACAATTATTTATAATATAGAATCCTAATTACAAATATTAAAATAGGTACCGTAGTTTTGAACCAACTTGGTATCTTAACTTAAAACCATAATCTTAACATCCCAACCCAATAACTTGGGTATCCTTAATTACCTTGGTACTTACCTTGGTTCTCCAAGGTAATACCCAATTGCTAGTTATACTATCTACCCGTAGATGTATATACCATACAACAATAATTATTATACATATAGTATGTATTAAATACCATTAGAAAATAAATATATTCATGTATATTCAAATATCAAATGCATCTATGGATATATCTATATATATATATAGATATATATATCTAATACTAAAACTGCTAAACTGTCGCTATATACCCGGCCCACTGTCGTCAAAAAGCTGTTGTGTATATAGATACACTGCAGTTTTTGTGATAGTTTCATGTACTGTCACTAAAAACTGTCGCTCTGTTGATACACTGTTGTTTCAGCGACAGTTTCCTGCAATTGTCGCTGACTGCTGTTGCTGAAAAGCTGTTGCCGCTGCTGCTATTTCTCTGCTGTTGCGATGTTCGCTGTTGTGACACTCTCCTGCTGTTGCTGAAACCTATATATATATATATATATATATATATATATATATATATATATATATATATATATATATATAATTATTTACCATACACATTATATAATTATAATTATAACAACTCATAATATCTATTTACTATTTACATGCTAACATATATAATTATACATACATATATAAGAATAGCTACTTACAACATACATAATAAATACATAGATCTAAGACACAAGAAGCATAATTATATATACCATAATATATATATATATATATATATATATATATATATATATATATATATATATATATATATATATATACATCCTCCATGAATTAAGAATACAATAAATAGATCTACATATAATTTGTACAAACACATGGAGAGTATCACACCGTATCCCACTAGATCTAGGATACGCATGTGACACGAGTCCACCACACATCCAAACGTACCCCAAAGGACACGAATAAGTCACATATATTATTTATGAACAATACGAAGAGTCAAATTTAGATCTACGTATCCGTGTCAAAATATGACATGTACAAAGTCCCGTATCGAAGGAAAAAACCCCCAAATCAACATGTATCACCAAATTGTTGGGATACGACCTATACGTACCCAATTGTGGATACGAAACTAGCCCCAAACACACAAGCACATGCCAAATTGATCTATAGGCCAATTGACACACACAACAAATGTCAATCTCGGAATTCTCCCAAAATTGAAATAAAAAGCATAATAACTTTCTCAATAGGCCTCCTATGAACACAAAACCAAATCCTATGGGTAGCCTATGCATATGGGTTGATTTTTTATGGTTAAATCTCATATTTAGAATCTAAATTAAGAGGAAAAACTGAATTGTACCTATTGGGAGATGGATTCTCAATGAAACCTCCAAATGTGATAAAATTGGCCTCCAACTTGCATATTCTTGCTCCTCTTTGTAGATCCTTGCTTCCTCCTTCTAGATCCTTGCTTCTCTAGTCTTCAATGGTGATTTGGGAAGGAATTGGGATAAAATTTGGTAGAAAAATAAAGTGATAATGAAGGAATTTGGTTGAGGGAAATTCTAGATCTAGTTTTGAAATGAAAAGAGGAGAGAGAATCCCCCCCTCTTTTATATAGGCCGGCCCCTCTTTCCCCTCCCTCAAGCTACTATGAATTGTCCAATATACCCCTTGGGACCTCTCATGAAGAAATAATTAAGGAGGAAAGCTTCTAGTCTAATGGTTAATTAATTTAATCCATCTCCTTAACAATGGGCTTTCTAACTGGGCTCAAATATAGCAATTAATTCATGTTGGTCCATGAGTCTAAACTAAACTAGTTAGGTCCACTAACACAAGTCCAGAAGAAATAATTAACAACTAATAATAATTAAATAATACAACAAATAATTATTTATCATGCACAATATTTAATTAAATATAAAATTACTAAAATATCCTTTCCTAGAAAATGTGGTAGTGACAAGTCTACCCTCCTTAAAATAATTTTGTCCTCAAAATTTAAGACAAAAACTACCCCCAGAAAATAACAGTTCATAATCAAAGAACAGAACTAAAGAACATAACTAACTATGAAAAAAATATAATAATGAACATAACATAACTAGGAAATAGCATACCTCAAGGCACAAACAAATATGGATAACGCTCTCGCATTTCATCCTCTCTCTCCTAGGTAGACTCCCGTGGAGAGTGATGCCTCCTTGCGACGCGTACCAAAGGAATAGTTTGGTTCCTCAGTACCTTCTCTCTCCGATCCAGAATCTCAACTGGCTGCTCTGGATAGCTAAGAGTAGGACCCACCTCTATCTCTGAGTGATCCAATACATGACTAGGATCTGCCACATATCGTCTCAACTACGACACGTGAAACACGTTGTGCACTCCCTCCAATGTGTCACGCCCCGATCCCGAAAGGGTCATTCGTCCTCGCCGGATCCTTTACGGAACCGATTCGTCCTCGCTAGGGGCATGATGTCGTGCGAGCCTGGGATTGCGCTCACACAAGGCAAGAACTTGCAATTTTAGGAACCCATTTTGAAACACAATTTATAAAATACATTCACAGAGATTTGAACACAAATGCGGAAGAAACAAGCTTTTTCATTGATAATTCAGAGTAATTTACATAGAGTTTACATTGATGCGCCTTCTCGGCTATTGAATTGCATTACAAAAGATAACTCAAAATACAGGGCGTGCTCCGTTAGATAGTCCACGTCGTTTTCACATTACGCCCTTGTATAGATTGAAGTCCATGCCTCCAAAATGAACTGACTCCAGCTATACTTCAAAATAGAGGTGCTCCTAACGCCTCCTCGCTACGCACTAGCATTGCACCGTCTGATTGCCTGAAATAGTTGCCCACAACGTGGGTCAGTACTCAACTTGTACTGGTGAGCGGGATGAACCCACTCGACTAAATTGACACTAGCTAGTTAGGGGCGAGCATGCATTAAGATAGCTTCTATAAGGAAGCAAGTAAAATCAATTCATATCAGTTGCATGTTTTGATAGGAATAAAAATAGCATTGAATCCAACCAGTACACCGATTGCTTACTCAATCGATGCACGCCTTCCCTGAAACGAAACACAAGTATACTTACCATCTGCACAAGACAATAAGTTAGCATGCGTTCTATTTTATGCGGTCATTGGTGTGATCGACACCTTAGGGACATATTTCAAGCATTAGCGGCGCGCCCTATCAGCCCGGGTAGCAAGCCCTGCTGGAGGTCCCGCTATGCATCGTGACGAGCACGAATCAAATATTTCCCTCCGGATCGATACGGTTCCAGTGCCCCGGAAAGCCGTTTTGAGGAAATGCCAAACCTTGTGCACAAGTTGTCCCAGACCATAAAAATGCATGAATAATTCATATTACATACAAAGCATCGAAATAAACAGAAGAAGTAAAGCAGCAACATATATATCTCATGCAACAGTTCATATTTTCTCAAGCGGTGTTCCGATTCAGTTATCCCATAAGTCCAACTCTATCCGAGGCACCAGGCCGCCACCAACAACCAACTTTCCTTATAAACAAGCTCAAATTATAAGGTGTGCAAGCATATGATAAATTAGTCTACAAATCCCATGTTCCTTTCTTAGTGGCTGGCATGCCTGTGGTTAAGGATTTCCTAGACGTCCAACCGGGCATCATCGAGTGAACGATTGAAACTTAGAGATGTTGGCATGAAGAAGTAGGAAAGAAGGGACCAAACCACTCACTAGTTAAGGGAAAAGAGGCTGAAACTAGGAATTCCCCTTAGTGACGATCAAACGTTAGTTACGCGGACCTGAAACAGTACGAGCACTGAGTTAGAAATCTTGCCTATCCTTCCTTGCCGAACTCCCCAAAACCTCAAGCTCCATACGATAAAACCAGCAGCCAAAACCAAGCAAATCGAAAGCAACACCAAATCAAAACCTCAAAGCGACAATCAAGAAAACCAAGCAACCAAAACACGAAAACTATTAGACTCGTTTCAATAGAGGCATTTCCATGAGTTGGAAAGGATCATCGCATTTTGTCCGTGGCAAGAAGATGCCGAGATCTAAGTTACGACTCAGACGAACTAGCCACAAGCCCAATTACATAGTGCTCGTCCCGGTCGGATCGGGATTTGAGGCACTACATAATATACCACTAAGAAAAAGTTTTGCCCCAAAACTGAAGAACAAGGCCGACCAAAAACTTAAGAACAAGGCCCTACCTTCGACTGAATGAACAATGAAGGATACTTCTTCTTCCTCTCCGATTCCATCTCCCAAGTTGATTCCCCAACTGTATGGTTCCGCCACAGCACGCGAACCAAGGATATCGTACGGTTGCGAAGTACTTTTTCCTTATGATCCAGAATCTGCACCGGCTCCTCTGAGTATGACAAATACGTGCGCAATTCTAGCTGTTCTAAGCTAACTACATGACTCGAGTCATGCACATACTTCTGAAGTTGAGAAACGTGGAATACGTCATGCACTCTAGTCAAGGTAGGAGGTAGTGCAATTAGGTATGCCACAGCTGCCACCCGTTCTAGTATTTCAAAGGGGCCGACAAACCCGGGACTCAGTTTGCCCTTCATGCCGAAACGCATCACTCCACGCATTGGCGTCACTTTCAAGAAGACATGATCCTCGACCATGAACTCCAAGGGCCTACGATGAGTATCAGCATAGCTTTTCTGTCGGCTCTGCGCAGTGCGGAGTCTTTCCCGAATCAAGCGAACTTTCTCGACTGCCTGCTCCACCAGCTCTAACCCGAGTACCTGCCGCTCGCCGACTTTGTCCCAAAAGATTAGAGATCGACACTTGCGCCCATAGAGTGCTTTGTACGGTGCCATCTGGATGCTCGATTGGTAGCTGTTGTTGTACGCAAACTCCGTTAACGGAAGGTGCGTTTCCCAACTAGTCTTTAAATCGATCGCACACAGCCGTAACATATCTTCAAGTATCTGATTTGTCCTCTCTGTTTGGCCATCAGTCTGGGGGTGGTATGCGGTACTGAACTGTAGCTTGGTTCCCAAAGCAGACTGTAGGCTAGTCCAGAAATGAGATAAGAAACATCCGTCACGATCAGAGATGATAGAAGCAGGCACTCCGTGTAATCGAACAATCTCATCTATGTAGATATGTGCTAACCGATCGACGCTCCACGTAACTTTTATAGGCAGAAAGTGGGCTGATTTGGTCAAACGATCAACTATGACCCAAATCGCATCATGCCCCCGTGGCGTCTTCAGAAATCCGACAATGAAATCCATAGTGATGTTGTCCCATTTCCACTCGGGAATAGCGAGGTTCTGCATCTCCCCGCCGGGCCTCTGATGTTCAGCTTTCACCTGTTGGCAGGCCATGCACTGTGACACAAAGGTTGCCATATCCTGCTTCATACCTTGCCACCAGAAGGTACCGCGTAAGTCCTTGTACATCTTAGTGCTCCCCGGATGCAAAGAATACTTCGCGTAGTGTGCTTCTGCCATAATTTCCCTTCGGAGTTCAGGGTCGCTAGGGACGCATAGCCTTCCTTTCATTTGTAAGGCCCCATCTTCGCCTGCCACAAAGTTAGACGTCTTCCCCGTCGAGATCAATCCGCGTACCTTCGCTAGGAACTGATCGCCCTCCTGAGCTGATTTGATTCTATCACGTAAACTCAGTTCAAGATGGAGTGGTGCCAGCTGCACTCCTTGATGCCAAACTCGAAACTCGATGTCCATCGTCTCAAGATCTCGAAGTAAACGGTTGTTTATAGATAACGAGCCCACGTTCTTTTGACTCAGAGCATCAGCTACGACGTTTCCCTTGCCCGGAGTATAAGCGATCGTTAGATCATAGTCCTTAATAAGTTCTAGCCAACGCCGCTGCTGGAGATTCAATTCCTGTTGGGTGAATAGATACTTGAGGCTTTTGTGATCTGTGAAGATTTTGCAAGCAACACCATAAAGATAATGCCTCCACAACTTCAATGCAAATACAATCGCCGCCAATTCCAAATCGTGTGTCGGGTAGTTTTTCTCGTGCGGCTTCAGTTGCCTGGAGGCGTACGATATTACCTTATCCCATTGCATGAGTACACATCCCAATCCGAGTCCTGAAGCGTCACTGTATATCTGAAACTCCTCTACCCCATCTGGAAGTGCAAGAATTGGAGCTGAAACAAGACGCCGCTTAAGTTCACTAAAGATGACTTCGCATTCATCACTCCATTTGTATATAATCCCTTTCTGAGTAAGGCGAGTCAAAGGCGAGGCCAGTTTAGACAAATCTTTCACGAACCTACGGTAGTATCCTGCTAGGCCGAGAAAGCTTCGAATTTCGCTGGCTAACGTAGGTTGTTTCCAGTCCACTACCGCCTCTATTTTCTTCGGGTCTACGGCGACGCCTTCTGCCGAGACGACATGACCAAGGAACGCCACGCTGTTCAGCCAGAACTTGCACTTGCTGAGCTTAGCGAACAACTTATGTTCTCGTAATGTCTGCAACAAGATCTTCAGGTGTTCCTTGTGTTCTGCCTCGTTCTTGGAATATATTAGAATGTCGTCGATGAATACAACGACAAACTTGTCTATGTACGGTCGAAACACGCGGTTCATCAGATCCATGAAAGCTGCAGGGGCGTTCATTAAGCCGAACGACATCACGAGAAACTCATAGTGTCCGTAATGGGTCCTGAACGCAAATTTTTGAATATCTTCTGGTTTAATTTTCAACTGGTGATACCCTGACCTGAGATCAACTTTAGAGAAAACTGTTGCCCTTGCAGCTGATCAAATAAGTCATCTATCCTTGGCAAAGGGTACTGATTTTGCACGGTCGCCTTATTTAATTCTCGGTAGTCAATACACAGCCGCATGGATCCATCCTTTTTCTTCACGAACAGTACCGGAGCACCCCACGGAGAAACGCTTGGACGTATGTATCCTCGGTCCAACAGATCTTGTAACTGAACCTTAAGTTCTTTCAGCTCTGCTAGGGCCATTCGATAATGTGCCTTTGATATCGGTCGTGCATCCGGAAATGTGTCGATGCTGAATTCGATCTCACGATCAGGAGGCATTCCAAGCAGCTCGTCGGGGAACACGTCGAGGAAATCTACTATAACATCAGCCTGAGCTGTATTTGCACTTTCCTGCCGGGTGTCTCGAACAGAAGCTAAGTATCCTTCACAACCCGAATGCAGCATACGCCTAGCCGAAATTGCTGATATCACTATTGCCGTCTTCGGTGCAGCACTGCATGAATAGTAGAAGTCTGCCTCGCCGGATAGATGAAATACGACTCGCTTCTCCGTGGCAAGCACCCAACCAATCCATCCCGAGAATAATATCGTAATCCTTAATGTCTAGTACAATGACATCTAAGGAAAGCTTCCTTCCTCCGATGCAAATATAACCATCCCTACAGATCGCATGGGCGGGCATGTCGACTCCCGAAGGTGTGCTTACGCAAAGATTCATATTTAAGGGAGTAGAAGCTAATTTATGCTCAACAGTAAAATCAGCAGATATGAAACTATGCGTAGCACCTGAATCAAATAAGACTCTAGCGGGCAATTCTCTAAAAATTAATGTACCTGTCACGACCGTTTCAGAGACAGATGCCTCATCCCGAGTCAAGGCATAGACTCGGCCTTGAGCACCCTGACGTTACGGGTTTACTGGCACAGCATTGACATCACTTGCTGGAGGCCCCTTGTTCTGATTATTCCTGTTGTTCTGATTCGGCTTGCCCTCTCGACAGTTAAATTGTTTGTGGCCCAGACGACCACATTTAAAACATCCAGTAACTCGACATTCGTTTACTCGATGCCCTGGTTTGTCGTACCTGCTACAGTTCGGTGCCTGGGATTGACCCCTATGATCAGACGTGTGCGAACGCTTCTGTTCTCCAGACCCTCCCGTTTCCTGAGGTCGTTTATTGTTGTTGGTACGGGGGGTTTGCGCCTCGACCTTTGGGGGATAGCGCCCAAAGATCCGCTCGCTGCCCAGGGCTGCTTCGTAGCATTCCCTGTAGGTTTGACATTTCTGATTGATGATGTCCCTACGCAACTCATCATTCAAACCTTTTTGAAAACGATAGCACCACGTCTGCTGGTTAGGCAGGAAGTGCCTAGCAAACTTGGCCAGCTTAGCAAACACTGAATCATAATCATCTACAGACAAACTTCCTTGCACCAGATTGCTGAAGTCGTCTTCTTTTTGTTGACGTACGGCCCGGGGAATGTATTGTTCAATGAAGGCAGATTTAAATATTTCTCAAGTGATTTTGCAGTTGGGATTGGCATCGTAAATCCCTTGCTTAGTTGCCTCCCACCAATCATGCGCACGCAGTTCCAGCTGAACCGATGCACAGGCTACTCGCTTGGATCCCCGGATGCCAACCAGGTTGAAGAGTCCCTCCAGCTTAGCAATCCATCCCAACACCACGTCCAGTTTCGCTCGTCCGTTAAACGTTGGTGGATGCATTTTTGTAAACTCTGCTGCACGGCAGGTGTTCCTAGCCGAAGGCTGAGTTTCTTCTGACTCATCCTCTACCGCCACAGCTGAAGGCGTTGTTGTCGCTCCCCCGTTGCTGGGTGCCAATGATGCAATCAGTTGCATCATAGTATCCATCTGCTTCTGTTGAGCAGCAAACTGGGTCTGAATAAGTGCCTGCTGAGTAGCAGCTTGTTGTTGCTATGCCTCCATGAGGTGCATTAGCCGTTCTGACATCCCGTTTGAACCCGCTCGTCCAGATTCTCCAGAGCTTGTCGGATCGCTCTGAATAGGCTGAGCACTGCTTGCAGCGGCAGTGTTTTTCTTACCCATTGCTACAAAAGAGAGTAGCTTGTTAACACTCCAAAATCGATAGATTTTATATCTATGGGCTCATTGTATAGGCGACTCATCTGATGCAGCGGACGCCGAACGCAACTCAATAGAGAGGCGCATCAAACTCCTTTATATTCTTTTGAAATCCCAAGGAAGTACAGACGCGCTCTGATACCAATATATCACGCCCCGATCCCGAAAGGGTCATTCGTCCTCGCCGGATCCTTTACAGAACCGATTCGTCCTCGCTAGGGGCGTGATGCCGTGCGAGCCTAGGATTTTACCTCACACAAGGCAAGAACTTACAGTTTTAGGAACCCATTTTGAAACACAAATTATAAAACACATTCACAGAGATTTGAACACAAATGCGGAAGAAATATGCTTTTTCATTGATAATTCACAGTAATTTACATAGAGTTTACATTGATGCACCTTCTCGGCTATTGAATTGCATTACAAAAGATAACTCAAAATGCAGGGCGCGCTCCGTCAGATAGTCCACGTCGTTTGCACATTACGCCCTTGTATAGAATGAAGTCCATGCCTCCAAAATGAACTGACTCCAGCTATACTTCAAAATAGAGGTGCTCCTAACGCCTCCTCGCTACGCACTAGCGTTGCACCGTCTGATTGCCTGAAATAGTTGCCCACAACGTTGGTCAGTACTCAACTTGTACTGGTGAGCGGGATGAACCCACTCGACTAAATCGACACTAGCTAGTTAGGGGCGAGCATGCATTAAGATAGCTTCTATAAGGAAGCAAGTAAAATCAATTCATATCAGTTGCATGTTTTGATAGGAATAAAAATAGCATCGAATCCAACCAGTACACCGATTGCTTACTCAATCGATGCACGCCTTCCCTGAAACGAAACACAAGTATACTTACCATCTGCACAAGATAATAAGTTAGCATGCGTTCTATTCTATGCGGTCATTGGTGTGATCGACACCTTAGGGACATATTTTAAGCATTAGCGGCGCGCCCTATTTGCCCGGGTAGCAAGCCCTGCTGGAGGTCCCGCTATGCATCATGACGAGCACGAATCAAATATTTCCCTCCGGATCGATACGGTTCCAGTGCCCCGGAAAGCCGTTTCGAGAAAATGCCAAACCCTGTGCACAAGTTGTCCCAGACTATGCAAATACATGAATAATTCATATTACATACAATGCATCGAAATAAACAGAAGAAGTAAAGCAGCAACATATATATCTCATGCAACAGTTCATATTTTCTCAAGCGGTGTTCCGATTCAGTTATCCCATAAGTCCAACTCTATCCGAGGCACCAGGCCACCACCAACAACCAACTTTTCTTATAAACAAGCTCAAATTATAAGGTGTGCAAGCATATGATAAATTAGTCTACAAATCCCATGTTCCTTTCTTAGTGGCTGGCATGCCTGTGGCTAAGGATTTCCTAGGCGTCCAACCGGGCATCATCGAGTGAACGATTGAAACTTAAAGATGTTGGCATAAAGAAGTAGGAAAGAAGGGACCAAACCACTCACTGGTTAAGGGAAAAGAGGCTGAAACTAGGAATCCCGCTTAGCGACGATCAAACGTCAGTTATGCGGACCTGAAACAGCACGAGCACCGAGTTAGAAATCTTGCCTATCCTTCCTTGCCGAACTCCCCAAAACCTCAAGCTCCATACGATAAAACTAGCAGCGAAAACCAAGCAAATCGAAAGCAACACCAAATCAAAACCTCAAAGCGGCAATCAAGAAAACCAAGCAACCAAAACACGAAAACTATTGGACTCGTTTCAATAGAGGCCTTTCCATGAGTTGGAAAGGATCATCGTATTTTGTCCGTGGCAAGAAGATGCCGAGATCTAAGTTATGACTCAGACGGACTAGCCACAAGCCCAATTACATAGTGCTAGTCCCGGTCGAATCGGGATTTGAGGCACTAAATCAAGAAAACCAAGCAACCAAAACACGAAAACTATTGGACTCGTTTCAATAGAGGCCTTTCCATGAGTTGGAAAGGATTATCGCATTTTATCCGTGGCAAGAAGATGTCGAGATCTAAGTTACGACTCAGACGGACTAGCCACAAGCCCAATTACATAGTGCTCGTCCCGGTCGGATCGGGATTTGAGGCACTATACAATACAGGTGGCAAGTCTAGTCTATAAGCAACTACATCGACCCTCTCTAGAATAGTGAAAGGTCTGATGAATCGCGGACTAAGCTTTCCGTCTCCACCGAAGCGAATCGTGTCTCATGTCGGAGAAATCCTCAAAAACACCAAACCACCCACCTAGAACAAAACACCACCTTAAGAACTTAATCTATAACAAACAACCAATAACAAGCACAAAATAAAATCTAAAACTATACCTTAAACTCCAAAGGTCTCCGGTGGCTATCGGCCTAATGCCGCTGTCTGTCCTGTGCCACACAAAGTCTGTCTCTGATCATCTAAACCTTCTCTGCTGCATCCACAACCATCTCTGGCCCAAGCAAAACTCTCTCTCAAACATTATCCCATGACAAGGGAGTACGACACCTCCGACCGTACAAAGCTTCAAAAGATGACATCTCTATACTAGCCTGGTAACTGTTGTTGTAAGCAAACTCTACCAAATAAAGATGGTCCTCCCAAGAACCACCGAAATCTAGTACACAAGTGCGCAACATATCCTCACGAGCCTGAATAGTCCTCTCTGACTGCCCATCTGTCTGGGGAGGATATGCAGTACTGAACTTGAGCTGAGTGCTGTCACGCCCCGGTTCCATAGGTAAGGAACCGAGTCACGTGGCAATGGCCAGCAGCGCACTTCGGCGGGCATCCCAATCTAATGAGCCCGTCGGAGTACACTTAAGCTGTAAATTACAATGAATAACCATCACAAAACACATAAATAGTCAATCTAAATCTCATCCACAGGCAGCAATATAAGAGCATAATAGAGGTAAATACAACAACTAATTTGCAGAAAGAAAATATCCAAAATAAGTATCAAGTACAAATACTAGAGTAGTCACACGGGAACAAACCCACTAGTACAAAATACTGGAATGAAAGTAAGCAATAAGATAACCTGGAACGGCATCAGGTGTAATGCCCCGTTCCTCCGTACTCGGGGAGCGCGGCCAAGAAATACTTACGACCGTCCGAACGGGACAGATTGAATTAAGATCCTTTCCTCGTTATGGATTGGTTTCTTCGAAATCAGGTCCCATATACAATGGATTGTGCCTCGAGGATGGACTCGGCGGCAGAGTCGAGAGGGGCCTTTCCGTTGCGTTGGTTTCTTGTCCGTTTTTGTGCCGCTTGGTTGCTTTCTTGTTGGTTTTATGACTTGCGTTTTCTTGAACGGTTTCAATGGATTTCATTGCTTTCGTTCTTAGGATTTCGCATTTCGTATCGGGCCTTGGAGACCGAAGCAGGAGGTATTGATCATCCGTTGGTGCGTGCAGGTGATCGTGTAGACGACGCGCGAGCGGAGTCTTAGAGATCTCTCCTTCTTCTTCCTATTCAACCAACTTGTGAGTGGCTCTATTTCGATAAGCACCTTCTTTCCAAGGGCTCCGTTCATAATAAAATTGACTCAGTTGTGCATTCAATCAAACGATACCAATTAAGTAACAAGTTGGATAACAAGATAAGATAAGAAGTAGGCTTGGAACACCCATTGCTTGTCATACAAAACCTTGCATAAATTCATTGATGCATGCATGTTCGTTGGGTATTTAATGGGTTGGTATTTATTGATAGTTCAAAGTGTTCTTCTATAAACTGCTGCATGTTATTTCATATAACTGTTGGTTGATTGTGATAGTACAGTAAAGCAGTTTCGTACATGATGTTCTTTAAATCGCTGGTAAGTAAATCTATGAAGTTCGGTTCATAGAAATGGTCATGGGAATTCTTGTGCACAAGGGATCCAGGTTCCTGCGAACGGTTACCGGGGCACCGGGCCGTTTCGACCCGGGCGGAATCTACTTTCTTAGTCGTGCTAAAATGAGTTAGCACAGGGAGAGGGGAATTGTAGCGGGGCTAGCTACCCGCGCTGCAAGCGTCGCCGCCAGCCCAGACTAAACCCATGATGGCTCCTAAACAACAAAGAAAGATATTGTGTATATTTAAACTGTGCAGACTAACTATGTCTTCGTGACAGGGAAGGCTATGGTAAGTTGTACAGGTGGATCAGACGGTACAGGTAAAAGTCACCGAACGGTGGCATGTGGAGTTATGTTATTTTGTTCTTGCATACCTGCTAAATGAAATCTGAACTAGGCAAGAATAAAAACCCACCTAAGCACATAATTGTAGCATACTCATTAGATCTCATCTCATGAGCTTGGTAAAGTTGAGCAGCTAGCCTTCACCAGTACTTTTCGAAGTACTGACCCTCGTTGTAGCAGGTTTCCCGGCGCAAGGCAACGCGGCGAGGAGCTGAAGTTCTCTCCGGACTTTTGGGATCCTTGGCGGTTCGTGGCCAAGACTTTTGGAGGCTCAAGCTAGAAGCCTTTCACTCTCTCCGTTGCTGAATATCGCTAAGGCGATGGTGCTTACTCGCACCCAAGGTGTTTTGTGTTTTTGAATCTATGTAAAGGGACATAATATATGGATCGGCTATCTCATTTTGCGTCCAAGTTTGTAAGCCCGTGGGGCATTTTATACTTTTGAGTCAAGCGATGTAAAGAGATGTTCATTATGAATAAAAGAGAAACTTTTCTATGCCTCAACCTTGTGTTATCTTATATGTCTACTCTGTTGCATTGTTCTAAAGAATATCCTTATGCCTAAGGCCTTGTGCACGCGCGCCCTACGCGTGCACGGCATCACGCCCGGGGGACGATTATCGATTAGCCGAAATCGGGGCGTGACATATTGGTATCAGAGCATGCTTCAGATCCTTTGATCTCACAAAGAAAGTTTCTAAAGAGGACCTTGTTCCTTCCGAGTAGACCCTTGAATTCGCTTGGCCAAAATGAGATACCTTCCATACAGTGAGTCCATAATATACCTTGAGACTAATACAAGTTACTTTCCTTTCAAGGAACGACTTCCGAGCCGGGGGCACAAGCGCAGATGGTGGCGCAAGTGCAAGCGAGTAGTTCAGGCACCTCGGGCAGCTCTGGGAGTCCAGCTGCCGCACCCTCTGCCGATCCGTTCGAGCGAATGATGCGTTTGATGGAGACGCAGCAGAAACAAGCTGAACTATGGCAGAGTCAGTTCGAGTCACGGATTGAGGCTCAATTCGTGGCGCAGCGATTTCAGGCGGATACACAGCAGAAGTAGATGAATAGCCTGCAAACAATGGTGACGAATATGGTCGCCAACAATTATTCTGCATCCGCCCCCGCGACCGTGCCTATAGTTGCTGAAGCCACCGGACCGCAGAATTCCCAGGGTACCTTACCCTCAGGCGAGAATGGGTCAATCGTGTCGATATCTGAATTTAAGAAGATGTGCCGTGCTACGTTTAAAGGCACCGAGGACCCTTCCTTAGCGATGGACTGGCTGGTCGAGTTGGAGGACCACTTTGAAGCGCTGTGCCTAGACGAGACCAAGAAAGTGGCGTGTGCCCAGCTTCAGCTCCGACAAAATGCACATGATTGGTGGGATGTGCACAAGCAAGCTATTTTGAGTGAAGGTGGCACAACGGCTATCTCCTGGTCCGTGTTTCGCAAGGCCTTCGTGGAGGAATACCTTCCACCCGCCGTCCGTCGTGAAAAGGAAGACGAGTTTGCGCTACTGAAGCAGAAAGACATGACGGTGCGTCAATACGCTTCAGAGTTCAACCGACTTGCAAAATTTGCCAAGTCTCAGCTCGCCGATGCCGAAAGTCGTGCACGAAAGTTCGAGCTCGGACTACGACCTTCTATCCGTGCTCACGTCGTAGTGACTCAATATCGTACCATGCGGGAGTCCTTGAATCATGCACTGTCCCTAGAGTCGCAGTATCCTCCAGTTCGCACCGGCGCTGTGCAAAATCACAATCACAAGCGTCCTGCCAACACAGGAGGAAACAACGCGCATAAGCGCCACAACAACAACGGCGACTCCCAAGACTCGAATCAAGGAAGAAAGCAAGGACAAAATTGTGCCTACTGCCGCAAGCCAGGACACCATGTCAGCGAATGTCGCGCGAGCAAAGGAGGATGTTTCAATTGTGGCAAGATGGGCCACATTGCTCGTAATTGTCCAACCCGTTCCAACGATCCATCTTCACACCGTCCGCAGCAGAATAATGACTCAGCTCAGGGTCAGGGGCAAACTCAACGAGCGAACCAGGCACCGCAAAACGCTCAGGGCCGAGTCTATGCTTTGACTCGGGACGAGGCACTTGCATCGAACACGACGGTGTCAGGTATATTACTTTTTAATAATGTACCTACTCGAGTATTGTTTGATTCTGGTGCAACACATAGCTTCATTTCGGCGGATTTTGCCGCCGAACACACATTCCCTGTGACACCGCTAGGCTTAAACCTAAGTGTTAGTACTCCTTCGGGCATAGATTTATCGGCTCGCTTAGTCTGTCGTGAAGGTAACATTTGCATCGGGGGACGGAGATTGTCATTAGATGCGATAGTTCTAGACATAAGGGACTACGATCTTATTCTGGGGATGGATTGGCTCGGCGCTTGTTCAGCTACAATCGACTGTGCGAAAAAGGAAGTCGTGTTTCGTTTGCCCGGCGAGATCGAGTTTTGCTTCGCGTGCAGTCCTGAGTCGAAAGCGTCGAATACCTGCATGGTGATCTCAGCAATGTCTGCTCGACGGATGATTCACTCCGGCTACAAAGGGTACTTAGCGTCCGTTCGAGACACTCGGCAAGATTGCGCAAACGTTGAGTCTATTCCCGTTGTGGCAGATTTTCCTGATGTGTTTCCCGACGAGTTGCCAGGCATGTCGCCCGATCGAGAGACAGAGTTCACTATAGACACTTTCCCAGAAACTCGACCAATTTCTAAGATGCCGTATCGAATGGCCCCGGCAGAATTGAAGGAGCTTAAAGTACAGTTGCAAGACTTGCTAGATCGAGGATACATTCGGCCTAGTGTATCTCCGTGGGGTGCGCCTGTACTATTCGTAAAGAAAAAGGATGGCTCGCTGCGGCTCTGCATCGACTATCGAGAATTAAATAAAGCAACCATTCGTAACCAGTATCCTCTTCCAAGAATAGACGATCTTTTCGATCAGTTGCAAGCTGCCACGGTATTCTCTAAAATTGACCTCCGTTCGGGCTATCACCAACTAAAGATCAAGCCAGACGATGTGCCAAAGTCAGCTTTTCGAACTCGCTATGGCCATTATGAGTTCCTGGTGATGCCGTTCGGACTAACCAATGCACCCGCTGCCTTTATGAGTTTAATGAACCTTGTGTTCCGGCCCTATCTCGATAAGTTTGTAGTAGTATTCATCGATGATATCTTGGTGTATTCGAAGAGTGAGAAAGAACATGAAGAGCACTTGCGGACCGTGCTACAAACTCTTCGGGACAACCAGCTATATGCTAAACTGAGTAAGTGTGAATTCTGGCTAAGTAGTGTATCTTTCCTCGGGCACATCATTTCTGCGGGAGGCATCTCAGTCGATCCGAAGAAGGTGGAGGCCATTGTCGAGTGGAAGCGACCTGCATCCGTTAGCGAGATTCGAAGCTTCCTCGGGCTGGCGGGCTACTACAGACGGTTCGTGAAGGATTTTTCCAAACTTGCACTACCTCTGACTCGCCTCACACAAAAGGGAGTCGCATTTGAGTGGTCCGCCGACTGCGAAGCTTCGTTTAAAGAGTTAAAGCATCGCCTCACCTCTGCCCCGTTACTTGCACTACCAGACGAGATCTCGGGATTCCAAATATTTAGCGACGCGTCCGGGCAAGGCTTGGGGTGTGTACTTATGCAGCGAGATCGAGTGATAGCCTATGCCTCCAGGCAACTAAAGAAGCACGAGAAAAATTATCCTACACACGACCTGGAATTAGCGGCAATTGTCTTTGGCCTGAAATTGTGGCGACACTACCTTTATGGAGTGCCTTGCCGAATTTATACTGATCACAAGAGCTTGAAGTACCTATTCACCCAGACGGACCTCAACCTTCGTCAGCGCCGTTGGCTAGAATTGATAAAAGATTACGACTTGACGATAGACTACACGCCTGGAAAAGGGAACGTTGTAGCGGATGCTTTGAGTCGGATCTTCGTTGGATCTCTGTCAGTCGATCGCAGGTTACGAAGGGACTTAGAAGAGATGGGCATCGAACTCCGAATTCGATATCGTGGCGCGCGGGTCGCTCAAATGTGATTCGTACCCAACCTAATAGAGCGGGTCACATCTACTCAGAAAGACGACCCTTTCCTAAGGAAGATGCACGAGCAGATTCTAGCGGGGAAGGCGAAGGACTTTGCAGTAGATGAAAATGGAATATTGCGGGTGAAAGGAAGGCTATGCGTCTCCGATGATTCAGAACTTAGAAAGGAGATCCTTGCGGAAGCTCATTACGCAGCCTATATGATCCATCCCGGGAGCACGAAGATGTATAAGAACCTCCGAACGACCTTCTGGTGGCACGGCATGAAGAAAGATGTTGCACTCTTTGTGTCCCAATGCATAACTTGTCAAAGGGTGAAAGCAGAGCATCAGAGGCCGGGCGGGGAGATGCAAAATCTTGCTATCCCGGAATGGAAGTGGGAGCACATCTGCATGGATTTCATTGTTGGCCTGCCAAGGACGCAACGGGGGAACGACGCAATCTGGGTTATCGTCGACCGGTTAACCAAGTCTGCACACTTCATTGCCATCAAAAGTACTTGGAGCGCCGATCGCCTCGCCCAGACCTACCTTGACGAGATTGTCCGGCTGCACGGAGTGCCAGTTTCTATAGTATCAGATCGGGACGGGCGATTCATCTCGCGTTTCTGGGAGAGCCTTCAGTTGGCGATGGGGACCAAGTTGAAGTTCAGCTCAGCCTATCATCCACAAACCGATGGTCAGACGGAACGAGTGAATCAGATACTAGAAGACATGTTGCGCCTCTGCGTGATCGATTCGAAGTCAAGTTGGGACGTCTACCTGCCGCTGGCCGAATTTGCATACAATAACAGTTATCAGTCCAGCATCGAGATGGCTCCGTACGAGGCTTTGTATGGGCGGAAGTGTAGGTCACCAATTTGCTGGGACGAAGTCGGAGAACGGCAAATCCTTGGGCCGGAGCTGGTTGAACAAACCGTCCAAAAGGTTCGGTTGATTCGTGAATGGTTGAAGACAGCACAAAGCCGACAAAAGAGTTATGCCAATGCTCGACGTCGCCCCCTTGAATTCCTTGAAGGGGACCATGTGTTCTTGAAAGTCTCGCCTATGCGCGGAGTCATGCGGTTCGGAGTAAAAGGGAAGCTAAGTCCGAGATTTGTTGGACCGTTTGAAGTTCTCAAACGGGTTACTCCGGTCGCCTATCAAGTTGCTTTGCCGCCTGCCCTATCAGAAGTACACGATATTTTTCACGTTTCTCAGCTGAGAAAGTTTGTACATGACCCGAACCACATAGTCGACTTGGGGCAGTTGAATCTGCAAGCGGACTTGTCGTACGCGGCGGAGCCTGTCCAAGTTTTGGATCGTAAAGAGAAGCAGTTGCGGAACCGAACCGTCTCGCTAGTGCGCGTCCTGTGGCGGAACCACTCGGTCGAGGAGTCGACCTGGGAACTTGAAGCTGATATGAGGGAAAGGTTCCCCTCATTATTCCTTAGTGGTAGGCTCTATTCCTAAGTTTCGGGACGAAACTTTCTTTTGGATGGTTATGATGTAATGCCCCGTTCCCCCGTACTCGGGGAGCGCGGCCAAGAAATACTTACGACCGTCCGAACGGGACAGATTGAATTAAGATCCTTTCCTCGTTATGGATTGGTTTCTTCGGAATCAGGTCCCATATACAATGGATTGTGCCTCGAGGATGGACTCGGCGGCAGAGTCGAGAGGGGCCTTTCCGTTGCGTTGGTTTCTTGTCCGTTTTCGTGCCGCTTGGTTGCTTTCTTGTTGGTTTTATGACTTGCGTTTTCTTGAACGGTTTCAATGGATTTCATTGCTTTCGTTCTTAGGATTTCGCATTTCGTATCGGGCCTTGGAGACCGAAGCAGGAGGTATTGATCATCCGTTGGTGCGTGCAGGTGATCGTGTAGACGACACGCGAGCGGAGTCTTAGAGATCTCTCCTTCTTTTTCCTATTCAACCAACTTGTGAGTGGCTCTATTTCGATAAGCACCTTCTTTCCAAGGGCTCCGTTCATAATAAAATTGACTCAGTTGTGCATTCAATCAAACGATACCAATTAAGTAACAAGTTGGATAACAAGATAAGATAAGAAGTAGGCTTGGAACACCCATTGCTTGTCATACAAAACCTTGCATAAATTCATTGATGCATGCATGTTCGTTGGGTGTTTAATGGGTTGGTATTTATTGATAGTTCAAAGTATTCTTCTATAAACTGCTGCATGTTATTTCATATAACTGTTGGTTGATTGTGATAGTACAGTAAAGCAGTTTCGTACATGATGTTCTTTAAATCGCTGGTAAGTAAATCTATGAAGTTCGGTTCATAGAAATGGTCATGGGAATTCTTGTGCACAAGGGATCCAGGTTCCTGCGAACGGTTACCGGGGCACCGGGCCGTTTCGACCCGGGCGGAATCTACTTTCTTAGTCGTGCTAAAATGAGTTAGCACAGGGAGAGGGGAATTGTAGCGGGGCTAGCTACCCGCGCTGCAAGCGTCGCCGCCAGCCCAGACTAAACCCATGATGGCTCCTAAACAACAAAGAAAGATATTGTGTATATTTAAACTGTGCAGACTAACTATGTCTTCGTGACAGGGAAGGCTATGGTAAGTTGTACAGGTGGATCAGACGGTACAGGTAAAAGTCACCGAACGGTGGCATGTGGAGTTATGTTATTTTGTTCTTGCATACCTGCTAAATGAAATCTGAACTAGGCAAGAATAGAAACCCACCTAAGCACATAATTGTAGCATACTCATTAGATCTCATCTCATGAGCTTGGTAAAGTTGAGCAGCTAGCCTTCACCAGTACTTTTCGAAGTACTGACCCTCGTTGTAGCAGGTTCCCCGGCGCAAGGCAACGCGGCGAGGAGCTGAAGTTCTCTCCGGACTTTTGGGATCCTTGGCGGTTCGTGGCCAAGACTTTTGGAGGCTCAAGCTAGAAGCCTTTCACTCTCTCCGTTGCTGAATATCGCTAAGGCGATGGTGCTTACTCGCACCCAAGGTGTTTTGTGTTTTTGAATCTATGTAAAGGGACATAATATATGGATCGGCTATCTCATTTTGCGTCCAAGTTTGTAAGCCCGTGGGGCATTTTATACTTTTGAGTCAAGCGATGTAAAGAGATGTTCATTATGAATAAAAGAGAAACTTTTCTATGCCTCAACCTTGTGTTATCTTATATGTCTACTCTGTTGCATTGTTCTAAAGAATATCCTTATGCCTAAGGCCTTGTGCACGCGCGCCCTACGCGTGCACGGCATCACGCCCGGGGGACGATTATCGATTAGCCAAAATCGGGGCGTGACATCAGGTAACTAGGTAATGATACAGTCCCAAGGAAAGAGTCGCTACCAGCGATCGGGCGAAGTCCTCAGGGATGACCTCGTCCTCGGCAGTGAGTACAGCTGCTGGATATGTGCCCGGACCGTACTCCTCCGGGTAATCCTTGTCTCCTACACCTAGAAGGGATCCAGGTCCTCAGAGGGACGTAACAAGGTACAAAAATACAACATGCCAAGTAAACAGAAAGTACAAGTGCAACAACAGGATACTCTATCATAACCAAACAAGTGTGACACAGTTTGAAGACAATGTTCGACGCATGGGCTATCTAAAATAAAACCGTAGCTCCGGACACGAAAACACACGGGACGTACCGCAGCTCCGGGCAAAGAGTCACACGGGTGATACCACTACACTAGATACAGGATCACTACATAGATACTACATAAATATATAAGCGCGTGCAGAGGAGCCCAAACGTCTAGTAACTGTCTTCCCCTTCCCAAGCGGTCAACGATGGTGCGCTGAAGCTGAACCTCTATCTACAGTCTCGACACACAAAAATAACTCAACGGATGCGACCCTAAGGTCGTCCCAGTCTCTGGTCATGATGTCAGTATCAGGATACAGGAATCTGGCACGATCATAGTGTATGAGTGTGTCCTGGGGTGTCGATATACTCAGGTACGTACATCGAGGTGCTACGAAGCATCTATCAATTATCTAATACGTTACGACGAATGTCAGCACCCAGTTGTGATCCGGATGCGAAGTATCGAACGTCAACATAAATACGTGCACGATGTACATAAAGAATAACAAATATCTGTAATCTAAAATACAGGGTGGCAAGATACACTTGCCTGCGTGCGGCTGCTGATGACGGGGTCCCGATACCACGTCCAAGCCCTCAGGTCCCGCAGTACCTAGAGATGAGATACAAACCAAAAATTAATAATCTATTCCACGTCAAACAGGGTTGCGACACACATCTACACCTAAACTCAGTCTCAATCTCAAATAGTTAACTACTAATTTCACAGTCCTCAATCTCTGATCCTTGATCCGAATAATACCTATCTCAAAATCAATCACCTATATAATATCATCAGACCCAATCCTCAATCCCCAATATTCATCATGATGTTTTTCAGTAGTTCAAGTCATGATCATCCTCAGATTTTACCCTGGTATTCACCGACATTAATATGCACGTTTAAATATAGCAACCTTGAATAAGATAAATATTAATCATTTAAACCCTCGATTATACAAACCATTAATTTAATTATTTGAATGCCGCTTTCTAATAACCTAGCTACTACTCAAATAAATTCATTATCAAAAATTAGCTTTCCAAGTAACTAATGTTTTGTTATCCCCGCATCATCTCACTACAATTTAACCTGCTCCTTCATTAACCATCAAATGCTTGGAACAATTTTATCAAACCCTAAAACTCAATGCATTCATAAGCCCTAAATCCAATATAGCATACATAAACCCTAACTATATTCTATATAAAATTTCACAACACAATACTACACTAGGAGAACTCAAGAGAGGGGGAGAAGTATACCTAGGCGACGAGGTGGTGCAGGGGGGGGATGACCGGAGTGAGGTGATGGAGGTGATGGTGGTGATGGTGGTGGTGATCTCGTGGTAGTGGTGGTGGTGATGAGACCGGACAGGGAGGAGTAGGCCGGATGAGGGAGCTCCGAAGTGGTGGTGGTGGTGGTGGAAGCTGGACAGGGAGGAGATCAGATGGGGGATGATGATGAGGTGGCGCTGATGGCAGTAAGTCGGTACGGGGAGCAGCGGGATGCGGCGGACCACAGTACGCCGGAGTTCGGGCTGCTGGCGACTGCAGCGGACCGAAGTACGCCGGAGTGCAGACTGCTGGCGACTGCAGCGGACCGCAATAGGCCGGAGTGCGGGCTGCTGGTGCGGTGGTGCACAGCCAGAGGGTGGTGGTACGGCTCATGGGAGCAGTGGGAGCTGCCGGGGAGCTGCAGCTCGATTGGTCGGAGGGGATATCGGTCGGGGGTTGCAGAGACAGCCGCTCGTGGAGAAGCCGCCGGGGTGTGGAGTCGAGGGGGGGTGGCTGCACAGCGGTTGATCGCCGGAGCTCTGCAGTCGGTGGCCGGCCTCCGGTTCCAAGGAAAGAGAAGATGAATGGAAAGAGAAGAAGAAAATTGGAAGAAGAAGAAGAAGAAGAAGAAGAAAGGAAGAAATATGGAGGGGTGGGTGGCTCGGTTTTCTATGTGGAGGAGGGAGGAGAGAGGGAGAGGGGGAGTTCCAATGCCTAGGGATTAGGGCCTGCTTGGTATGTGTGCATTGAAGAGACACTTTATAGGGGTTGTTGATGTGAGTGTGTGGTGGTGATGCTCCAATTTAAATGGAGGGCTAGGATTTAACATGGAGGATTGGGTTTCTCCATGCAAAGGAAAGGGGGGAAATGTTGACTACGGTCAACAAATGGTAACCTCTCCATTTGGCCTTGGCCAATAAGGTGAGGATACCTAAAATCAATACATTGCAACTAAGCCCCTTAAATTCGGAAAATTATACGAACACATGAAATGATACAAAAATTATGAGAAAAATGGTGTTTGGTGATTTGCATGGTGAGGGAGTGTTGTGTGTTTGGCATGGGTTTAATTACATGGCCATTGGGATTAATTGGGGATTAAAATAGGATTAGACAAAATTGGTATCCCCGATTTAAATAGAATTAAAGTGTCCCGCGCTTTTAAATTAAATGGGGGCACTTGGGGTCAAAATTTGGAAATGACACAAAGGTCAAAAATGGTGGAGGCTTCGAGTCAGTCTTGGACCCTTTAGTTGGTTCGGCTCAACGGGTTAAGTTGGTATCCCAAAATTGAGGGTAACGACACAGGTGTCTGACACGGAATTAAATATGGGATTTAGAATACGGGAAATTGTGCGATTAATTTAAGGCACAACGGATTTGATTTTTTAGTGACGGAAAAGTCCAGTACCTAAATTGGCGAGTCAAGTCAGAAGTACAATAGTCCGATAGAATTTATGGGCTGATATTGGGCTCCGAATAATTAAGCAATGATAGGGCGCGCCAAGAGTTTAATTAAATAAAATAACAGACAAAAACAACTCTACTCTAAACCTCAACATCTGCTGCTAATCCAAAATTTTCCAAAACCTTACCTAACTATCTATAAAATTAATCGAGGAGGTTTATAAGTGCCCAAACTCTCCTGCAAACTCCTCTAGAAATGATAAATGAAACGACTATCCCGATCCGAGACTATGTTGACGGGAACTCCATGTATCCTAACGATCTGCCTCACATACATCTCTGCCAGCTTCTCCGTAGATAAACCCACTTTGAAAGGCAAAAAGTGGGCCGACTTGGTCAACCTATCAACGATGACCCAAATCGCGTCTTTCCCTCCTGGAGATCGTGGACGTCCGAATACAAAATCTATGGTAATGTGCTACCACTTTCACTCTGAAACGGGTAATGGCTGAAGTAAACCTCCTGGCCTCTGCCTCTCGGCTTTCACCTGCTGGCACACTAAGCATCTGGATATAAATTGTGCCACTTCCCTTTTCATGCCATACCACCACATACTCTCTCGCATATCCCGATACATCTTGTTGGCACCTGGATGCATAGAATACTGAGAGTGATGCACTTCCTGCAACACCTCCTCATACAGCTCTCTACTATGCATACACAATCTAACTCCATGCCTCAAAGATCCATCCTCAGTAATAGTGAAATCATCCTCCAATCCTGCTCTCACCTGAGCTCTGATGATCCTCAGAGATATATCCTCATACTGTGGTGCCGTGATCATGTCCATCAAATCTGAATGTATTTGCAATCCCCACATCTGCATAGCACCACCAGGAACTATCACCTCGATCCCCAAGCTCTCCAAGTCCTCCAACAAATATCGATCCTGCGTCAAGAACATAGCTACCGGATACCTACTCAAAGCATCGACAACTACATTAGCTTTCCCAGGATGATACTGCAAAGATATATCAAAATCTTTCATCAGTTCTAACCACCGACGCTGCCTCATGTTCAACTCCTTCTACATAAAAACGTACTTCAAGCTCTTGTGGTCTGTGAAGATCTCCACACGCTCTCCGTACAAATAATATTTCCATAACTTCAGAGCGAAGATGACTGTCGTTAACTCCAAATCATGGGTAGGATAGTTTTTTTCGTGAGAATACAATTGTCTGGATGCATAGGCAATCACTTTCCCATTCTGCTGAAGAACACAACCCAAACTTTTCTCCGATGCATCACTATAAATAGTAAAACCTCCAGACCCTGATGGCAACGTCAAAATAGGAGCAGACATTAATCTCTTCTTTAACTCCTCGAAAGCAACCCGGTAATCCTCTGTCCAAACAAACTCTATATCCATCCTGGTGAGTCTGATCATCGGCTCGGCAATCCTCAAAAAATCTTGCACAAACTTCCTGTAGTAGCCTGCCAATCCCAAGAAACTCCTGATCTCTGCTACCGAACTCAAGATCTTCCAAGATTTCACTGCTGCGATCTTCTTCGAATCCACTGAAATACCATCACCCGTCACAACATGCCCCAAGAATTCCACCTTGTCCAAGAAAAACTCACACTTGGACAACTTTCCATACAGCTTCTCCTTCCTCAGCACATCCAACACAATCCTCAAATGCTTCTCATGCTCCTCCGATGTCTTCGAGTATATGAGTATGTCGTCGATGAACACCACCATGAACTTATCAAGATACTGATGGAACACCTTGGTCATCAAGTTCATAAATACTGCTGGTGCATTAGTCAAACCAAACGGCATCACCGTAAACTCGTACTGACCATACCGAGTTCTAAAAGCAGTCTTCGACATGTCCTCCGGCTTTACCTTCACCTGTTGGTAACCTGATCTCAAATCTATCTTAGAAAATACCTTGGCACCACTCAACTGATCGAACAGATCATCAATCCGTGGCAAAGGGTACTTATTCTTGATAGTGAGATTATTCAAAGTTCTGTAATCAATGCACATACTCACCAATCCATCCTTCTTCGGTACAAACAATACTGGGGCTTCCCATGGTGAAGAACTCGATCTGATAAATCCCTTATCCTGTAATTCGTCCACCTGCTTCTTCAGCTCGACCAGCTCGCTGTTGTTTATTCTATAAATATGTTGCAAAATTGGTTCTGCACCTGGTACCAAGTCTATAGAAAATTCAACATCTAGATCTGGTGGCAACCCTGGCAATTCCTCAGGAAACACATCCAAGAACTCTGCTATCAATGGATGTGGCAACTCCTTGTCTTCCACCATAGCTCCACAAATAATGCCTTCTCCCTGCTCTGTATCTCCTCTAGCAAACTCTAACTCTGGCTCTTCCGGTGAACCAAACAAAAGTCTACCTCATCTACAATCGATGCTAGCACGGTGCCTATCAACCAATCTATTTCGATTACAATATCGTAGCTCGAAAGTGGCATCACAAGTAGACACGCACTCAACTACCGGCCTCCTAGAGTAACTCTCCGATTCTTGCAAATATCATTAACTAGGATAATGCCTCCCCCGGTCATGATCTTGCAAGTCCTAAGCAAAGACTCAGCTACCAAACCATGCTTCCGAGCAAAAGAAACAGATACAAAACTATGGGAAGCACCACTATCAAACAAAGCTAAAGCTGGAATGGAATCAAGAAGAATAGAACCTGCGATAATATCTCCGATGGGTTCGTCCTCCTCGACGGTCATAGCAAACGCTCGTCCCTGACATGCACCTCCCTGCTGCTAATGCTGGACATAACGTTGTTGTTGTGTCGGAAGTGGTCCCCTCGGCTGTACTGCAGGTGGTCTCGTCTGTGCCCTCGGAGCTGAAGCTACTCCCTGAACTGCACGATGAGGATTGAAAGGACACTCCCTCAGCTGATGCCCTTCAGTATCATAATACAAACAAACTCCCAACCTCTTCCTGCAAACTTCCTAGATATGGCCGGGCTTCTTACAAAAGTGGCAGGAAGATTGATGTAACTGTCTCTGCTGCCGTGGTGCCTGGTGAAAAGGCACCCTAGCTGGAGTCTGGTGCTGCTGTAAATGAGGACGTTTGGCAGATACTGCAATACTATTTGCCCCCAGAAAATAATTACGGTCCCTCTTGGGCTTCAAATTCAACTTCCGCTCAACCTTGCGTGTCTCCGCAAGTATCTCCGAGTATGTCTCATAAAAAGATGGAATGAGGATCAATATGGCACATGATGTACAAGGAAAGGACAGAATAAGAGATCAAGTATCAATATCAAAGAAGAATAGTTGAATCAAAAGAATTTTTCTAGATGTGATTGAGTATCCCAGCCTATATCATATATCCTATCGCAGGCTCACAGTAGTACAACTAAATCGTTGCACTATCACGATATCACATAACTTGTGAAGCCTGAACTGCATGGGCCACCACTAAAAATGTGTCACGACTCGTACCCGGTATAAGGGTACAAGTCGGGAATAACACCCAGCCTATGTCGCAGAATCGACGGTAGAACGATGTCTGGGTAATCTATCTATCAATATAATAAACCACCAATAATAACAATATACTCAATCACAGATCTAAGATGGAATGAGCACAAATAGATAAAAGAGTAGAAAGTCACATACAACTCATAAGTCTAAAATAATACATCAATGAGTCTGAAAGAAGTACTACAAAAATAGCTGGAGACAAATGCAGTACAAAAGAAATACTAAGAAGCTACTAAACCCAGGTCAACTGTCTCAGTTGGGATAAGTTCTGCCTGAGCCAGGGTCTCAGACTCTAGACCCACAATATTCTGAGGTCCATAATGTGTAGGGTACCAGTCCTCAGTGTCATCTGGGAAAAATATATCCAGTCAGGAAAGGAGCAGAGTACATCTCTAACAGTAGTTCTAATCAATGATAAAAACTATGTAACAGTAAATAGATGTGAATATACAAGATTTACAATAGATACAAGAGATACATAATAAGAAAATACTGGAATAAATATAAAAATGAACAATATAACAATGAACAAGAATACTAATGTCTAAGTGTGTGAACACTAGCATTAACATATGATCGGCTTGGGAACTTGCACAAGAGTATAATAGCCTGGCTGATCATACGTGCAGTATATAATCAACACTCACAAGGAACAAGACATGTACAAGGAGGGTATGATCACATATCTACACTAAAGTACTTCCCACACCCGACTGGTATAATAGATCCAACCATGGTATGCTATGGCACGGGATTCTTTAGGAAGGTAGCAAATCTCCCCGAGAATCAGTGTCTGTACATGCACAAGATAATCAATAAAACAAGACTTGCACAAGATACACCATATACAAGGAATAACATCTCATGACGAGATCCGGATATACCAATCCGTGTAACCATCATGTCAAGAAACATGGATATTTACACTAGATACAATGAACATAGAGGATATCATAAATGAGAAACTATCAGAGAATGTACTCACCTGAAGTCCAATGAATAGCCTCACAGATGTCTGATATGGTATCTCAAAGACCTAGATAGGGAATATAACATCAATACAAGGTTTCGAAAAGCAAATAAGTTAAACTAGTCAACTTCTAGGTCAATAAGTCAATTCTAAGTCAAAAGTCAAACTATGGTCAACTATAGTCAACTATAGTCAAACTATGGTCAACTACCTATTTCTAGGTTGCACAAGTCTAACACAAAAATATTGGGTCAAGATACTAAAGTCTAAGTCACAAGGACTAAATCTTAAGATACTAGGATACCGTATCTTGGATACATAAATCCAAAGGTAAAACATCTACGTAAATCCAAAGGTAAAACATCAATATATATATAACAAACAATTATTTATAATATAGAATCCTAATTACAAACATTAAAATAGGTACCGTTGTTTTGAACCAACTTGGTATCTCAACTTAAAACCATAATCTTAACATCCCAACCCAATACCTTGGGTATCCTTAATTACCTTGGTACTTACCTTGGTTCTCCACGGTAATACCCAATTGCTAGTTATACTATCTACCCGTAGATATATATACCATACAACAATAATTATTATACATATAGTATGTATTAAATACCATTAGCAAATAAATATATTCATGTATATTCAAATATCAAATGCATATATGGATATATCTCTATATATATATACATATATATTTCTAATACTAAAACTGCCAAACTGTCGCTATATACCTGTAATCCCCCTGATTTTCAAAGAAATTTTTTGGAATTTTTCACCTATTGCTGGAATTACTGTGATTTTTTTTGAATTTAAAACTATGTTCTTTAATTATTAAAGGATTTTTAAATGTTAATAAATAATATTAAAATATTATAAAAATGATATTTTATGGTGTAAAATGAAAAACTAGAAATATGGTAATTTTCCGGGAATTTATTGGACCCCGGATGAATTTTTAAAGCCCTAAATACTAATTAAATATTAAATCAATTTAAAACCCAAATAAACCGGGTTTATTTAACTGAACCGGACCGGGTTTATTTTTAAACCCAATCGGGTCGGATCCGGGTTTAACCCAGACCCGAACCCGATAGCCCGAACCCGACCCGCATTTTTATTTCGGATCGGGCCGGATCCGTAGACCCGACCCGACCCGCCATCAAAACCCGACCCGAACTCCTTCATCTCCCCAAACGCCTCCCCCGACTGTTCCCTTCCGCCGCCGGAACGCCCGCCGCCGCCGGCCGACTGCCCCTCTTCCCCTACCTGCAACCGCCAGAGACCCTCCGCCTCCCTCTTCCCTCACCGTCCGCCTCTTCCCCTCCGCTTCTCTCCTATATAAATCCCCTCCCGCCTCCAGCCGAAACCCTAGCCATTCCCAGCTCCGGCGAACCACCCTCCAGCGCTGCTGCCTGCCGCTCGCCTCGCCGAAGCCAGCCCGCCCTAGCCAGCAACTGCCGCAGCTACTTCTTCTTCCTCCTCCTCTTCTCCAGCAGCCCGGCCCGCCTCCGGTCTCCTCTCTCCGCCCTCCTCCAGACCCCGAGCCCTCCAGCACCGACCGCCCTCTTCAGCACGACGCCGGCCACGACCCAGCCCTGCCGCCTTCCGCCTCAGCGCCGCCCAGCTCCGGCGAGGAAGCCTTGAACCCTAAACCTAATTTTCCAATCGGACACAGCAGGACACAGAAGGCCGGACACAGAGAAACCCTAACCCTAGTGAACAGTACTCGGACACAGTGAATCGCGTGTCGGACACGATTCAAATTCGGTTTTCAAGCCCACTTCAGGTACCCGTAACTTTTTACTCGTAACCCCGTTTTCAATTCCGTCTTTTGCGTTGCGAAGCCTGTATGACCCTCTCGGTGCCCGGACAAACCGCTCGGGGCATCGCGTCCTGTGGTGATCGCTCACCGCGATCCAAAAACAGGAAAAACCAGACCCTGTTTCACCCCGGAATCAAGTACGCCCCGCCAAACGGGACGACTTGGTCACGTGCGGTCTTCACCGATACGTCAGCGTCGTTGATACGGACGTGCGGGCTTTCGCAGAAGCTGATTCGGATGTGCGTGCACACCGGAATCAGTGCGTATCCGCGAACACCGCCCCGTATCCGTACTTTCTGTTTCTCGCTGTAACTTAGTGTACACAAGTCAGATCGGGACGAAACTTGCGCCAACGGACTCGTAGCAATACGCTGGTCCTGTGGGTCAAGTTTGGTTCGATTCTGAGAACGTTGACAAAATCGCGTGTCGTGGGCCCCACAGGCTCCACTCGACGGGCGATTTTGAGAACGGCTCATCGGAATCCAATTCTGGAAGTTCCGTTGGGTTCGTATCATCGTTCCTGACCTGTTGACACTAAGTTGGACTGTTTTTGAGACCTTTGACCCTGGCGCATTTTTCGGTGCAAAGCGGCCCACATTTGGACCCCGCCTTGACCCGAAAATGTCGTTTTTGCCCTTGTCTCCAAATTGGACTCAAGGACAGGCGTTCCTAGCTGATTGAAGTGTTCTGGATCTAATGGTGATGTTTGTTTCAGCAACCGGAGCAGTCCTTGCAAATCCAGCTATTGCCAGAGCTACAATTGGAGCTGAACATCCAGGCAAGTGTACCTTGCCATAAAAGCAGTTTAATGATTCATTTCTCTTGATTTATTTTCCTGTGATTATTGTACTTGCTCAACCCTAGGGCCGTGTGACTTGCTTAGCGTCCGATCATAGTCGGGTGCCAACACCGTACGCGGGGTTGGGCAATGTCATTTAGAGGTGGAAATCGTGACATTTATATTCTTGTACTTGCCCTATCAAGTACTTATTACCCAGGACACCTGACACAGAGCATGAGACAGAATCTTCCTGAAATATTCAAGGTGATTCTGTGTAGGTTCCAGGATTTATGACTTAGACATTACATTCCTAGACATTATGTTCATAGACATAGTATGACTTATTGCATTAGATATGATCGTACGTGACGTGGACATGAGGCATCGTGGACATGATATGTATGATTACATTGGGTGGGGAGAGACACACAGGCTACAGGCTGATTATATATATATATATTCATAGTAAACACATAGTAAAATTCATAGTATAGCTGCTACCGGCTCCCCGACACAGAGCTTGTAGTGGTATCAGCCTAAGTTCTAGTGATGCTCTCAACTTGCATTTCACATAGATGGATTTATAGTTGACCCTATTGTTTCATTAACTGTTTTACTGCATTTATTTTGGCTTGTGTTTTCTGTACTTTGCTATGTCCCCTGAGGACCTGGATCCGGATTATTTCCCCAGGATTTGCAGACGAGGTTTATCCAGAGGTCTACGGAACAGGTGCTTTTCACGGAACAGTACCCGTAGCTGAGGACGAGGTGATTGCTGAGGACTTCTCCTGAACCATTGCTTCGCCATGCTCAGTCGTTATTTCCTGTTTAATTAAACTCTTTAATTTCTGTTTATGAGATCATTGTACCAGACTTATATCGGGTTGTTCCCCGAATACTTTGCTAAGACTGGATGTTTAATTTACTTTCCTTATTGCTGTTGATTTATATTCTTTTCTGTGGATGAGATTAGTTCTGACTTATTGTTATAGACCTTATATACAGCTTAAGTATGCCCGATGGACCCATTAAATTGGGTTTGTCCATCGGTGCATGCTGCTGGCCATAATCACGCATACGGTCCCTCGGTATTTCCCCAGGACAATGGAGTCGGGGTGGTTGCAGACCTGAGCGGCGCTGGGGGAGCTCGAACTGCTGCAGTCAGTCGGTCGGCGTCGGTGCAGCAATAGGCGGGGGAGGGTACGGAGAGCTGCACAGTCGGAGCTGCGCGGGGGTGCACTGCCGGAGCCACCGGGTACTGCTGTCTGGAGCCGTACGGGCGTTGCTGTCGGCGCCGCCGGGTACTGCTGTCCGGAGCCACGCGGGCGTTGTTGTCGGCGCCGTCGGGTACTGTTGTCCAGAGCCTCGCGGGTGCTCGACTGGCCGGAGCCGAGTCAGTCGGCCGGCCGGTCGGGTCTCCTCTTCTAGAAGTAAGGAGGACGAAGAGATGAAGAAGAAGGAAAAATAGAGAAGAAGAGAAAGGGAAGAAGTGGCTGTGGTTTATAACAGGAAGAGGGAGGAGAGAGAGAGGAGGTGGGATTTGCCAAATGTAGGGATTAGGGCCGGCCTTGGGGT
Source organism: Iris macrosiphon (assembly GCA_036927795.1). Classification (NCBI taxonomy): domain Eukaryota; kingdom Viridiplantae; phylum Streptophyta; class Magnoliopsida; order Asparagales; family Iridaceae; genus Iris; species Iris macrosiphon. The sequence continues at coordinate 200,383,481 of JAYESA010000006.1, forward strand.
TTGTGAGGGTGGGGTGATGTGATATTTTATAGGGAATGGTAAGTGGATGGAGGGTGGAGATGCTCCTATTCAAAATGGAGGGATAGGATTTGTCATGAAGAAAAATAGTTTCTTCATGAGGAGTGGTGAATGGATGAGTGTAATTTGGACCCAATTTTGTGACCTCTCCATTTGGTTTGGCCAATGGGGTGAGGGCACCTAAAATCACTAAATTGCAACTTAGCCCCCTAAATTCGGAAAATTGCATAAACACATAAAATGACGCAAAAATTGTGAAAAAAATTGTGTTTAGTAATTTTTATGGTGAGAGGGTGTTGTGCGTTAGGCACGGGTTTAATTAGATGGGCATTAGGATTAATTAAGGATTAAAAATATGATTGACAAAGTTGGTATCCCCGATTTAAATAGAAATAAAGTGTCCCGCGATTTTAAATTAAGTGGGGGCACTTGGGTTCAAAATTTGAAAATGACACAAAGGCCAAAAATGGTGGGGGCTTGGAGTCAGTCTTGGACCCTTTAGTTGGTCCGTCTCAACGGGATAAGTTGGTATCAAAATTTAGGGTAACGTCACAGGTGTCCGACACGGAATTAAATATGGATTACGGTTTCGGAAAATTGTGCAATTAATTTAGAGCACAACGAAAATCTGATTTTTGAGTGACGAAAAGTCCAGTGCCTAATTTGGCGAGTCAAGTCAGAAGTACAAAAGTCTGGTGGAATTTATGGGCTGATATTGGGCTCCGAATAATTTAGCAATGATAGGGCGCGCCAAGGATTTTAATTAAATAAATTAAAATAACAGACAAACTTAACTCTACTCTAAACCTCAACATCTGCTGCTAAATCCAAAAAATTTCCCAGTCCAAACCCGACTATCTATAGAATTAATCGAGGGGTTTTACACAAGGAGTCAGGCAATCAGGTCATTCTATCCATAAAGTCAGTCTACCAACCGAATCAATATATCAATAATCCCTCCATCCTCTATGGGAGTACGAATATCATTTCAGGGAATACGGTCACAAGACACCAAACCAATCACCGTGAACAATGCTAGACCTCTGGCTCACAAGAATCCACCATATCAATGATCACAGACTATCCGTCAACAAGTCATCTATCTTCCAAAATATAACATAGATACCGTGTAACAAAGTCATCCATCCATAAATACAAATACCAGAAGTCCTAGAGCAGTAAATATATCATAAATATAATATCAGAAATTCCTTGACCTACTAATTCATATATACAACTCTTTGATCCACCGTATATAAATATCCTCTACGTATCAAATAAGGAAACAAGACCACTAAATACTATGCAATCCAACCATACCAGATCTCTAGGGTCTACCAAAATATACAAGGGTACTCGGTTTTGGGCACTAGGAAAGTCAGGTAAAATCAAATATCGACAACCTCGATATTTGCCTCAAAGTACGCCACCGAATCAATATTCCCGAATCAAATCCTGAATCAATCTCCGAAATAAATTTCCGAATCAATATTCCTGAATCAAATCCCGACTCAAAATTTCAAATCAAGTCATGAGCCAAAACCAGAATCATATTCCCGAATCAAAACTCTAAAACAAATCCCCTAACCGAATTTTGAATCAAGTACCCAAACTGACTTCTCGAACAATATCCTGAATCAAATTCCAACAATCAAATATCCAAATCAAATCCTCGAATTGAATTCTTGACCGAAATTCTAGAAAATTTTGGCAGAACCTCCCTTATATTTCTAGGACCGGAACATAACATGCAAAACAAATAGAACAATATCCACCCGACGTAATCCACTGTAGAATCCCAAACCGAGATCAAGGGAGACAAGACAGGAGTCAAGCAAGACAAGGTCTTGTCTGACAAAGTGATTGACATGACCAACTACAAGACCATGTCTCTCAAAACAAAGAATAAAGGCAGATAACAACAAATAGACAAGAGTCAAGCAAGACAGTTCCAGGCAGAGGGAGGGACCAATTTACAAGTTCAAGGGAGCGAAGGACAAGTGTCACAGGTAGGAACTCCAAGGAATTATGGACAGAGATCAACAATCACGTGACACCCAACAATCTCAAAATGAGACCTGCATAGACCACCAATAAAATATTTGTACTTCAATATACTTGTTGCTCTATGCAAATGATCCGCTTTGATAACGAAACTAAAAAATGCATTCCACGTACGAGTAATCTGACTATCATCGTAGTGAAGGATAGGGGTCTGAGTCCACAGGTATTTCCATCTCTTCGCAAGTGTGCTTGTCCTCACTGATTCAAATGAGAATATGTGACAAATAATGTGATCCTATCAACTCTCTCCAATACTTCCTTGCTTGCATTCATTTTCAGCAGTAATCTCCATGACAATATTATTCTGCAATGAAGGCAAAATACTAATTTTTTTTCAATTTACAAAAATAGCAATCTAAACATTCTCATTTATACTATAGACAAAATGATACTATACAAGGATAACATATATCAATTTAGGATTTATTTATTTATTTTGCATGTATATCATCTAGAATTTTCATATTTGCATGTATGACCCTTTAAATTTTCTAGTAGTATGTATACCTTAAAAACAATTCATTTTGCGTAGCTACCCTTATGTTAGCATGTATGGAAAACATTATATTTGATAAGAGTTTAAGGCATTTTATGTTATCTAAAATATTTGTGACAATTGTTCATATGCAAAACCAAAAAATAAATCAAAGGTACATCAAATTTATAAAATTTACAAGGTATATAATATATGAAAAGATTTAAATACTTTAGAGGGTATGCATGCAAAAATCCTATTTATAACAAAAAATTTACTGTACCGATAATAATTTTATATTAATTAAGTATAACGATAAAAGTTTAAAAAAAATTAAAATTTCGATACATATCGCCAACTGAGTTGGCAAAAATTAGGACTGCTCGATTTTCGCCAACCCAGTTGGCAAAAATCCAACAAAAATCGACGTGGAATCCGACATGTCAAATTTTGGGCGGAAATGTGTGAATTTTCGCCAACTGAGTTGGCAAAAATGTGATGAGTTGGTTATTTTTGTTTGTTTTTTTGTTTTTTTGTTTTATGTTTAGGGTTTGATTTGGTTTGGTTTGTTGTGTTAGTTTGATTTGTGTTGGGTTTTTTTGTTGGATTTTTGTGTTATTTTTTGTTGGTTTATTTTTCAGAAAATTTGCTGCACAAAAAATATTTTTAAACAAATTAACTAAAACGAAACAATTTTTCAAAAATTTGAAATCACGAAAGCTTTCGACATCTCCGTTGGCAAATCTTTTTGGTTTTTTTGGGTTTGATATTTAGGTTTTTTTTGTGTTAATTTTTTTGTGTTGGTTTTTTTAATATAGATAACTAAAACAAATAACAAACTAATTATCATTCATATTAGTATAGATAATAATAAATTAGTATAGATAATAAACAAAATCTAAAATAAAATTATCGAAAGTAAAATTTGGAGGTCGAAATATCATTTTTTTGCGATTCTAAATTTTTTTGAAGTCCGTCAAACGGTGAAACGGTTTATCCCGTAGTACTTTTCGATACGGTTATTTTGGCACAAACTGGACCTTGTTTCGATCTCTCAGTCAAAAGTTATGATACTTTAAAGTTTTAAATTTTATATTTTTGCCTGTACCATGTGCGTCTTGCTTCGGATGAAAAATCTTTCTAAACGAATTGTGTTACTCTCGTCGAAAACATACAAATCGACCTATTGTTTGACGAAAAACGATTTCAAAACAAATAGTTATGGCCGCTCGAAGTCTGCTCGACGGCAGACGTAATATTATTACGACAGATTTTTTATTTACTTTTGTTTGTTCAATGATAGCATATTTTGGATGTTAAATTTTATTTTTTTCTAATTTATTTTAAAAAATTATTGCTACAACAACTATTTTTTTAAAAAGAACTAAACATAAATAAAACTAAACAAAAGGAAAATTTTAAAAAGAACTAAACCTGATGCCGTGGTTCGCGGAGGCCGCGACGGCGTTGAGGGGGATGCGGAGGAGGAGGAGGAAGACACCCGTGCGCCGCATATGCCGCATGTTCCGGAAGGCATGGATAACCATGCGCTGCATGCGTCATCAACAACAGATCATTTTTCCTCCACACTCGACTCACTCATACTAACTAGCTGGCCGCATAGCAATATTTTCTGTACAACAAATTTTTTGTACAGCACATTTTCGTTTTAGTTAATTTGTTTAAAAATATTTTCTGTATAGCAAATTTTTTGGAAAATAAACCAACAAAAAATAACACAAAAAACCAATAAAAAAAATCCAACACAAATTAAACCAACACAAAAAACCAAACCAAATCAAACCCTAAACATAACCCAAAAAAAAAAAAAAAAAAAAAACAACTCATCACATTTATGCAACTCAGTTGGCGAAAATTCACCCATTTCCGTCCAAAATTTGACACGTCGGATTCCACGTCGATTTTTGTCGGATTTTCGCCAACTGGGTTGGCAAAAATCGAGCACTTCTAATTTTCGCCAACTCAATTGGCGATATATATCGGAATTTCAAATTTTTTTAAACTTCTATCGTTATACTTAATTAATATAAAATTATTATCGGTACAGTAAATTTTCTATATTTATAAACATTATTCCGTGATATTGTATCAAAATTTTACTCGACATCCCAAAATATCAAACTTGTAAAAGAAAATCTCATATTTCTACAAATAAACATCAAAAGATCTAAAAAATAATTAATATATTATCAATTTGCTTAAAATAAACTATTTACAAAATGAATAATCTGCTACAGATCATTCAAAAACTCACGCCTTCTTCGTATCTACAAACAAGTATTAAAACATTAATGATGAGCAAACACCAGAACATAACAAAAGAGGTTTTGCATTTAAGTCCCTTAAATCTACCCTAGTTTACAAGTCCTCAAAATCATGGCATTTGCTTAGAAGTCACGGCAAATCATAAATAAATTGAGTTACAAGTCATTCCCGTCTAGAATAGATTAACATTTAGCCATTTTCTCTTCTAAAAATACCAAACTTTGTGTATGATCAATAATCTGCTAGACCCACCATTCAAAAATCCACTAATCACCAATGTCTTCTTCACTTCTAACCAGGGCCGGCCCAGAGGGTTGGATTATCGTATCCGGAGCTAATTTTTGTTGTATCTTGATCTTTATTGTGAGCCAGACGTGGGGCTCATCTGTGACCCCGACCTCTGGTGAGATCACGCTGAGCCTAGGGGGGCCCGAGCAGAGGAGGGTTGTTCGAGTCCGGAGTCTTGTCCGACTTACCCCACGACCAACCCTGCATCTACCAAATAAAAACCATATGAATAAAACAAAACAAGAGGATTTTTACATGTAAGGTCCTTAAATCTACCATGTTTTATACAAGTCCATCAATACTTAGTATTAATTTGGGTTTTGCCTAAATGATCAAATAAGGAAAATACTAGGGATTTTTTTTGAGAAAGAAGATTGATAGAAAAATTATCGTTTTCTTATTGAAAATTTTGTGAATAAAAATTAAAATAAACTGATGTTACCGGCCTCTGGGGAAGTCGTGCACGAAGCACTGTCCTAAGAGTTGATTCGGGATCTGTGGGCAGACGTTTCCCAAAGCTCCTAGTGGTAAAATCCCCTGCACTACCGGTATCTCGTAGCCGCACACGACTCGGAGAGAACGACCAGGACTTAGCTCTGCCCAGAGCTTGTAGACGAGTGTAACGACGAAGATTGGACAGAATAGAATGTTGGCAACAATTGTTTGAAGAAAAAATTCTGATTATGTTTACAAAGAGAACCACTCATATATATATATATATATACACACACTATGTAACGGTCTGAATTAACTTTCTATTAATTCAGCCGTTACACAGTCACAGAGGAATGAATCTGGACACAAAAGTATTAACGGTTCAAAATTAATTTTCCAACGTTCAGAAAATTAAATGAAAAAATGAAGAGGAGCAAAAAGAATTTTAGGGTCCCAGCCCGAACCCGAAGAGAAAATCGAATCGGCATTCGGCGCCCGCAGATGTGGGCGTGTACCCGCACCCGTTACGCGCGCTGAACCGAACCGAACCGAGCTTAGCCGAGCCGGGCCGGGCGGCGGCGGCGGCGCACGCGTGTGGCCCAAGGGGTTCCTCACACAACAACTTTAAGAAAGCAAAGAAGAGAAACTAATATATGTACACAAGTAGGGGTTGGCCCATCCGATGTGGGACTAAAAAAAAGTAGGAAATTGACTTTTGCTCAACAAAAGCTAACAATCCCCCCCCCCCAAAATATCAAGTTCCGAAACAGAGATAAGCATGAAGTATATATATATATATATATATATATATATATATATATATATAGAGAGAGAGAGAGAGAGAGAGAGAGAGAGAGCATCTGGGCAGTAAAATACTATGCATAGATGAGATGGACTACAGCCTTGAATCTCACGTAGTAAATATTACCTTAATCTGAAGAATTGCTTGATGGACTATGCCTTGAATCAGACTTCTTGAACCAGATTTAGAAAAATAGCACTCATAGTACGCTAGAGGTCCTTGGTCTATCGGTTGGCGCTTTTAAATGGCCATGCGTACTTTTCCACATTCATGAGAGTTGTCTGGGATCGCCCTGTCCCATAGTCGCGGCCTTCACGACCTCTCATATAGGTAAGTCCTTAATGGTTGGTGATATGAATCAACCCAGCATTACAGCTTGGACCTATTAAGAGTTTAACCTCATCCTAACCATATCACACAGGAACACTGTCACCATAGGGATGGGGTGTCATTGTACACATGTACAGCCGCTTGGGCTTTATTTTAATGAGACTTTAATCTCGAGTCGGTGTTCCATAAAGTCACCTAAGTTCAGCTTGTTTCTACCCATTGAACCGGCTTCTTGGGATCTCCAGTCAGACTCGGTTGGGTTGCCACTGCTGGTGACTAACTTATGGGCTTAACCCCATCCCCCTCGATGATTCTAGGATCAAAGTCCTAGACAGACCCTTCGTCAAGTGATCTGCAAGGTTCTTTTCTGACTTTATATAGTCAAGAACCACATATTTGCCTAGTAGACTTTTTATTGACTTGAAGTGCAGTTGCAGGTGCCTGTTCATCTTAGCATTCACAAAATCATGCTTTAGTAGTTCAATAACAGATTTATTATCACAGTTTATAGAAATTGCAGGAACAGGACTAAGAGAAACAGGTATATGCATAATAAGATTTTTAAGCCATTCAGCTTCTTTGCAAGTTGTATCTAAAGCTATCATTTCGGAGTCCATTATACTCCTAGCTATGATAGTTTGCTTACAAGAGCCCCAGGAGATTGCAGCTCCTCCTAGAGTAAATACATATCCAGTAGTAGATTTTATATCATGTGAGTCAGTTACCCAGTTTGCATCTGAATAACCTTCTATGATATCAGGGTACCTAGTAAAATAAAGTTTATAATATAGGGTGCCCTTGAGATATCTAAATACCCTATCCAAGGCAGTCCAATGTGACTGATTTGGGTTACTGGTATATCTACTTAGTCTCCCAATAGCAAATGCAATATCAGGTCTTGTCCTGTTTGTTATATACATAAGGGAGCCTATCATCTGTAAATATTTATGTTGTTCCAAAGGTGATCCTTCATTCTTTTTTAGTACAATACTGCTGTCATAAGGAGTAAGAACAGGTTTCTTATCAAATAACTCAAACCTTTTTAGCATTTTTTCAATTGAATGTGCTAAAGATAGAGTATAACCCTCTTTGCCTTTGGTCACTTGCATTCCTAAAATTAAGTTGGCTTCTCCTAGGTCTTTCATATCAAACTGGCTAGATAAATAGTTCTTTGTAATATTTATCAATTCCAGTGATGAACCTAGGATAAGGATGTAACCTACATACAAGCATAAAATGACACAACTTTTACATGTACCTTTAGAGTATATACATTTGTCATACTCATTTGACAAGAAACCATATTCACAAATTACTTTGTCAAATTTATTGTGCCATTGTTTGGGAGCTTGTTTCAAGCCATAGAGGGATTTTACTAGTCTGCAGACTTTCTTTTCTTGACCTTTAGCAATAAAACCTTCAGGGTGGTCCATATAAAGTTCTTCCTCTAGATCTCCATTCAAAAATATTGTCTTTACATCCATTTGATGGATTAGCATATCATGAATGGATGATAAGGCCAAGAGAGTTCTAATGGATGTGATCATAGCTACAGGAGAGTAGGTATCAAAATAATCTAACCCTTTCTTCTGGGTAAAACCCTTAGCAACTAATCTAGCTTTGTATTTCTCTATAGTACCATCGGCTCTGAGTTTCTTCTTGAAAATCCACTTACAACCTATTGGTTTATTGCCTAAAGGTAGATCTGTTAGAAACCAAGTGTTATTCTCCATGATGGAGTTGTATTCACTGTTAATGGCTTCTTTCCATAAGGGAGCATCAGGAGACGACATTGCTTCTTCATAAGTTGAGGGATCACCCTCTATCAAAAAGGTGAATAATCCTTCTCCTGAATTTTTTTTAATCCTATTCCTTTTACTCCGTCTAGGTTCTAAGTCTTGTTCAGATTATGAGCTAGGTATTTGGACATGAGAACTAGTATAAGGTATGGAGGAAGAGATTGAACTTCTATCCTTAAAATAAAATATATTTTTAAAGTAAACTGCATCTCTTGCTTCTATAATGGTATTGTTAGAGATTTTATTTACTTCTGAGTGAGTCACTAGAAATCTATTTGCATAGCTGTCTAAGGCATATCCTATGAAAACAGCGTCTACAGTCTTGGGACCAATCTTTCTCTTTTTAGGTTCGGGAATTCCGACTTTAGCAAGGCATCCCCAAACTCTAAGGTAATTAATCCTAGGAGCTCTACCTTTCCACAGCTCATAGGGAGTCTTATCTTTTGTCTTACTAGGAATCCTATTAAGAATGTAATAGGCAGTTAGAAGGGCTTCTCCCCACAAGTTATCAGAAGCACCAGAGCTGAGAAGCATGGCATTCACTATATCTAACAGAGTGCGGTTCTTGCGTTCAGCAACTCCGTTAGACTGAGGTGAATATGGAGCAGTTACCTCATGAATTATTCCATGTTCTTCACAGAAGTTAATCATTTCGTTTGAGGTATATTCTCCACCACGATTAGATCTAAGGATCTTAATCTTCCTTTCTAATTGATTCTCAGCTTCAGATTTGTAGACCTTAAATTTATCTAGAACTTCATCTTTGGTTTTTAGAAGGTAGATATAACAATACTTTGAATAATCATCTATAAACGTAACAAAGTATTTTCTACCGCCTCTGGTCAAAATTCTATTTGAGTCACATACATCACTATGGATAAGTTCTAGAAGGTCAGAATTTCTTTCTACAGATTTGAATGGTAATTTAGTGTGTTTGGCTTGAACACAAATCTCACATTTGTGTTTATCATCTATTGGAGTCTTGGGAATACGATCTAAAGTCATCATTCTTTTAATAGAACCTAGGTTCACATGACCTAGTCTGCCATGCCAAATATTTGAAGATTCTATATTAGAGACAATGAGAGAACAATCAGAAATTTTATTCATTTTGCTTAAAATGAAAAGACCGTCTTTTACAAAGCCTTTTCCTATAAAGGAGTCATGCTTAGAAAATACTACTTTATTTGCCTCCATTACAATTTTGTATCCTGAGACTACAAGAAGGGATCCACTAACTAGGTTTCTTCTGACAGACAACACATGAAGAACATCATGAAGAGTTAAAAATTTTCCTGATGTCATCTTCAGGTCAACTTTTCCTCTTCCAATAATTTATGCCGTTGAGCCATCTCCTAGGGTCACACCTCCTCCACTTGATTCCTGATAGTTTAAAAAATAGGAGCGATCAAATGAAACGTGAACATTAGCTCCAGAATCCAACCACCAATCATCAGAATGGTAAGAGAGGTTAATAAGGGGTTGAAAGCTTACAGACCAGAAGGAACTCGAAGAACCTTTGTGAAGCATGTTCGCTTCTGGTCTAACTGAGCCATTTCCTTTGTAGGAGGTCTGGACAGCTTCCTTCTTCCTATGGTAGCAGTTGGTGGCCATATGGTTTATTTTACCACTCACAAAACAAAATCTTTTTTGATCCTGAGTCTGACTGAAGTTTCTAGGTTTATGGTTTTGGTGATGATGGTTTTGATGGTTAGGCTGAAAGTTTTTCTTCTTCTTGAAGAAATTCTTTTTGGATTTATAGTAAAAATTAGATTTGGATTTTTCTTGGCCTTCTACAAGGTTTACCTTAGCTTTAGATTCAGTCTTAGGCTTAGACCTCAATCTAATTTGTTCTTCGGTTCTAATTTTCTTTAGGACTTGATTGTAGGTAAGATCTCCTTGTGTATGGATAAGTTCCTTAGAAATATCAGACCAAGAGGGAGGTAGCTTGTCTATTAGGCATGCTATTTTATGCTCAATGGAGAAAGATGTGCCTTTGGCTTGAATATGCCTAAGATATTCTTGGAATTCATGGAGTTGGTCATTCATTGGCTTATTATCTACCATGAAATACCTATTAAAGGTTGAAGAATTAAACCTTTCTATTCCGGCATCATCACAGCCGTATTCATCTTCCAAGGCTTTTCAAAGTTCTTTAGCGCTCTTGTATTCAAAAAATATATCATACAAGGATTCAGATAATGCGCTTAGAATTCTATGAAAGTAGTGGAAGTCTATCTCTTTAGCGGTTTTTGGTTTCGAGGAGGTGGACACTCCTATGTCAGACTCAGTTTCATCAGAATCATTTGTGATGGGTGTGGACCCATCAATGGTTGAAATAACTCCTAAGGTCGCGAGCCAAAATTTTATTTGGCTCTGCCATCTTTTAAAGTATGAGCCATCAAACTTAACAGGTTTTGCAGTAAAGGTTTCCTCATTACCATTCATGTTTGCAGTCTGAAGAAATATAAATTTATTTAATAACAATGTATAAGATAATAGTTTAGGTGGTCTTTGCTAATCAATCTTAAAATTTTTAGTTTTTCAAGTGTTGATCAACTCAGGTTAGCTGTAAGGGCCGGTTCCCATCTAGCGGCGGTCCGAAGACTCTTAAGTACCGTGTCACTTAGGGCTATTTACACCCGGTTGACAGAAGGACCCTTTCGGCTTGTGCCCGAGTTTGCCTCTACTTTAAAACTTTAGATTTGAAGATTTTATTTGCAATTTTCTTTTTACTAAACTATTTTCTTTTAGTCCTAGATTGCTTTCAAAAATACTAAGTGATTAAAAATGAATCAAATTGTATGTTACAATTGAAAGAAATTTTGTGATAAAAAAAATTGCAATTGACAAAATTATCAAATGTGCTAACAATTTTTGAAACACTTTAAGCAAATTTGCAATTTGACAGTATAGTAAGCAACTTGATAAGTAAACAAATAAATCAATTGAGGAAATGAAGCAAATTGCTACAGTAACTATTAACTTAAATTTTTCTAGAAAAAATTTGCTAAAACAAACAGTAACTATTAACTTGAATTTTTCTAGATAAATTTGCTTAAACAAACAGTAACTATTAACTTGAATTTTTCTAGAAAAATTTGTTTAAAAATTTGCTTAAACAAACAGTAACTATTTAACTCGAATTTTTCTAGAAAAATTTGCTTAAACAAACAGTAACTATTTAACTTTTAAGCAAATTGAATTTTGTAGAAAAAAAAATAAACTACTGCAACTTAACAATATTTCTGAAGCTTTCTAGCAAGATTTAGATGAACAATTCTAACATAAGATTCAACTCTTAGATTGATAGAAAATTTGTCGTTTTCTTATTGAAAATTTTGTGAATAAAAATTAAAATAAACTGATGTTACCGGCCTCTGGGGAAGTCGTGCACGAAGCACTACCCTAAGAGTTGATTCGGGATCTGTGTGCAGACGTTTCCCAAAGCTCCTAGTGGTAAAACCCCCGCACTACCGGTATCTCGTAGCCGCACACGACTCGGAGAGAACGACCAGGACTTAGCTCTACCCAGAGCTTATAGACGAGTGTAACGACGAAGATTGGACAGAATAGAATGTTGGCAGCAATTGTTTGAAGAAAAAATTCTGATTATGTTTACAAAGAGACCCACTCATATATATATATATATATATATATATATATATATAAGAATCCATACACTATGTAACGGTCTGAATTAATTTTTTATTAATTCAGCCGTTACACAGTCGCAGAGGAATGAATCTGGACACAAAAGTATTAACGGTTCAAAATTAATTTTCCAACGTTCAGAAAATTAAATAAAAAAATGAAGAGGAGCAAAAAGAATTTTAGGGTCCCAGCCCGAACCCGAAAAGGAAATCGAATCGGCATTCGGCGCCCGCAGATGTGGGCGCGTACCCGCACCCGTTACGCGCGCCGAACCGAACCGAGCAGAGCCAGGCCGGGCGGCGGCGCGCGCGTGTGGCCCAAGGGGTTCCTCACACAACAACTTTAAGAAAGCAAAGAAGAGAAACTAATATATGTACACAAGGAGGGGTTGGCCCATCCGTTGTGGCACTAAAGAAAAGAAGAAAATTGAGCTTTTGCTCAAGAAAAGCTAACAGCTCACATGTGCTCTTTGTCTGTATAATTCTGGAGGAAGAATAAGAGGTGCCTCGGTCATATCAGAACACACTACTTCAAGCGAGAATATAAGTGAGTAGAGAGGGATGTGTTGTTGGCCAAGTGTTATGCATGCACTGTTGAAAATACGTGCGTTCTGATACCACGTGTTAAAAATATGTGGGCTCTGATACCACGTGTTAGACGCGTCGTGGAAGCGTTTTGCCAACCCATCTGAGATGACTAACCAATCTACGAACACCAAGCACAGATAAAAACAAGTATATGGCGGTGACTACGTCACCTGGACAAATATTAACCTTTATAACTCAGATGAAATTACAAGATTGCAAAAAACTAATATTGAAACCCCTCACCATACTCAAGAAGAAAAGTAGAAGATTATAATTGAAATCACTCACCAATCCGTAGCAATCTCCCTAACCGAAGTTGACGACTCATCGATTAGATCTACTTCTTGCTTCTGTCTTGGATGGCGAAGTCCTAAGAGCAAAGCACGGGCTTTCTCTTTGATTTTATGTGGACAAGCACAGAATCTCAAACTTGTGAGATTATTCTTTGTGCCTCCACCCTCATCCCTATTTATAGAATGAGAAACCTATTTTAGGTTTACTAAATAGGAAACCCTAAAATAATAATCATATTACACCTAAAATAGTCCAACACCAATTATGGACGTCCAAATATGACAGATTAAATATTTGATACAAATTTGAAATCTAATCAAATCTTATATTTAATGTAGATTTCCAAATCAAATCAAATCTTTGACCATATTTAGACTCCAAAATTTACCAAATTCAGACTGTACCCCAACATGCACCGGAACCCGATGGGTTGGCAAACTTTTACCCGACCCATTAAGATGTGTGTACGGGTGAGTACATGGCTCAGTGTGGATCATTCACTAATGACCGCGATTAAGATGACTCATGTGTAATTATATGTTTAAGGAGTCAAATTTATGTACATATCATCTTGATAATTTGGAAAACATTTTGACAATTGGAGTAATAAAGTGGGAGCATCCTCTACACTCTTTGTAGTCATGGCTAATAGTTGATTGGTGTGGTATTAGTCTGTATTAGAGTTTAGCTTTGTTTTTTACTTTCCATAAATCTAGAAAAAATAGTAATGATTTATCTATTTCATAAAAAAATGCATTTTTATTTGTTTTTTGAAAATTAACGGGTTAATCAGGTCGGATTCGGATCCGCTAACTGAATAAAACAATGAACAATGTGTTAAAGAAATTCCTAAAGAATGCAAATTGGAAGATGTAAAATTAAAGACAGGAAATAGTAGAGGATTCAAGGCACGTTACAGGCTATCCTTAGAATAGAATTTTGTCCCACGAACAGTGCAACGGGTTCTTGGCGATCTATCCCCGAGATACAATGAATCCTTTGATCTACTTCACCGTACACCCGATGGCGAATCCCACGAACGATCACAACCTTGCCCGAAGAAGAGAGATTGGAAGGAGAAGTTTTTGGAGGAATTTAGGTTCTGGTGATTTTCTTTTCTTTTTCGTCTCTGTACGATTTTTCTTTTGTTCCGAACAGAGAGCGAGAGAGAGAAGGAAAAAACTGATTTCTGTTCTCAGATCTCAGGATCGGATCGTATCCTGGATATATCTCTCACGTAACATTTTCCACTCTTTTCGTAACGGTATTACGTGAGAACGTTCCGCGAAAGACCAGCAACCCACCAGACCAAACAAATGGAAATAAAAAATAAAATAAGTTATAAAATTATCTATGTACCCGTGTCCGTATCGCGACGCGCAAGCGTGCAAAGTGCTAAGTGCGCGACTAATAAACGCATAAAAAAGTACATTAAATCGCGCACCCGCTCGCAGGTTGGATGAGATCTAGCCCATCCCATACAAAGCCCACTTACCCACTAAGAGGGGTAAAGCAATATATGGAAAGGAGAATGACTTCTCCTTTCCCATATGGGACTAAACAAAAGAGTTGCCTTTATTGAATCACATGAGTAAACAAAACTAACAATCCCCCACATGATTCAATAAGCGAACAAAGAAGGTATAGCATGATAGGACATATAGGAAAGAAAACAAGATATGGACAATTACACTGTGTATCAGAGGAAGGTGTCTTCGGGACTTGAACCTCCCCTTAGTGTTATATATCTCATCTATACAGACCCAAAGTGACTTAAGTCTTGAACTTAGGATCTTACTTGTACAGACTCAACATACACACAAACACATTGTAGGCATTTGATCGTATCAACAGTTGTGCACTTTTCAGCCATGTGCTATCTCGATTTCTTAAGAGCTCTAGAGAAAAGCCCGAGGTCCCATAGAAAGCGGTCCCACTTTCACTCTTAAATAGGTGAATCTTTCTAGGTATTCTGTAATTTATATACCCTGCTTTACAAGCCATAAATTCATTAAGATTTTACAATCACCATTTTATTTATTGCAGATCAACACTATACAGTAGAGGAATGGTTCTTTACAATTACTATCATATAGTATTTCCAGTCACACATCAATTTTATTTTTACCCATTGAATATTTTCTTGGTGCTTCCAATCAAAGGTTGGGTTGCCTTTGAGGTGACTCAATCTATGGGTTTTAATCCCATTCCTCTTGCCGTCTCCAACACAAGTCTCCTTGAGAGCCCTTTAGTTAGAGGATCTTCTAGATTGTTCTTTGATCTGACGAAGTCAATTGCAATTACTCTAGTGGATCGCAATTACTTCACCCGGTTGTACCTCAGACGTATATGTCTGGATTTTCCATTATAACTTGTCCTTTGCGCCTTTGTTATTGCTGCTTAGTTGTCACAGTGTACAGGGATAGCATGAACTGGTTTGCTCCACAGAGGAATATATGTTACCAGATTCCTAAGCCAGTCAGCTTCCTCACTGGTGAGGTCAAGAACTATAAATTTTGTCTCCATAGTAGATCTAGAAATACAGGTCTGCCTGGTAGAGTTCCACGCAACAGCTGCTCCACCAAATGTGAATACATATCCACTTGTGGCTTTGGTCTCATCTGTATCGGAGATCCATTTTGCATCAATATACCCTTCTAATACAGATGGGTATCCTCCATAGAATAATCCATGGGATATCGTGCCCTTTAGGTATCTCATTACCCATTCTAAGGCAGTCCAATGTGAACTATTCAGATTGCTAGTGTACCGACTAAGCTTGCCTACTGCGTAGGAAATATCAGGTCTGGTACGATTAGCAATATAGTTCAGGCATCCGATTTGCTGAGAATACTTCAACTGAGCCACATTCTCTCCTTTGTTCTTCTTTAACCTGATACTTGCATCATATGGAGTGCTTACAGGTTTAGAATCAAACTAGTTAAATCTTTTTAGAACCTTTTCTATATAGTGAGATTGGGAGATACCAATTCCCTCATAAGTGCGACTTAATTTAAGTCCTAAAATTATATCAGCAGGTCCTAAATCTTTTATATCAAAATTTTGAGACATGAATGATTTGATATCATAAATAATATCCATGTCAGTACCAAAAATAAGAATGTCATCAACATACAGGCATAATATTACACAAGAGCCACCAAAAGTTTTGCTATATACACATTTATCAGAATCATTAATAGCAAAACCATATGATAGAATTACCTTATCAAATTTATTATGCCAATGCTTTGGCGCTTGTTTCAGCCCATAGAGAGATTTAATTAATTTGCATACCTTGCGTTCTTGTCCTGGAACAACAAAATCTTCAGGTTGTTCCATATAGATCTCTTCCTGAAAATCTCCATTCAGAAATACAGTTTTTACATCCATTTGATGAATAAACAGTTTATGAACAGATGTAATAGCTATTAACATTCTAATAGTAGCAATTCTTGTAACAGGAGAGTAAGTATCAAAAAAGTCTACCCCTTCTCTTTGTTTGAAACATTTAGCCACTAACCTGACTTTGAATTTCTCAATAGACCAAGCAGGTCTTAACTTTTTTCTGAAGATCCATTTGCAACCTATTGGTTTACAACCTGCAGGAAGGTTTACCAAATCCCAAGTTCTGTTTGATATAATAGAATCTATTTCACTATTTATGGTCTCTTTCCAAAACAAGGAATCAATAGAGGACATAGCCCCTTGATAAGATATAGGGTCCTCTTCAACAAGATAGGTGAAAAAACCTTCACCTAGGACTGGTTCTCGTCTTGTTCTTTTACTTCTCCTGGGTTCTACTAGGGTAATCTCCTCTGGTTGTGAACTAGAGTTTACATTAGGGACTTGTGTAGAAATAGAAGATCTAGGAATTCTATTTTTCAATGGAAAATTATTTTCAAAAAATGAAGCATCCCTAGATTCCATGACTGTGTTAACCTCAATACCATTTACCTCACTCTTAATTACAAGAAATCTATAAGCAATACTATTTTGGGCATATCCCAAAAATACTCAATCTACGGTCTTGGGTCCCAATTTTCTTTTCTTAGTAATAGGGACAGAAACTTTGGCAAGGCACCCCCACACTTTGAAATATTTCAAAGATGGTTTTCTACCTTTCCAAAGTTCATAAGGGGTCTTATCAGTCTTTTTGAAAGGAACTTTATTTAAAATATAACATACAGAAAGAAGGGCTTCCCCCCACAAATTAGCAGATAAACCAGAGCTACCTAACATAGCATTAATCATGCAAAAAGAATCAATATTAGGGCATACATAAACATTTGCCCCTGTATCAACCCACCAGTCAGTAGGCTGATATGAGGAATCTAAATCAGAACATACGGTTACAAACCTCTGATCATTGGCACCGACAGATTCGGTCCCGGCTATGATAACATGAACCTGTGGAACAACATGAGCGTCTGCAGGAGTTCGACGATCAGGATTCTGAAATCCCTGACCCTTCTTCCTGTAGCGGCATTGCCTAGCAAAGTGACCAGGCTTACCAGAGTTGTAACATTCCCGCTTAGGTCTATCGTCTTTCCCAATCACAGCTCTTGACTTAAGAAACCGTTTCTTTGCAGGGTTCCTGTTCTGGGGGTTGTTCCTCTGTTGATAGGGTTGGCCCTTAGGCTTTCCCTTGGTTTCAGCAATGTGTAACTTTGCCTCGAATTCAGTACTTAGAGGTTCCTTATCTCTAGTTCTACCTTCTTCCTCAATGCGGAAGGATACGAACAGGTCGTCTAAGGACATGGGTTCCTTATTAGTTTTAGTTTTAAACCAAATTCTTTCCAGGATAGGGGGAAGTTTATTAATGAAGGCAGCAATTAAAAACTTATCAGCAAATGGCATATCTTTCTGAGACATCTCGTGTATGATAGTTTGAAGGGTATTAGTCTGTTCAACAACAGACTTCTCATCTACCATTTTAAACTCTAAAAATCTGTCAACAATGTAAATCTCAGAACCTGCTCCTTCATTGGAGTATTTTTGATCGAGAGCTTTCCAAAGCTCTCTGGACGTAGAGGTAGTGCAATAAATATCATAAAGCGAGTCAGAAAGACAACTGAGAATTTTACCGTGACAGATAAAGTATGTCTCATTGTAGGACTCTAATTCATAGGTCCTGGCAGGTTCGTATAAGTCATGTTGGATTTCCGGTTCTTTGAGAACCTTAACCAGTTTCAAGCAAGTCGGCTAGTAGGTCATCCTACGTTGTCATCTCTTAAAGTTCAGGCCATCGAACTTCTCCGCTTTGGAGGAGTTATGAATGTTGATGGACAGTTCTTCTATGGTGGTGTTCATCATGTAGATAAAAATTTTCACAAACAGAAAATAGAAAGTAGACAGAAGCTACAAAATTCTATTCTAAGATTGTTGAAGAAATTCCTAAAGAATGCAAATTGGAAGATATAAAATTAAAGACAGAAAATAGAGAGGATTCGAGGCACGTTACACGCTGTCCTTAGAATAGAATTTTGTCCCACGAACAGTGCAGCGGGTTCCTGAAGATCTATCCCCGAGATACAACGAATCCTTTGATCCACTTCACCGTGCACCCGGTGGCGAATCCCACGAACGATCAGAACCTTGTCCGAAGATGAGAGATTGGACGGAGGAGTTTTTGGAGGAATTTAGGTTCTGATGATTTTCTTTTCTTTTTCGTCTCTGTACGATTTTTCTTTCATTCCGAACAGAGAGCGAGAGAGAGAGAAGGAAAAAACTGATTTCTGTTCTCAGATCTCAGGATCGGATCGTATCCTGGATATATCTCTCACGTAATATTTCCCACTCTTTCCGTAATGGGATTACGTGAGAACGGATCCCCAGAAGACCAGCAACCCACCAGACCAAACCAACGGAAATAAAAAATAAAATAAAATAAGTTATGAAATTACCTTTGTACCCAGTGTCCGTTCCGCGGCGCAAAAGCGTACAAAGTGCTAAGTGCGCGACTAATAAACGCATAAAAATACGCATTAAATCACGCACCCGCTCGCCGGTTGGATGAGATCTAGCCCATCCCATACAAAGCCCACTTACCCACTAAGAGGGGTAAAGCAATATATGGAAAGGAGAATGACCTCTCCTTTCCCATGTGGGACTAAACAAAAGAGTTGCCTTTATTGAATCGCATTAGTAAACAAAACTAACAATCCCCCACATGATTCAATAATTGAACAAATAAGGTATAGCATGATAGGACATATAGGAAAGAAAATAAGATATGGGCAATTACACTGTGTATCATAAGAAGGTGTCTTCGGGACTTGAACCTCCACATAGTGTTATACATCTCATCTATACAGACCCAAAGTGACTTAAGTCTTGAACTTAGGATCTTACTTGTACAGACTCAACATACACACAAACACATTGTAGGCATTTGATCATATCAACAGTTGTGCACTTTTCGGCCATGTGCTATCTCGATTTCTTAAGAGCTCTAGAGAACAACCCGAGTTTCCATAGAAAGCGGTCCCACTTTCACTCTTAAATAGATGAATCTTTCTAGGTATTCTGCAATTTATATACCCTGTTTCACAAGCCACAGATTCATTAAGATTTTACATTCACCATTTTATTTATTGCAGATCAACACTATACAGTAGAGGAATGGTTCTTTACAATTACTATCATATAGTGTTTCTAGTCACACATCAATTTTGTTGTTACCCATTGAACCTTTTCTTGGTGCTTCCAATCAAAGGTTGGGTTGCCATTGAAGTGACTCAATCTATGGGCTTTAATCCCATTCCTCTTGTCGTCTCCAACACAAGTCTCCTTGAGAGCCCTTTAGTTAGAGGATCTGCTAGATTGTTCTTTGGTCTGACGAAGTCAATTGCAATTACTCCACTAGATCGCAATTGTTTCACCCAATTGTACATCAGATGTATATGTCTGGATTTTCCATTATAACTTGTCCTTTGAGCCTTTGTTATTGCAGTTTAGCTGTCACAGTGTACAGGGATAGCATGAACTGGTTTGCTCCACAGAGGAATATCTGTTACCAGATTCCTAAGCCAGTCAGCTTCCTCACTGGTGAGGTCAAGAGCTATAAATTTTGCCTCCATAGTAGATCTAGAAATACAGGTTTGCCTGGTAGAGTTTCACCCAACAGCTGCTCCACCAAATGTCAATACATATCCACTTATGGCTTTGGTCTCATCTGTATCAGAGATCCAGTTTGCATTAGTATACCCTTCTAATACAGATGGGTATCCTCCATAGAATAATCCATGGGATATTGTGCCCTTTTGGTATCTCATTACCCGTTCTAAGGCAGTCCAATGTGAACTATTCGGATTGCTAGTGTACCGACTAAGCTTTTCTACTGCGTAGGAAATATCAGGTCTGGTACGATTAGCAATATAGTTCAGGCATCCGATTTGCTGAGAATACTTCAACTGAGCCACATTGTCTCCTTTGTTCTTCTTTAACCTGATACTTGCATCATATGGAGTGCTTACAGGTTTAGAATCAAACTAGTTAAATCTTTTTAGAACCTTTTCTATATAGTGAGATTGGGAGATATCAATTCCCTCAGAAGTGTGACTTAATTTAAGTCCTAAAATTATATCAGCAGGTCCTAAATCTTTCATATCAAAATTTTGAGACATGAATGATTTGATATCATAAATAATATCCATGTCAGTACCAAAAATAAGAATGTCATTAACATACATGCATAATATTACACAAGAGCTACCAACAGTTTTGCTATATACACATTTATCAGAATCATTAATAGCAAAAATCATATGATAGAATTACCTTATCAAATTTATCATGCCAATGCTTTGGTGCTTGTTTCAGCCCATAGAGAGATTTAATTAATTTGCATACCTTGCGTTCTTGTCCTGGAACAACAAACCCTTCAGGTTGTTCCATATAGATCTCTTCCTGTAAATCTCCATTCAAAAATGCAGGTTTTACATCCATTTGATGAATAAACAGTTTATGAACAGATGCAATGGCTATTAATATTCTAACAGAGCAATTTTTGTAACAGGAGAGTAAGTGTCAAAAAAGTCTACCCCTTCTCTTTGTTTGAAACCTTTAGCCACTAACCTGGCTTTGAATTTCTCAATAGACCCAGCAGGTCTTAACTTCTTTATGAAGATCCATTTGCAACCTATTGGTTTACAACCTGCAGGAAGGTTTACCAAATCCCAAGTTCTATTTGATATAATAGAATCTATTTCACTATTTATGGCCTCTTTCCAAAACAAGGAATCAACAGAGAACATAGCCCCTTGATAAGATATAGGGTCCTCTTCAACAAGATAGGTAAAAAAACCTTCACCTAGGTCTGGTTCTCGTCTTGTTCTTTTACTTCTCCTGGGTTCTACTGGGGTAATCTCCTCTGGTTGTGAACTAGAGGTTACATAAGGGACTTGTGTAGAAATAGAAGATCTAGGAATTCTATTTTTCAATGGAAAATTATTTTCAAAAAAATGTAGCATCCCTAGATTCCATGACTGTGTTAGCATCAATACCATTTACCTCACTCTTAATTACAAGAAATCTATAAGCAATACTATTTTGGACATATCCCAAAAATACACAATCTACGGTCTTGGGTCCCAATTTTCTTTTCTTAGTAATAGGGACAGAAACTTTGGCAAGGCACCCCAACACTTTGAAATATTTCAAAGATGGCTTTCTACCTTTCCAAAGTTCATAAGGGGTCTTATCAGTCTTTTTGAAAGGAACTTTATTTAAAATATGACATGCAGAAAGAAGGGCTTCCCCCCACAAATTATCAGATAAACCAGAGCTACCTAACATAGCATTAAGCATACAAAAAGAATCAATATTAGGGCATACATGGATATTTGCCCCTGTATCAACCCACCAGTCAGTAGGCTGATACGAGGAATCTAAATCAGAAAATACTGTTACAAATCTCTGACCATTGGCACCGACATATTCGGTCCCGGCTATGATAACATGAGCATGTAGAATAACATGAGCGTCTGCAGGAGTTCGACGATCAGGATTCTGAAATCCCGGACCCTTCTTCTTGTGGCGGCATTGCCTAGCAAAGTGACCAGGCTTACCACAGTTGTAACATTCTCGCTTAGGTCTGTTGTCTTTCCCAATCACAGCTCTTGGCTTAAGAAACTGTTTCTTTGCAGGGTTCCTGTTCTGGGGGTTATTCCTCTCTTGATTGGGTTGGCCCTTAGGCTTTCCCTTGGTTTCAGCAATGTGTAACTTTGCCTCGAATTCAGTACTTAGAGGTTCCTTATCTCTAGTTCTACCTTCTTCCTCAATGCGGTAGGATACGAACAGGTCGTCTAAGGACATGGGTTCCTTATTATGTTTTAGTTTTAATCCAAATTCTTTCCAGGATGGGGGAAGTTTATTAATGAAGGCAACAATTAAAAACTTATCAGCAAATGGCATATATTTCTGAGATATCTCGTGTATGATAGTTTGAAGGGTATTAGTTTGTTCAACAACAGACTTCTCATCTACCATTTTAAACTCTAAAAATCTGTCAATAATGTAAATCTCAGAACCTGCTCCTTCATTGGAGTATTTTTGATCGAGAGCTTCCCAAAGCTCTTTGGACGTAGAGGTAGTGCAATAAATATCATAGAGCGTGTCAGAAAGACAACTGATAATTTTACCGTGACAGATAAAGTCTGTCTCATTGTAGGACTCTAATTCATAGGTCCTGGCAGGTTCGTGTAAGTCAGGTTGGATTTTTGGTTCTTTGAGAACCTTAATCAGTTTCAAGCAAGTCAACCTGTAGGTCATCCTACGCTGCCATCTCTTAAAGTTCAGGCCATCAAACTTCTCCGCTTTGGAGGAGTTATGAATGTTGTTGGACAGTTCTTCTACGGTGGTGTTCATCATGTAGATAAAAAATTTCACAAACAGAAAATAGAAAGTAGACATAAGCTACAAAATTCTATTCTAAGATTGTTGAAGAAATTTCTAAAGAATGCAAATTGGAAGATGTAAAATTAAAGACAGAAAATAGTAGAGGATTCGAGGCATGTTACACACTGTCCTTAGAATAGAATTTTGTCCCACGAACAGTGCAGCGGGTTCCTGGCGATCTATTCCTGAGATACAACGAATCCTTTGATCCACTTCACCGTGCACCCGGTGGCGAATCCCACGAACGATCACAACCTTGCCCGAAGAAGAGAGATTGGACGGAGGAGTTTTTAGAGGAATTTAGGTTCTGGTGATTTTCTTTTTCTTTTTCGTCTCTGTACGATTTTTCTTTCATTCCGAACAGAGAGCGAGAGAGAGAAGAAAAAAACTGATTTATGTTCTCAGATCTCAGGATCGGATCGGATCCTGGATATCTCTCACGTAACCTTTCCCACTCTTTCCGTAACGGGATTACGTGAGAACGGTTCCACGGAAGACCAGCAACCCACCAGACCAAACCAACAGAAATAAAAAATAAAATAAAATAAGTTATGAAATTACCTTTGTACCCGTGTCCGTTTTGCGGCGCGCAAGCGTGTAAAGTGCTAAGTGCGCGACTAATAAACGCATAAAAATGAGCATTAAATCGCGCACCCGCTCGCAGGTTGGATGAGATCTAGCCCATCCCATACAAAGCCCACTTACCCACTAAGAGGGATAAAGCAATATATGGAAAGGAGAATGACTTCTCCTTTCCCATATAGGACTAAACAAAAGAGTTGCCTTTATTGAATCACATGAGTAAACAAAACTAACAATCCCCCACATGATTCAATAAGCGAACAAAGAAGGTATAGCACGATAGGACATATAGGAAAGAAAACAAGATATGGGCAATTATACTGTGTATCAGAGGAAGCTGTCTTCGGGACTTGAACCTCCCCTTAGTGTTATACATCTCATCTATACAGACCCAAAGTGACTTAAGTCTTGAACTTATGATTTTACTTGTAAAGACTCAACATACACACAAACACATTGTAGGCATTTGATCGTATCAACAGTTGTGCACTTTTCGGCCATGTGCTATCTCGATTTCTTAAGAGCTCTAGAGAACAGCCCGAGTTCCCATAGAAAGCGGCCCCACTTTTACTCTTAAATAGGTGAATCTTTCTAGGTATTCTGTAATTTATATACCCTACTTTACAAGCCATAAATTCATTAAGATTTTATAATCACCATTTTATTTATTGCAGATCAACACTATATAGTAGAGGAATGGTTCTTTACAATTACTATCATATAGTATTTCCAGTCACACATCAATTTTGTTGTTACCCATTGAACCTTTTCTTGGTGCTTCCAATCAAAGGTTTGGTTGCCTTTGAGGTGACTCAATCTATGGGCTTTAATCCCATTCCTCTTGCCGTCTCCAACACAAGTCTCCTTGAGAGCCCTTTAGTTAGAGGATCTGCTAGATTGTTCTTTGATCTGACGAAGTCAATTGCAATTACTCCACTGGATCACAATTGCTTCACCTGATTGTACCTTAGACGTATATGTCTGGATTTTCCATTATAACTTGTCCTTTGAGCGTTTGTTATTGCAGCTTAGCTGTCACAGTGTACAGGGATAGCATGAACTGGTTTGCTCCACAGAGAAATATCTGTTACCAGATTCCTAAGCCAGTCAGCTTCCTCACTGGTGCGCGACTAATAAACGGGTAAAAATGCGCATTAAATCGTACACCCACTCGCGGGTTGGATGAGATCTAGCCCACACCCTACAAAGCCCACTTTCCCACTAAGAGGGATAAAGCAATATATGGAAAGGAGAATGACTTCTCCTTTCCCATGTGGGACTAAACAAAAGAGTTGCCTTTATTGAATCACATGAGTAAACAAAACTAACACAATGTAGGTCTCCTCCTATATCAACTCTTTTGAATTTGAAACAATATTACAAATCAATCCAGTTCAAATTGGTAAAATGTATATAGAATTAAATGTGAAATGTAGATACATGAATGTATTTTCATAAATCATTGTAACTGTCGAACTTTCTAAATATAATTCTAGACATCTTTGGAGTGCAAAATCAAACATGCTTTACTTATACTAAAAATACTTTAATTCAATGTGTCAATCAAGTTATCATAACTTGATTTGGCTATTCACATCATCACGTTTATTAACTTGGATTCAAATATATTGATTGTATGGAGACGATGAGCAATGTGGGGCTCCTATACTGACTCTTTTGAATTTGAATTATGAGTTATGTTCAATATTTCAGATCAATCAAGTTCATGATCGAATAAATGAAACTATTGCCATCTTTAACTAAAATAGATAGGATTAAATGTGAAATATAGATACATAATTACATACATGTATTTTGTAAATCAAACTAACCATTGGATTTACCAAATATAACAGAAAATTTCATTTGAAGGAAAACATTTCCATGTATTTGTGTAGAAGAGGAAAAGTTTTCCAAATTTACAAATAAAGGGATCTGGCACCAGTTGCATTGGCGCCAAACAAAAAAATAAATAAAAAACTAGGAGTTGGAGGAGGGGAGGGGGAGGGTGTAACCCCTATTTTTAAAAACGATTAGTATTAACAACTAACTATTACTAGATATAATTAGTAGATAAAATCTCTAATTAAGAGTTAATTAAACTATGACATCATCGCTTACATCACCCTCTCCTATGACATCATCGTTTACACCATTCCCTATGACCTCACCCATGATATCGCCAAGCCACTACCCATCACATGTCCATATCCAACAATCTCCTTACACCTCATCACTCCACGTGGAAACCCATCCCCTCACATGCCCTCACCCAATCTCTTTCTCACACCACCACTCCCCACACCCCTCCCTCATCCATCTCTCACATAGTCCCAACTTTTCTCACATGGCCTCCAACACCCCTTCTCCCTCTCATTTCCTATATAAAGACAGGTCTGCACACCTTTTTCATACCATCCCCTCTTTCTCCCATCTCTACATAGCTCAAGAGCCTCCTTATAGAAGCCTTGGTTCTTCATTGGATCAACAAAGTAACCCTTATTGTCTTCAATTTTCATTTCTAACTATATATATATATATATATATATATATATATATATATATATATATATATATATATATATATGTTTGGTATATATATATATATATATATATATGTTTGGGTGGGGGGTGGGGAACTGCTGTTGCAGTCGCAGTAGGCGCAGGCGCAGCAGCATGCACAGCAGCAGAAGCAGCAGTGTACAACAGTAGGATAGAGGCCAAGTGTATATTTTAAGTGAAGCCAATAGTGCAGAGTGTTAGGGTGTGCTTATATTGTGTATTAGAGGTTGTAACGTAGTGTCTAGAAGTGGGAAGAGGTATAGTAACCTGGGTATCAGTTGGTTCAGTTGGTGGCAGATAGAAGATACAA
This sequence comes from Iris macrosiphon, assembly GCA_036927795.1. Lineage (NCBI taxonomy): Eukaryota > Viridiplantae > Streptophyta > Magnoliopsida > Asparagales > Iridaceae > Iris > Iris macrosiphon. Next base: position 200,409,867 of record JAYESA010000006.1, read on the forward strand.
GTATGCTTATATTATCTCTTGTTTCTATTCATCTTAGTTTTTGTAATTTAGTATGATATCTATTTTATTTTATATTATGTGAGATGTTGGATATTACAGTGATATTGCTAAACAGCGTTATACTGCCAACATTGTGACGTAGGCTGGACGTGTCCACGTACTCTTAGGACGGAGCCGCCGAGGATTGGGGACCCGGAACAGGAGGGGGAGGCAATATAAAAAAAAATTGGCGCCAGTGACACTGGCGTCAAGTTTTTTTTATTTTTGTTTGGTGCCAGTGCAACTGGCGCCAGATCCCTTTGTTTGTAAATTTGGAAAACTTTTCCTCTTCTACGCAAATACATAATAATATTTTCCTTCAAATGAAATTTTCTGTAAATATAATTCTAAACATTTTTGGAGTGTAAAATCAAATAAGCATCACTTGTATTGAAAAACCTTTTGTTCAATGTATCAATCAAGTTACCATAACTTGACTAGAAATTCATACCATCACCTTTACTAACTTTCCCAGTCTAAGCGTCTGAGTAAAAGTATGTTCAATGTATTTATATAGCATTGCTAGGTTCGTTTGCTCAAGTATTGTATGTATTAATATATTTTTTAATAATAAACAGGTTAAATGGCTCAACCAAGTCAGGTCCGGCACGATATTTCCCATCAAATAAACATATTGGGTCAGGTCTATCTCTTATTATTCATCTTCGGATTTGGTTTAGCCTAAATAGGTCGAACATAAATGAGTCAAGTTCAAGTTGCACATTAACCACTCAATATGAGAGTGACTCGACCCAATGGACAAATAGGCTACTAGTTAAAGGAGAGACTACAGCTACAGATAGATATAAAAGTTAGCTTAAAGGAGCTCCTGAGAATGGAGATAATTTAATGTCCTATTAACAGACATCTAATACAAAACATCAAGCTCTCTTCATCCCTCGACGGTAGCCAAAGATAACCAAATTATAACTTTAATAAGAGACTTCCAAAAAATCATACTGGAAATATATCTAATGAGCAAGTATTTGGTATAATCGAAATCCGAAAATACACAAAGGGTTGCATTGTAAGTAATTTGGGCATTGTTCAAAACCTACTAGAGTGATATGGAAATACTTGGGAAGGTAATTTGGAGCTCCATCAGATTTTATGTTATATGCATCTTCATACTAGGATCGAGATTAGCTTTCCGTGAAATAATCATTTTTTCAAGTAAACAACATTCTTGATCAAAATCTCGACAAGTTCTATCTCGTTTACCTTTCATTTGGATAAACTAAATTCCTACTTCCATAATTGATCTAGTTGTGGCCTAAGATAAGAACAGTTTTGTTCTTTATCAATGTAACTGCATTGTGGAATTGATGTGGAATTGATGAAGCACTCTCTGTAGAGGAAAAATAGCCAAATCAATAAATTGTCAAGGTAGAAATAAATAGATCATGTCCACATAAACTAGTTCATCAATGGCAATAACAATCATATCAAATAAGGAACAACTTGAATACACACCTCATAAATGTCGGACTTGAAGACTCAAGATTTGCGCAACGCATCAATATATATGAGATTCTTGGAAGACATACAGGGCCGGTCCAGAGAGTGGATGAGGTGGACGATCGCCCTAGGCCCCTCAATAGAGACAGGCCCCCAAATGGGATCAAGGTTACTTACTAGTCCAGTTAACCCTTATAATTGGAAGGTCCAAACAAAATCTAGACCTACTTAAGTAGTACATTGTAGTATTGAGTTTAGTATGAAGGTGGCTCAAAGGGGACCTACACCCACTTATACATAGTAAGTTTTAATAATCAAAATGTCAATAACGGAGTTTGAATCATAGATCAAGAAATGCATTTAGACTATTATCACAAGATCAACTATTTTACTTGTTAGTTTTATAAATATCTTTGTCCATGGGGTCTTGGTTACGATGGTGGGCTCCCGTAGGGATGGGCACGGTTCGAATCCCCATTTGGAAACTTAGTTCCTAATTCGATGGAAATGACATATCAAAAAACAAATTATAAATATCTTTTATCATTCTAATGGTTACTTTTTTTTTGTCTCAAATGATCGTGTTTCCACTTGTCTTGTTTGACTGTTAGATAAAACGAGAGTAAAAGTACTCTAAGTAGTTATTTTATTATTATTTTTTATTTGTTAATTTTTTAAGAAAATTTCTGATTGATAAAGTTGGTATCCAAGGAAAAAAGCTAATAAAATTTATATAGAAAAACAGAATATTTTTCATTTATCTTTCAAGAGGTCTCACTTTCCAATCTCATCCTAGGCCCCCGAGAGTTCTTGGACCGGCCCTAAAGACATGTTCATCAGATTTCATCATTAATCTCAAATCCTTAAGATTATGAAGTATGTCAACCTTCTATTATGTCCTTGTTGACAAATCCTATATAATACAGTAACACAGAGAACAGGATTTATTGTCCAGCTTAACCACTACGAGAAAACAATTTAAAGTAACTATAAAGAAATCAATGAGGCACATATTTACTATACTTTGTTTCAAATAGCCAATACCCATATGTTTACAATATGAAAAAAAAGAGAGGAAAATATATCATTGACAAGAACATACCCCATAGCATAGTATTTCCAGTCATAGATTGTCAACATGTGCCGGATAACTGAAGAAGCACCCAACATTCTCTACACATGATTATTTTCTTTGTGAAACACAATCATGAAGAGAAGCATTGACAAATTTTAAAAGACAGACAAATCCCCAATAGAAAAATCATCAAGGAAGCAAATTGTTAAACCATTCAAAGGGTCTAAGATTTGGAGCTGATATTCTAACTGAACATGTAAGTGCCTTGGAGGACTCATGCACACTCAAGACTTCGAGTTTCTTCATGGATTCGTCTAGCTGATTTATTGAACAGTTTATTACCTCATGTTCTTCCGGGAAAGGGAAGAAAATATTGAGACATCTCACTCCAATGCAACCGACAAGCTGGACTGTAGCGTCCCGTTCTCCTGGTGCGGAGAACGCGGCTAAGAAACACAAGACGGTATCGTTCGATCGGGATAGATTGAAACAAGAACTCGTCCTCGTTATGAATTTGTTTCTTCGGAATCGATTTCCATATTCAGTGGACCGCGTCCCCGGGATCGACTTAGCGGCAGAGTCAGGAGGGACCTCTCCGCTGCTATCTTTTATTGCCTCAGATTTTGATGCCGCTTGTTGCTTTCGTGCTTTGAGTTGGTTTTGGGATTTGCTTGTTTTCCTTGAACGGTTTCGATGGTTTTTATTGTTTTCGTTCATTGAACTGCACTTTAATTCCGAGATTGGAAAAGTGGAAGAGGTATTGATCGAGCTGTTCGTAATGCAGGTGAACGAGCAGTAGGCGGCTTACGAGCGGAGTCGTGAAGCGCCTCTTTCCTTCTCCCTTCCAACAATCTAAGCGAGTGGCTACCATCCCGATTAGCTAGCCCTGCTTCCAAGCTTCACACCCTAAAATCTTGCATTCTTCTTTGCCCTGATGAAATGGTACCAAGTAATAATAAAAGATATCAAGATAAAAAGGGAATAGACTTGGGAATATTGCTTGTCAACTAAATTTGACCGAACGGTTATCATACTGCATGCTAGTTCGTTTATAAATGTTCTTATCTTAGGGACGACGGTCTAGTGGCCAATAACTAAAGGGACATCAACATAAATGTATCTAGAATATAACAAGGATGTACTATGGACTACCCATAACTCAAAATAAATTATTCAATTTTAAGTTTATCAAACACTATAATTGTATTTCACTGGATCAAACCTCCAAGTCGTATATAGATGATAGCTAGAGGGTGTTGAAGAATATACTCAACTGGAAGCATGACATATACTGGGACATCATTGGCTGGATGCGTTATGTTGATGAAGTGAAGAACTCGGATTCAAAGAAGAACTGAAGCAATCGGTACTCGGCAGCCGCGAGTATCTCTCCCTCTTAACAAAAATAGCCCTAAAAATTACATACCAAATTTTTTTTGATACAGTAGTCTGTATTAGGGGTGCAACTCTGTCACGTCCAAGAACCAGAATACTGGAGAGCGGGGACGGACAAAGCCAGCTTCGTACACCAAGTACTCTATACCCCGAGATACGATCATGGCTGTCTAGACATGTGAGGGTTTACTCTACAATCCAACGGACATTCCTGGATCAAGAGTCCTAGTTGTCTCAATCTCAAGCAAGTAACAAGTTATAAGAAATATAATCACCAAACATATAATAGTAAGGCGTCACAAACTATATAGATGATCATAAAGCTAGTTACAAAAATGAAGAACTAACAGAGTGTAATATTACATGATCATTTCTAGCTATAGTCTAGAATATGCTTTACATGTAGGCATGCAGGCTAGAATGTCAAGTATCAAAATATGAGCTAAACACGTGCTTGGTAGCTAAATGACTCAAAAGTACAAGTATAAAATCAGGTGGGTGATAAAGAAGAAACCCACTCAAGTCCTCGGATGTTCCTCGTGTTTACCATCTGAAGACGGGATATACGGGAGATCCTGCGGTGTTGCTCCAAAATCTGGCCATACAAAACCAGTAGGGTCAGACCCCAAAACAACAAAGTACCACAAGTGTAAACTTAAGAACTAAAACCAACATGCAAACATACAATAGCATAAGAAAATATAAATAAATGCAACAGGGAATTAAGCAGTTTAAGCAGTTCTAGAATCAGTAACGGGTACAGTTCAGAATTAGTAGCTGGAGGATCCAAGACAATACAAGACTAGAAAACAGGCAATCACGGCCAAACATGATCTATCGCTTACTACCATTAACTAACTAGGGTTATCACAATCCTGGTTACTAACAAATACAGTTGAGATTTCATACAGCCACATGCCTTGCATGTAACACCCCGTTCCGCTCAAGCGGACTGCCGATTCAAATGGCAAATAGTGCAATATCCCGACCCGCTTTGCTCAGGCGAGAAGACTCATTTGAGGCAAAGCATATCCAGACTTGTCCCTACAGGAGTTCGGCTTAGGCTTTCAGAGGCTCGCTCGGAGTATCACTCGACCGAGGCGAATCATCGGTAAGGTGGGTGGCTACGGTGAACTTGTCTTTGCTTAGCCAGCACACTTAAAATATAGAACGATACATGCTAGTCGCTAGGTGAATCACCCCATGTAAGCTAATAAGAATACAACGCACCTAGATAAGGGAAAAATCCCAACTTGTATTGCTTATGTTCTTACAACCGTATGCTTGCCTGCTTACATATGTCTAACGTTATCCGAAATTGTGCATGCATTCTAATTAGCCAGGAGACTATCAGATAGATCTTCTGTGAGATTGAACCTGCAAGTATCCGGGATCGTTAGGTCACCAAGGCAATCCCCGAACCAGGGGCATGCATCAAGGCAAGTGAATACTGAACTGGAATCACATCAAGTTTACCTTTGAACGAGAATCATGTCAAGCAAAGTCAAGAGTCCCAGCTCGTGGAGCAATACTCGTTCATAGCGGAAATTCAAGATTGTACTCGTGTTATGGATTGTATTGTGAAATATGTGAATTGGAAAGACCAATAATTGCATGTCGCGGATAACTCAAAAATGAGGTATAGTTCTACGGACGGTCACCGGGGCACTGGGGCCGATCTGATCCGGATGGAACTTCACGTGTGGTCCATCGTGTGCGGGCGAGATGGTTTGTAGCGCCTCTTGTGCTTTCGTTGCATTCCATTCTCGTCTGGGACAACTTCATGTGCGATCCATCGTGTGCGGGCAAGATGGTTCGTAGCGCCTCTTGTGCTTTCGTTGTGTTCCATTCTCGTCTGGGATTGGTCCTTGATGGCTATGCCAGCGACACATGTCATATAGATAAGTCATCCTCGCTTAGCGGCTATCCGCGTGCGAGTCATTGCATCGCATCAAAGAACAACTGAACACCTGAACAATCATGATATAACAACACTCGTGTTTGCATATGCTATTGCCTTGGTTTTCATTATGAATGCTCTTTGGCTTAGAACTCTTACCGCCAGCCAATGAACCACGGCTTTGTATGGGCACGGTTCACGCTCGTGCGGCATCACGTCCGGATGGGTCAAAGCGATCGTTCCGTGGGAGTGCTGGCACGGTAATTCTCGCCTAGCGGGGACGGCCGATTAGCTTGCGGGAGATCGGGGCATGACATTGCAGACTATCTGGGTTATCCAGACATAAGAGTACATAGCATAGATTAATTAAGTATATAGTATTTTTCTGATAAATTGCAACACTCAGCGATGTGCTGAAAGTGTGCCTCTCGACGGAGAGCTCCAAATCCATCAGGTGTCGCTGGGATACCGGGATTGCATGTAGCCAAAAAAATTTCTAGAAGCTTCTAGATAATTATTCTAATTATTAACTTAGGCAAGTTTATCAAGGATTCCTGACTGTGGTGCTCAGAAATCTGTCTTAGACATGATATAAGACTGGACAATAGCTTGACGAGTAAAATCAGGATAGGGACAAGCAATCAACCACAAAAATTTATCTTCTCAGTACAAGCATTTCAGTTCTGGAGATTCTAGCATGTCAGGAGTGAGCTACGTTGAGCCACTAACAGGTTTATCAGTACATGTCAGGAATCTGGAGTCAGGGATCAAGTTCATTCAGTATAAGTCGGGTGTCGAGAGTTCTCAGTTTAACAATGCGATTACATTCCATGTTCCGGGTATTCTATGTTATGGTAAGTGTAGCATCCAGGTTATAAGCAATTTAGAAATAATATGCATCATGTGAATTTAATTAATTGGGCCAAGCACAAGGAGTAAATAATCCATAAGAAAACATATAAAAAAGAAAAATATTGCTACTATAAGTGTTAGAAGTGCAGGAGATGAGCTGGCCGCAGGCAAAAACTGGCCACATGGATCAAACTGGTAGCATGCAAGAAACTGGCGCATGCAAGAAACTGGCGCATGCAAGAAGCTGGCCGCATGCATCAAACTAGCTACAGGCAAGAAGCAAGTCGCATGCAAGAAATTGGCCGCATGGATCAAGACAAGGTCCACTCCTCGGGACAAGGGTTGAGTGACGGGAATAAATACAAGATCGAAAAGTGACTGAAGTGACTAGCCAATAAAGCGTCGCAGAGAAGTGACCAATGTGACTGGCCAATAAAGCGTGTCAGAGAAGAAAAGACAAATTCAGACAAAATTGTGCCAAGGCGGCGCTGGGTCATGCATTGGGAAAGGGACACATAGCTCGGGTCCGCATGGGCAATTTTGGCCGCATAGACAATTTTGGCCGCATGCTCCTCTGGGCCGCATGTAATCAGGAACTTAGAAAAAAAATTGTTCAAGTTTCATGCATTTTGTCAAGGGACGCATGTGCAGATTCAGCCATGCGTCCAACAAGATGGCCGCATGCTGAGTTTGGAGCGAAGAGTCCAGGTCGCATGAAAAGTAGGCCGCATGGAGTTCCTACGTCCCAGAATATTAAGTTTCAGTCATGGAAAAGCTCCAAGTCCTGAAAATATGATTCTCCAAAAAATGCTCATTTCCAACTCAAATATAGAGAAGTAAAGTCCTAAACCACTTGAAATTAGAGGCTCTCTCACATAGAACAAATAGTTTTGAAAAATAACAAGTTTTAAGAGATCAAAACTATAAAAATGTCAAGAACACATTAAGCTAAAAATGTAGATCTAGTCCAACCAAGCTATCAAAACCAAAAATACCAAGATGGAAACATGTACAGGAGCTCATAGAGCACAATATAGACTAATAAAATGCAAGAAATCTATAATAATATAAAAGTGCAAGTTCTTCCTCACTTGGCAAGATGTACTTTCCTAGAACCACCACTAACTACTACCACTACTACCAAGGGAAAGGGGAGGGGGAGTCGGTCATGGGCTGCTCTCGGCTAGGGTGGATAGGAGAGGAAAGGAGAAGAAATGAAAAGAGGGGACAAGTGAAAGAATGGGAAAGAGAGAGAAAGAGAGGGATTATATATCAAGAGTGGTTAACACTATTCACAAGTCTAGAAATTACATAAGAGCAGCTAGATAAATCCAAAAAAATATACGGGAAGCAATATACAACAATAGAACACATATACAAGATATGAACAAAAAAAATCATAATAGTAAGACGAGTCTCACAACTCTCACCTCCTTAGAAAAATTTCGTCCTCAGAATTTCAATAAGGCACAGGATATAGCAAGAAGACTACAGGAATCAGGCAATAAAACAAGCATCATTGTACGTGTGTTAATCACAAGCTATGAGCTATATTGAACAAGGCAAGCATGCACAAGACAAGATCAGGGTACGGGATATACGAACAAGTATACCTCATGAGTAAAACAAATACGGGTATCGAGCTCAGATATCATTCTCGCGCTCCCAAGTTGACTCGTCCGGTGAGTGATGCCCCCAAGCAACTCAGACTAAATAAATGGTCTGGTTCTTGAGAATTTTCTCTCTCCGGTCCAAAATGGATACATGTCTCTCCTCATACGAAAGGTCGATACCAACAACCAATTTCGAATGATCTAGGACATGGCTTGTATCCAGTATATACCGTCGTAGCTGGGATACATGAAAAATATTATGTATCTCACGAAGCGACGGCGGAAGAGCAATATGATAAGAAATATCTCCTACTCGCTCAAGAATATCGAACGGACCTATGTACCGCAGACTAAGCTTTCCCCGTACACCAAATCTGATACACCAAATCTGATGACTCTGCGGGTAGACAAAAAGGAATATATGGTCGCCAATGTGAATCGGCCTAATGACGCTGGCGATCTTGTGCTACTTGAAGATGCTTTCGGACTTGCTTGACTACTTCAACTGTTTGGGCTATCATCTTGGGACCAAGCAATTATCTTTCTCCAATGTCATCCCAAGCTACAGGGGATCTGCACTTCCTGCCATACAGTGCCTCGAAGGGTGTCATCCGAATACTGGCCTGGAAACTGTTATTGTGGGAGAACTCTACCAGGTGTAAGTGATCCTCCCACGAACCACCAAAGTCAAGGGTACATGAACGAAGCATATCTTCTAGAGTCTGGATGGTTCGCTCCGACTAACCATCTCTCTAGGGGTGATAAGCCGTAGTGAACTTCAGGCGGGTGCCTAAGCTTTTTTGAAGACCATCTTCTAGTAAATGAATTAGAACCTTAGATATTGAATCTATTGTATTAAATTCTATCATTTTCCCTAGAATTTAGGATAAAAACTGTTTATAAGCTTCTTGTTTGCATCCTGGAAGATGTTTGAGGAACTTTTTTGAACTATTGTAGATTATCGTATTTTCTGATCATCAAACACTTCATGTTCCCTATTCTTCATGTTACAAAGAATTCCTTGATCCTGTTACCTTGAGAGGTAACGTATAATCTCTGGATGTTATATCTTCTTCCGGTACTAGTACCTACCTTAAATTTTGAGACATTTTTTTCTAGGGGGTATGATTATAACAATCATTTCCACCATAGAGGTATTTTGGTAATTTTGAATATTGTTAAATATTTTTATATATTATTTTATATTAGTGATTGCCTAGAATTATATTAGTGTTAGTTAGTGGCTAGCCAATTAGAATTTGCAAGTGTTAGTTAGTACTAATTATTATTAGTCATGACTTTAGTAATTAGAAATAATTAAGTTTAGTTGTCATGAAGAGAATATTCCTCTTAGTTGTAGAGATTCCTTTCTTTAGTTAATTAGATTCCATTCATGACAAATGGAGAGGGGCAAATATGATATTTTGGCATGACCAAACCTTACTATAAGAGATAAGTTCAATTTAAGGCTCATCCATTCATTCATTTCACTCATTAGCCTCTCTTTTTTCCAAAATTTCTTCTTCCACAAGCAAACCCAATCCACTTTCAATTTCACTCATTCTCACCATCATGAAGGCCTAGAGCATTGGAGAGCACAAGAAGATCCATAGAAGAGGAGCTTGCTAGGAGATCGTGTCCAACTCATCCCTTCCGTGTCCAAATTCAAAATTCTCCAAAGAGGTTATCAAAACACTAGGTAATTTTCTTAATTTTATCAAATTCATGGTTAGAAACACCCTTGGACATGTAAAAACTTTTTCATGGTTAAATTTGACTTTCCAATGGTATATCTAGGCACTAGGAGCCCTCAATTTGGTAGATCTACGTTGGTGTTATGATTTTGGGGCTCAATTTCGAAAAAATCCCAATTGTGTCCATTGAGTGTGTATTGTGTCCTAATGAGTACTATTGATATTTATTTGATGGTGTGAAGGTGTTATTGTATCCAAAATTGGACACATAGAGTCTGTATCATGATACACCATAATACGTATATGTAGATTTGGTAAATTGGGTGTATACATGTGTTCTTTTGTCCAAAATAGCCAAATTTTGTCATATTATTCAGTCTCGTTTTTAGCACCCATAGCAACTTAGAAATGCCATAACTCCTAGGTCAGGACTCCGATTAATCTTTATTTTTTTTAAATAACCGTATCGAAGTTAGATTTCCAAATATATAAATTAATAGTCCAAATTCTTTCTGAAATTTTCTGTAAAACTGTTTGAGTATCAGGTGTCCGAAAGATGAACGTGTTTTGGTATTTTCACGATTTTGGGAGCTTTCGGACACTAAAAGCGATCCGTTTGAAGTTTCGAAAAGCTAATATGAAGGGCTAAGACATAATTTAACTCTAGAATTTATTGAATAGGTCTAATAGGTATAATATTGGTTATAAGTAGAGAATTGACTATACGACATAGGTATTTTATGTATCCTATGAGCCTAGCTAGTATGGATATCAAGTGAGTGTAGGTTATGGTCATGGGTTAGCATCTTGGGGGTTGGTATCATATGATACCTAATGTGGTAACTTGTACAAACAAGTGAAATATGTGAGAGGTAAATTAGAGTGTGGTATCCTAGGATGTATCAAGGTACCAAAATATTAGAACTAGTATGAGGTAACACTAGGATACTAAGGTAGGGTTATGATATTAGGTATTGGATTAAGATACCATGGTAAGGGTAGTGTCTAGCTTGGGTAATGGGTTAGGTACCAAAGTATGAGTTAAGGTATTGGGTATTGGTCAAGGTAATGGTATTAGCTAAGGTATTAGTATAGAAACTAGGATACGGGATAATATGTTAAGGTATTGGTTAAGGTATTGAGGTAATACTAAGGTATTGGCTTGGTATTAAGTGTTAGTCTAAGTTATTGTATATATTAGTATATCTATATAGTATATATATGATATTATTATATCATAGGTAACTAGTATGACTTTAAAACCTAGTATTAGCAAGATATTGACCCATAGTTGAGGAATCGGAGATATGGCTATTAGAAAGGTATTGACTAGTATGGACTAGACTAGAAACCTAGTTTAGCTAAAGTATTGACCCTAGAACTAAGGTATTGACTAATAGTTAAGGTATTTGAGATACGTGCTAATGTATTAGGTAAATGTGTGATACCGTTTAAGATACTATAATACGGGATAATGTAAATAGCTATAGACCAAGGTATTGCTAGAAATTATAGGTAGAAATATATATTATGGTAATATATGCTAGTAACTTATTAGTATAGCCTAGTATTGGCCTAGCATTAACTAGTATTGACTAGTTTGACCTAGTTAGCACCTAAAAACCAAATAGTGACTTGTTAAGACCTAGTATAACTTTATAAACCTTATAAATAGATAAAATCAACATAGAAAGTAGAAAATAATATAGTTTGACTGTGTTGACCAAGTTTGACTAGTTTGACCTAGAGATGAGGTAAGACCTAGAAATTAACTAGTTTAACTTTCATATCATTGCAAAATATTGTATTGATATGATATTCCATATTTAGGTCTTGAAGCACTAATACAGATACAATTTGATACTTCACCCCAAATTCCAGGTGAGTACATTATCTGACAGTTTTTTGTTTATGATATCTTCTATGTTTCTTGTATCTAGTGTAGATATCCTTAGTTTTTTGACACATGGTTACACGGATTGGTATTTACGGATCCCGTAATGAGATATTATTCCTTGTGTATCTTAGTATATCTTGTGCAATCCTTGTTGATCTTGTACTTATATAGACACCGATTCTTGAGAAGACTTGCTACCTTCTCATAGAATCATGTGTCATAGCGAGCCATGGTTGGATCCACTATACCAGTCGAGGGTGATGAGTGTTAGTATAGATATATGATCATACCCTCCTTATATCAGGTCTTGTTCCTTGAATAGTGTTCATTATACACCGCATATATGATTAACCAGGCCATAATTCTTGAATCAAGTTTCCAAGCCGATCACATGTTGAAGTTAGTTTATAGCTAAACCTTTTTTTGAACACCGATTTCATCGTAAGGCGCTATGAGCCCTCAACTTCTGTACGGGTTCGAGAGTTTGGTTTGACTGAGACTGATTTCTCATTGGTAGCTAATTATATTTCTTGACTCTTATATATGATGCTCATTACTCTTGTATTTATTTACAATATTTTATATCTTGTATATTTTTTGCTCTTGTATTTATTTACAACATTCTATATCTTATATTTTTCTCTATTTACTGTTACAATAGTCTTTATTATTTATTAGAATTGCTGTTAGATGTATACTTTGCTCCAATCCGGATTGGATAATATTTTTTAGTGATTGTTGTGCTCTCCATTTTGGGATTTTAGAGTGATGTTGGAGACATGACTGTTCTTACACTATGGACTTGAGGTGACTATTATAGAGATCTAGGCTTGTGTTTCTTTTCCTTATCATGTCTAGTTTTATTTTTTTATAGTGTTATCTGGATTATGTTTTTATTCATTCTTTCTTTAGATTATTGTGATCAAGTACATGATAGAACTAGTTGCATTAGTATAATTGATAGCTAGATATTGATGACCTAGACATCGTTCTACCGTCGATGCTGCGGCGTAGGCTGGACGTATCAACGGCCCATTCCCGATTATTCGAGGATGGGTCATGACAGCACCCCAGTCACTTGCCGGACGTATCACAATAAACTGTGAATCCACCTGTACCGCCCGGAAGCATCAAAATAGGTGTTGTGATCAATTTTTGCTTAAGCTTCTCGAAAGAGGTCTGACATGCATATGTCCAATCAAAGCGCACATCCTTTCGTGTTAGCTGTGTCAAGGGTGCAGAAATTCTAGCAAAGTCTGCCACAAATCGTCGGTAATATCCTGCTATTCCCAAGAAACTGCAAACTTCTGTAACTGTTCTGGGTACTGGCCACGTCTCAACGGCTTTTATCTTCTTGGGATCTACCTCCACTCCACCCCTAGCAATGATGTGGCCTAAGTAAAAAATATGATCAAGCCAGAACTCGCATTTGCTGAACTATGTATATAACTTATGTTCTCTGAGAATTTGAAGAACTACCTGAAGATGTTGCTCATGCTCTGCTTCACTCCGACTGTACACCAAGATGTCAACGATAAACACTATCACAAACTTGTCCAGGTAAGGCATAAAAATACGATTCATGAGATCCATAAATACTGTTGTTGCATTGGTTACTCCAAAGGACATCACTAAAAACTCCCAATGACCATATCTTGACATGAACGCAGTCTTGGGTATATCTTGCTCTCTGACTCTGATCTGATGATATCCAGACCGTAAATCAATCTTCGAAAACACATTCGCTCCACTTCGAAAATGCAGTCGCTCCACTAAGCTGGCCGAACAAGTCATCTATCTGAGGCAATGGATACCTATTCTCGATGGTTACCGCATTGAGGGTACGATAATTAATACATAATCATGACGTGCTATCATTCTTCTTCACAAGTAGCATCGAAGATCCCCAAGGTGATCCACTAGCACGAATGAATTCCTTGATTCTTAATTCTTCAATCATTCGATACAAGACTTCTAACTCTGAAGGCGTCATCCTGTAGACTCTCTCTGACACTTGGGCTGTTCCGGGAAGTAGATCGATGGTAAACACAATTTCTTATTTTGGTGGCATACCTGGAAGTTCTTCTAGAAATATATCTGAGAATTCATCAACAACTCTGGGAAATCATACTTCGTCCGCTATTGCCATCTCAAGGTTGCTGGCGAAGATTCTGTCTCGCCTCTAGAAAATGAGATTTCTTCTTCCCGGGGAATACTAAAGATAACCTTGCCAGCATGACAATATATCGTCGCATATCGAGCACTTAACCAATCCATGCCTAAGACGATGCCATAATCTCCCATAGAAAATTCTATCAATCTGGCAGAAAATTCTCACCCGCACACTATGACTCGACATGATGCATAAACTCTATCGACTGTCACGATACCGTGACCAGTAAGTATATTAAGTCTAACAAAGATTCCGGGTTCTAAACCAACTCGTGTCGCAAATCGTGCAGACATAAAAGAATATGATACACCTGAATCAAACAATACTGAAGCTGAATGAGAGTTGACGAGAATAGTACATGCCACTACTTCACTTGAAGCTAACTGCTCTTCCATAGTGAGTGCCATTGCCTGACCTCGTCCTCTCAGTGCTGGTCCTTTCTGCTGCAGATGTCACGACCCGATTCCGTAGAATCGTTTGAGGCGTCCCCTGAATCGTGACCGCCGTGCGGGCCTGGAGTTGCGCCCGCACAAGGCTTTAATGATTTGCATAGCAAGCACATATTCAGAGTACGCAGATAAATTGAAACACAGATTTAAAACATAGAAAAGTTCTCTTTATTGATAATGAACGTCTATTACAAACTCTTGAACGAGTTAGCTAATATGCCGAACGGCTTACAAAAGAGATGACTCAAAATGAGATAGCAGTCCTGTATATTATATCCCTTTACTAAACTTCAAAAGATATAGACCTCCTGGCTGGAGGATAGCTTTGCCACGGAGCTGCATTTGTGTATGAAGAGTTGCAGCTCCTGTCTTCAAAATGCTTCGAAGGACGCGGTGAAGATGCGCCAACAACTGGACTGGATCGGGAAGACGACTTCGCTCCTCGCTCGGTTCGCCTTGGTGCGGAGAACCTGTTTCAACGAGGATCAGTATGTCAAAACATACTGGTGAAGGCGAGCTAGCCTGACTTTACCAATCAACACGTTGTTTATATGAAGCATGCATATTTGTGGGTTTCTATCTTGCCTTAGTTCATTTACAAGTAAGCAGCATATAGAATTTACTGAAATGAACGTGCCACCGTTCGGTGGATTTTACCTGACCGTCTGAATTTACCTGCACAATACTTACCATGCCTTCCCTGCCACGAAGACACAAGTTAGTATGCACAGGTTTAAATATACAATAGATCACTGGCGTATGCCATAAGGGACACTAGTCATAGGCGAGAATGGTTTGTAGCGAAAGTACAGTGGTGCTACAAGCCACTCCGTCTAGTACAGTTGACTATACAGTAGAGTTCCGTCCGGACCGGATCGGTGCCAGTGCCCCAGCGACCGTCCGCAGGAACCAGTTACCTTGTGCACAAGTTGTCCGTGATCGAACAGTATGTTTACTAAGTTAACAGTTCATGCAGTTGAGGCAACAGTAGTACGGGATAGTCAGTATTGCATGATTCATTTAACATAGCCTCATTGAACAGTTTAACGCATACAAGATGTTCCATACTTAGCACGATTCATAGAACAGTTATAAACGAACAAGCATGCAGTTCAGTATCCATTCAGGGAGTTATATTGACAAGCATACGGAACCAAGTCTATTCTCTTTTATCTTGGTTTCTTTTATTATTACTTGGTATCGTTTGATCGGGGCAAAGTAGAGTGCGAGATTTTAGATATGAAGCTTGGAAGCAGGGCTAGCTAATCGGGTTGGTAGCCACTCACCTAGATTTTAGAAGGGAGAAGGAAAGAGGCGCTTCACGACTCCGTTCGCAAGCCGCCTACTGCTCGTTCACCTGCACACGAACAGCTCGATTAATATTCCTTCCTCTCTTTCCAATCTCGGAAATCAAAATGCAGTTCAACGAACGAAGACAATGAAACCATCGAAATCGTTCAAGGAAAAGAAGCAAATCCCAAAACTAACTCAAAGCACGAAAGCAACAAGCGACATCGAAAACCGAGGCATAAAAGATAGTAGCGGAGAGGTCCCTTCTGACTCTGCCGCTAAGCCGATCCTTGGGGCGCAGTCCACTGAATATGGGAATCGATTCCGAAGAAACAAATCCATAACAAGGACGAGTTCTTAATTCAATCTATCCCGATCGAACGATACCGACTTGTGTTTCTTAGCCGCGATCTCCGCACCGGGAGAACGGGGCGCTACATCTTACCCAACTAATTGGAAGTTTCGTCCCGAAACTTAGGGTAGAACTTACCGTTAGGGATTATTCTGTTGGGGACGACGGTTATTAAGGCGGCTCAATGGACAGTCACGAACGGTATGGTTTGCTTCACCGCAAACTAAACATAACCCAAGTTTCAGGCGACACTTATTAATTGTGTGCCCCGGCCGCCTGCAGAAGTGACATACTTTCTCTAACTTTTCTCCATGCTTGCCACCGTTGTTCGGACGCTTTATAGCATTGTTTCCTCTGTCGTTGCTTTGGCGTTTGTGATTGTAGGTATGCACAGCGCCGGCAGGAACGTGAGGATAAAGTGGTTCAAGCGATAGGGCGTGACTCATGACTTCACGCATTGTACGGTACTGATGAACGGCTACGTGCGAATGGATGGCAGGGCGTAGTCCACCTTCAAACCTTCTTGCTCGACTCGCTACATCAGGTAAATAGGCCCTAGCGAATTTGGAGAGTCGGTTGAATTCGGCGGAGTACTCTTTAACTGTTATGCTGCCTTGCCTTAGTTGCACGAACTCGTTCTCCATTTGACGTTGTACTGGAGGGGGTACAAACTCCTCTTCGAACGCGGCACGAAAAGTCGTCCACGAGATCGCCTCCTCTCCGTGATCAAATTGGAGAGATCGTCGATGCACGTCCCACCAATCGTATGCGTTGAGGCGGAGCTGTAGTTGCGCGCAGGAGACGCGCTTATCTTCGGGGACCTCTAGCAGAGCGAAGTGATCTTCAAGTTCGGCCAACCAATCTAGATCTACGACTGGGTCCTCAATCCCGTTGAATGGGGTATTGCAGACTTTCTTGAAGTGGCCAAAGTCGAAGGCAGTCATGTCCCTCGTCTTTGGAATATGCGGCGTCTCTACTTCAAGCGCGGGTTATTCCACCGAAGTCAGCGTTCTTGCCGAGGAATGGTTGGAAGCCAAAGTCTGAACGATTTGTTGTAGGGCATCCACCTGCTTCTGTTGGACTGAGAATCGCGCTTCTATATTGTCTTGAAACTTGAGCTGACTCTCTTCCGCCCGCTTCTCGGCCCGTTCATAGCGAGCCTCGTCCCTTTGTTGGTTTGCCTCCAACATCTGCAACATTCGTTGGACGGGATCGATGCTTGGCACGGCTCGCTGGCTCTCTGAACTTCCTGAAGTGCCCGAACTACTTTCTTGGCCTTGCTTTTCGTCCGGGTTTTGCGCTGCAGATTGCGCTGGAGCCATTCCTTCAAAAGAAGGTAAATTACATTAGAATCATAATGTATTATGGACTTATTATATGAATGCATCTCATTTTGGCCTAGCGAGTTCAAGAGTTCGCATAGGAATTTGATCGTTAAAGGAACTTTTCCAGCACGAAGTCTAAGGAACTTTGAATCTGTGCTCTGATACCACTATGTCACGACCCGATTCCGTAGAATCGTTTGAGGCGTCCCCCGAATCGTGACCGCCGTGCGGGCCTGGAGTTGCACCCGCACAAGGCTTTAATGATTTGCATAGCAAGCACATATTCAGAGTACGCAGATAAATTGAAACACAGATTTAAAACATAAAAAAGTTCTCTTTATTGATAATGAACATCTATTATAAACTCTTGAACGAGTTAGCTAATATGCCGAACGGCTTACAAAAGAGATGACTAAAAATGAGATAGCAGTCCTGTACATTATATCCCTTTACTAAACTTCAAAAGATATAGACCTCCTGGCTGGAGGATAGCTTTGCCACGGAGCTGCATTTGTGTATGAAGAGTTGCAGCTCCTGTCTTCAAAATGCTTCGAAGGGCGCGGTGAAGATGCGCCAACAGCTGGACTGGATCGGGAAGACGACTTCGCTCCTCGCTCGGTTCGCCTTGGTGCGGAGAACCTGTTTCAACGAGGGTCAGTATGTCAAAACATACTGGTAAAGGCGAGCTAGCCTGACTTTACCAATCAACACGTTGTTTATATGAAGCATGCATATTTGTGGGTTTCTATCTTGCCTTAGTTCATTTACAAGTAAGCAGCATATAGAATTTACTGAAATGAACATGCCACTGTTCGGTGGATTTTACCTGACCGTCTGAATTTACCTGCACAATACTTACCATGCCTTCCCTGCCACGAAGACACAAGTTAGTATGCACAGGTTTAAATATACAATAGATCACTGGCGTATGCCATAAGGGACACTAGTCATAGGCGAGAATGGTTTGTAGCGAAAGTACAGTGGTGCTACAAGCCACTCCGTCTAGTACAGTTGACTATACAGTAGAGTTCCGTCCGGACCGGATCGGTGCCAGTGCCCCAGCGACCGTCCGCAGGAACCAGTTACCTTGTGCACAAGTTGTCCGTGATCGAACAGTATGTTTACTAAGTTAACAGTTCATGCAGTTGAGGCAACAGTAGTACGGGACAGTCAGTATTGCATGATTCATTTAACATAGCCTCATTGAACAGTTTAACGCATACAAGATGTTCCATACTTAGCACGATTCATAGAACAGTTATAAACGAACAAGCATGCAGTTCAGTATCCGTTCAGGGAGTTATATTGACAAGCATACGGAACCAAGTCTATTCTCTTTTATCTTGGTTTTTTTTTATTATTACTTGGTATCGTTTGATCGGAGCAAAGTAGAGTGCGAGATTTTAGATGTGAAGCTTGGAAGCAGGGCTAGCTAATCGGGTTGGTAGCCACTCACCTAGATTTTAGAAGGGAGAAGGAAAGAGGCACTTTACGACTCCGTTCGCAAGCCGCCTACTGCTCGTTCACCTGCACACGAACAGCTCGATTAATATTCCTTTCTCTCTTTCCAATCACGGAAATCGAAATGCAGTTCAACGAACGAAGACAATGAAACCATCGAAACCGTTCAAAGAAAATAAGCAAATCCCAAAACCAACTCAAAGTACGAAAGCAACAAGCGACATCGAAAACCGAGGCATAAAAGATAGCAGCGGAGAGGTCCCTCCTGACTCTGCCGCTAAGCCGATCCTTGGGGCGCAGTCCACTGAATATGGGAATCGATTCCGAAGAAACAAATTCATAACGAGGACGAGTTCTTAATTCAATCTATCCCGATCGAACGATACCGACTTGTGTTTCTTAGCCGCGATCTCCGCACCGGGAGAACGGGGCGCTACAGCAGACCTCCTTGTATAGCCTGTACTTGGGCTTGGGCCTGTGCATACTTGTGGCATTTGTTGCTGGTATACTTGAGATTAGGTCGGTAAAGGTCTCTAACCTTAGTTCTGCTGAGCCAGCACTGGAGCCCTATACTGTGGTCCTTTCGGGAAAGATGATGATGAACTGGCTCTGTGTGGGAAAGATCCCACTCTATGTCCTGGAGTCCCACAGGCTAAAAATAATCCTTGTGCTCTGCGGCACTCAGAAAATATGTGCCCATGTTTCCCACAATGAGAACACCCTACTGCAAAAGATGTCATCTGCTGTTGGGGTCGGGTTGGTACTGTTTGCTAGACCGAGGTTGTTGATGTTGGCCTTGTCACGCCCCGCCCGGACGGACCGCTCGCCTCCTCCTCGCCCCCGTATATCCAGAATTATTGCTACCGGACGCGAATCACCGCGCCTCGGCGCACCGGACGCGAATCTCACGCCCGTCCCGCAGGTGCGAGGGAAGGAAATTTTGTGGCCCGTTCGGTACTGCAGGGGACGTGATGTCGTACGAGCCTGGGGTTGCACCCGTACAAGGCTTTATCGTTTAAGTTGATTGTTGGCTATCATCGCATCAATCGAGTAAGTAGCAGAAAGGGACTTGTTGCAATGCAATGCATTTATCTAACTAAGTATTCGGGACAATCGAGGGACTTGGGTTCCTTTATGCAAAGGCATTCGTTCCATACATTATGCCCCTTATACGATAGTATCTCGGGGCACAATCGAAACACAGGATTCTGGGTCTTAGGGACTGTGGCACGCCTGTCGTTTCTTCGGACGATCATGTACCTGCAAGCAAGTAAACTGCTAGTGGGTTAGCACTTTTATAAGTACTGGTGAGATAAAACAACTGAATAGAAATAAGCATTCACTAAAACCAACACTAAGTAATCATGTTATAAAATATTATATTACTAGTGATCTTTCTAGTTTTACCTATGTTCATTTCATGCAGTTCATAGCAGAGTCATATTACATAGTTTGGAAACATCTTTAAAAACAGAGTTTCATATGCAATAAGCAAGCAAGACAAGCCGATGTTCTGTTTTAGGGTGTGCGCAGCGTGTTTCATGAGACTCGAGGGCCAAATGCATCGCTAGACACACATGCACATCTTAGGGGCAGTCATCTATCCAAGCCAACACAATGACTTAGCTATATGCAGGGCGGTCCCCGAGTATCTCAGGATCGGCAGCTGGTTGTACAGCATACCAATGACTCATTTATCTGATGCTAATGGCAGATGTGACCCATGGTGGCTAATGATGCATGCAGTTCATCTCTCCACCAAAAGTCATTGTTCGACCGCATGCGAATTTATGGAACACTATCAAATAAACTCTAGTATGCAGACGAGACGAACCATCAGAACAGTTATCGTTGTTGCGGGGCAATCCGACTTATCACTTGAACACATTCTGGCACAATATGGTTCTCTCGAAGCATAGACGATAGTGAACATGTTCATGCACTCTTAGACAAGTTCAGGATTTTCATTAAGCAGACTTATCGTTTCAAAGACAAGCTAAGTGAGTTCGTTCATTAACATGCAAGGCAGGTTCTATCATTCTCTTATGAAAACATTGTAAGAAAAAACTCAGGTTATTATTAAGGCATGCAAGAATCAGAGAACGAAGTTCTGCCCACTCACCTGATACATAATGCCGACGCGAAGCGGGGCATTACCTCCTCGGAGATCCAATGGTTAAGGCCCTAACTGTTGGGGCTGGTGCTGAAGACTGGGAGTAAGAACCTCTTGAGGTATAGGTCCTCTTCCTTCCTCCAGTTCTATCCACTGTTCTACTATCAATATGATCTCCAGGTGAAGTCCCTGCTGGAACCGCCTAACTCTATCCAATTCAGTTGGTAGCAAACCGACTTACTCTGCAGAACTCTACTGCATAGCCGTCAACAGTCATGCCCATCTGCTTCAAGTTGTTAAACCTTTGCTGATAATGCGATATCATGTCAAAGTACCTCGTTTGGAACCTCTCGCTGAAGACGGCCCAAGGGACGAGTACTGTCAGAGAAATTATTTGTGCTGTCCACCAGTCTCTGGCCAAGTCTAGCAACTGCAGTCGAACTACTGATACTTTCTCTCTGTCAAGCATTCATAATGTCTCTAGGATAGCTTCAGTGCCTGAAAGATAGAGAACTCTAGGATCAAATCCGAAAGACATGATAGATCGAGGATCAAAGCAGATATTGAATCAAGATTTCTGGGATACAAATTTGATGTTGGAGGAGATTATGGAGTAGCATAATTGAGACATCTAAACAATGATAAATTCCTACACTTCTAAATTTTTAGACCTGCATGGGCCACCACTTAAACCGTGTCAACCCCCAGAACTAGAATACTAGAGATCGGGGGAGGACAAAGCCAACTGCATACACTAGAGCACTATATGCCTCGAGATACGGTCAAGGCTGTCTAGACATGTGAGGGTTTACTCTACAATCCAACGAGCATTCCTGGGTTAAGAGTCCTAGTTGTCTCAATCTCAAGCAAGCAACAAGTTACAAGAAGTATAATCACCAAACATATAATAGTAAGGCGTCCCAAACTATACATACATAGATGATCATGAAGCTAGTTACCAAAATAAAGAACTAGCAGAGTATTACATGATCAGCTCTAACTATAGTCTAAAATATGCTTTACATGTAGGCCTGCATGCTAGAATATCAAATATCAAAATACAAGATAAACAAGTGCTCAGTGGCTAAACGCCTCAAAAGTACAAGTATAAGATTAGGTGGATAATGAAGAAGAAACCCACTCAAGTCCTCGGGTGTTCCTCGTGTTCACCATCTGGAGGCAGAGTGTACGAAAGATTCTACGGTTTTGCTCCAAAATTTGGCCATACAAAACTAGTGGGTAAGACCCCAAAATAGCAAATTACCACAAGGGAGCCAACTTAAGAACTAAAACCAGCATGCAAACATATAATAGCAAATAAATACAATAGAGAATTAAGCAGTTCTGGAATCAGTAACGGGTATAGTTCAGGATTAGTAGCTGGAGGATCCAAGACAAGACAAGACTAGAAATAGGCAATCACGGCCAAAAATGACCTACAGCTTACTACCATTAACTAACTAGGGTTATCATAATCATGGTTACTAACAAATACAGTTGAGATTCAATACAGCCACATGCCTTGCAGACTATCCGGGTTATCCAGACGTAAGAGTACATAGCATAGAATAATTAAGTAAATAGTATTTTTTTTGGTAAATTGTAACACTCGACGGTGTGCTGGAAGTGTGTCCCTTTCGATAGAGAGCTCCAAATCCATCAGGTATCGCTGGGATACCGGGATTGCATGTAGCCAAGAAATCTCTCTAGATGCTTCTAGATAATTATTCTAGTTATTAACTTAGGTAAGTTTATCAAGGATTTCTGACCGTGGTGCCCATAAATCTGTCTTCGACAATAGCTTAACGAGTACAATCAGGAGAGAGACAAGCAATCAACCACGAAAATTTATCTTATCAGTATAAGCATTTCAGTTCTGGAGATTCTAGCATGTAAGGAGTGAGCTACGTCGAGCCACTATCAGGTTTATCAGTACATGTCAGGAATCTGGAGTTAGGGATCAAGTTCATTAAGTAAAATTCAGGTTCCAGGAGTTCTCAGTTTAACAGTGCCATTACATTCTATGTTCCTGGTATTCTATGTTATGGTAAATATAGCATCCAGGTTATAAACAATTTAGAAATAACACACATCATGTGAATTTAACTAACTGGGCCAAGCACAAGGAGTAAATAATCCATAAAAGAACATATAACAAAGGAAAATATTGCTACAATAAGTCCTAGAAGTGCAGGAGATGAGCTGGTCGCAGGCAAAAAACTGGCCGCATGGATCAAACTGGCCGCATGCAAGAAGTTGGAAGCATGGATCAAGACAAGGTTCAGTCCTCGGGACAAGGGTTGAGTGAAGAAAATAAATACAAGGCCAGGAAGTGACTGAAGTGACTAACCAATAAAGCGTGTCAGAGAAGTGACTGATGTGACAGGCCAATAAAGCGTGTCAGAGAAGAAAAGACAAATTCAGAAAAAATTGTGTCAAGGCGGCGCTAAGTCATGCATTGTAAAAAGGACACATAGCTCGGTTCTGCATGGACAATTTTGGCCGCATAGACAATTTTGGCCGCATGCTCCTCTGGGCCGCATGTAATCAGAACTTAGAGAAATTTTTTTCGTTCAAGTTTCGTGCATTTGGTCAAGGGGCGCATGTGCAGATTCAGCCATGTGTACAACAAGATGGCCGCATGCTGAGTTTGGAGCGAGGAGTCCAGGTCGCATACAAAGCAGGCTGCATGGAGTTCCTTCATCCCAGAACCAAGTTTCAGACATGAAAAAGCTCCAAGTCCTGAAAATATGATTCTCCATGAAATTCTCATTTTTAGCTCAAATCTATAGAAGTAAAGTTTTAAACGACTTAAAATCAGATGCTCTGTCACATATTACAACTAGTTTTGGAAAACAACAAGTTTTAAGAGATCAAAACCATAAAAATTTCAAGAACACATTAAACTAAAAATGTAGGTCTAGTCCAACCAAGCTATCAAAACCGAAAATACCAAGTAAACATACATAGGAGTTCATAGAGCACAATATAGACTAATAAAATACAATAATATAAAAGTACAAGTTCTTCCTCATTTGGTAAGATGTACTTGCCTAGAACTACCACTAACAACTGCCACTAATACCAAGGGAAAAGGGGAGGGAGAGCCGGTCCTGGGCTGCTCTCGGCTAGGGAGGAGGGGAGAGAAAAGAAGAAGAAATAAAAAGGGGACAAGTGAAAGAATGGAAAAAAGAGAGAAAGAGAAAATATATGGAAAGCAATATACAACAATAGAACACATATACAAGACATGAACAAAAAAACGCAATAGTGAGACGAGTCTCACAAACTCGGACGGGTTAGGTCGGACTTGATCTCAACCCGAGCCCAACCCGATGAATCATAAGTCTAGTCCGAGCCCAAGCCCGAACCAACCTCGGGTTTAACATATATAGCCCGAGACTAAGCCCGGAGGGCTCTAATATGATATTTAAAATAATTTTAAACAAAAGTAATATTAAATACATAACCAAATAGAGATCAAGTCTCAATCTTTACAAAATATAAACAAAAATGTGATTTATGATATAAGTTTGGGTGGAGAAATTTAAGATTTTAACTTTTTATTTAATATATATATATATATATATATATATATATATATATAATATATATATATAATATATATATATATATATATATATATATATATATAGGGTTTCGGGTTCTTCGGGTAACCCGACACACGAACCCGAGCCCAACCCGATTTTTGATCAGATTCAAATATTTTAACCCGAATCCGAGTCCGGACCCAAGTATCTTCAACCCTAACCCAACCCATTAACGGGTTTACCCGATCGGGCTCGGGTTTAGCCCGTCCGAGTTGCACCCCTAGTGTATCAAATTTTTGATACACTTTTTATGACATGTGGGCCCCACAACAAAGTTTATTTACGAAGAGAGGAGGGGGCCCACATGTCATACAGAGTGTATCAAATTTTTGATACAGACTACTTCATCAAAGTTTTTTTCGTGTCGAGAGAAACTTCGATACAGTAGTCTGTATCAAATTTTTGATATAGACTCTGTATGACATGTGGGCCAACAAAGTTTATTCAATAGCAGGCCATCCCCAGGCTGCAACATGCAAGCAGAAGTCATGTCGTGGGCTTCAGCAGCCAGAAGTAGCCATGGGCCATCAGTAGGCATATACTATAAAAAGTAAAAATAAAAATGATCTTGTCATAACTGCTAGCCATTCATCTAAATCTTCTTATAATTTTTATTTTCCATTTTATCTCTAAAGCTTATATGTAATTAATAAATTTAGATTTGCAAATTCCCAATTGTAAGGAAACTATGTCATAAATGAATTTCTGAATTTTTAGAGGGGTCGTATGCTAAAACCCCAAAATCCATGGGAGAGAAGAGAGAAACCAGTAGCTCTTCTCCCTGACTCATCCCCCTTCTTTCCACCTGTAGCCTTCTTCTTCTTTCTTCATTTCCCAGGGAACACTTGTTTCCTTCTCATCCATCCTCCCTCCCCATAAGAGCTGGCCTACCTATTTAGTAACCAGCAGTAAGAAATCCTTTCTATCTTCATTCATCTTCTTCTCCTTCCTTACTTCTGCTGCTGCTGCTGCCGTGATTCGCCACCGCCGCTGGCCGCTGCCGCTGATGCACCGCCGCTGCCGTCGCTGCTGCCTCTGCCGCTGCTGTTACTGTTGTACTGCTGCTGTTGCCGCTGCTGTCGCGGACGGCCGCCGCCGACGCCGGCGCCCTCCCCCACAGGCGAACGCCACCACCACCACTCCGACGGACACCACCACCACACTTCTTCTTCTTCTTCTTCTTCCAAGAAGAAACCTAGGTATATATTTTTCCCCAATTCTCTTCTTCCAGAACTAAATTAGGGTTCCAGGAATTGTTTTGACCCTATTAACCATTATTAACCTACTGATTTAGGGAATCAACGTCGACACTCGGGAAACACCTAGTAATCCAGAACCAAGGCAAGTCCTCACCTTGCACTTTCTCTCTTTACAATAGCTCCTTGTTATAAGTTACATAATTACAGTTGCAACTACTAGATACTATACTTTCTAAAGTCACTAGCTGATTACTCCTCGCTCTCGTCCACATTGTAGAGGGGTAGCATTTTCTCATTTCCGTCTTCAACCCCTAGTGAACAATACTAGGTCGTCAGAACGACAAGCAAGTCCTCGGCCAAGAACGGTGAACAAATAAAAGATATGATATTAGAATAAAGGCAATAGTTAAAAGAATTAAGAGAATAACATAATATGGTATACTTGACTTGAATAACTCCTAATCTAATACTCCTATAGCATTTATAAATCAATCATCACAAATCCTATATCACTACCACAATACACAACCAATTTCCTAAATGATGATGCAATTTGGAGAATAAGCCTTAAATAACCACTTCACCTAGTTTTCCCCCACAAATCCCGTTGTGAAGGATTTTGGTGTAACTTGAATGGCACGGTGCTTAGAATCTGGCCCCGCCCTCATGGCTTAGTCTTGAATTCACCTATTCGAATATTATAATTCGAGATAGGCGTATTTTTAATTGGTGACTTGAAAATAGGATGGCACGGGGTTATGATACGACCCAGCCCCTTTTGGGCAAATCTTGAATCCACCCATTCGATTGTTTATCCTTTTGGATCAAAGAAGGTGCAATTATAATTAGGGTGACTTGGAAATGGATGGCACGGGATTATGATCCGGTCCAGCCCCCTTATGGGCAACATAAAGTGAGTTAAGCCTCACCCGCTCACTTCGCAAGGCCTTGCGAGAGAGCCTAAACCGCTGAATTCAGCCAGAGTTTAAAATTATGTGGCAGAATTTCGTAGGTGGTCATTTATGCTGTTCTCCCCCGTCCAATGCTTCTAACCTAAAATTACAGTCATTCCTTATTCTAATTATTTTATAGGTTGAGTCTCTGCTCTGTATTGTCTTAACTGTTTGTTTAAAATGGAATGCATGTCCAGGATACTACAAAATATCGACTTGAGCACAAGTATTTAATCACATAATTCAAGGTATCGACTATCACAGAGCAGGTCATCAATTGGTCTGAAATAATTTCCTCGTGTATGTGTCCTATGTATTCTAGACTTCCACTAATTACTCCTAGTTAAAGTAAGGTCTCTAGTGATCTGAAATGTGAATCTAGGTTTAAACATTGGAATGTTGACGATATCTCGGAATATGGAGATATTGGTTAACTCCCGAAATTCTTAAAAATTTCGGCAGAGTCTCCTTTGTATTCTGCTCCCGAAAATTTTAACAGTTTATAATTTCCACCAGGAGCAACCCTCTGTAGCATTCCCGGGCTCGCCGACCCCTTCGGTGGAGCAACTCTCAACACCGGAACACACGCAATTAATATAACTCAATAAATAGAAACCCTATTCTTACTTTTGAAAGGAATCATACCTTAGTGCTAGCAATCTATACTTTGTGTAGTATAAACTACAAAAGTTCAAATTCCACAACAATGTTAGTGTTATACAAAAAGAAATAAATAAGAATAACCAATGGATTATATATATATATATATATACATAGCCAAGTTCATCTACACATTCCTACATATAGATAGTATAGTTCAATTCTGGATTCCTTGTATACAGAGTATGTAATTGCTTCTACCTCAATTATGTCCTAGTGTTTGTAAGGTACTATATCCTTCATGTAATCAATGTACTTATCATTGGAACCATCAATAGATCAAATCTGAATTTCATTATCCGTATCAAGAGTTCGTATAGTATCTATATTATATCAAACAATTCTAATGAGATTCTTATATCTTAGCTCGTATATTCCATCTCCCGAGTTGATTGTAACTTAATCCTCATAATATAATTATGTATTATATATATATATAGGTGTATACCTAAACATGTAAACATACATTGATACTTAACATACCAAGGAATACATATGCACATACACATGTCTATATATATAAATACATATATATGTATGCATAAGAGAAGTGCATATATGTATATTTGATTTGACAGATGTAATTTATGATTTTCATATCCCCTAGGCATCGAATATACCTAAGTGTACATATGTATAAGTATACCTAGACGTATGATTGTATAATGTTAATTATTTTCAATCTAATTATTTCCCTAAAATTCTAAATTAATTCTAAAAGAGAAAGTGCAAGGTGAGGACTTGCTTTGGTTCTGGATTACTAGGGGTTTCCCGAGTGTCGACGTCGATTCCCTAAATCAGTAGGTTAATAGGATTAAAATCAATTTTTGAAACCTAATTTTGAAATCAGGAGGAAAATATTTGGGGAAAAATTATACCTAGGTTTCTTTGAAGAAGGAGGAATTTTGTGGTGTTCGTGTCTGGCGAGGAGGCGGTGTCCGGCGAAGTGGTGATGGTGGCGTTCGCCTGCGAGGGAGGGCGCCGGCATCGGCGGCGGCGGCGGCGGCGGCCGTCCGCGACAACAGCGGCAGCAGCAGTACAGCAGTAACAGCAGCGGCAGAGGCAGCAGCGACAGGAGCGGCGGCAGCGGCGGTGTGTCGGCGACGTGGCGGCGGTGGCGGCTCACGGCAACAGCAGCAACAGAAGTAAGGAAGGAGAAGAAGATGAATGAAGATAGAAAGGGTTTCTTACTGCTGGTTACTAAATAGGTAGGCTAGCTCTCATGGGAAGGGAGGATGGAGGAGAAGGAAACAAGTATTCCCTGGGAAATGAAGAAAGAAGAAGAAGGCTACAGGTGGAAAGGAGGGGGATGAGTCAGGGAGAAGAGCTGCTGGTTTCTCTCTTCTCTCCCATGGATTTTGGGGTTTTAGCATAAGACCCCTCTAAAAATTCAGAAATTCATTTATGACATAGTTTCCTTGCAATTGGTAATTTGCAATCTAAATTTATTAATTACATATAAGCTTTAGAGATAAAATGGAAAATAAAAATTATAGAAAAATTTAGATTAATGGCTAGCAGTTATGACACTCTATCCCCCTTCGAAAATTTTGTCCTCGAAATTTAAATCAAAGAGTAGCTAACCTTGATCATTAAATAAGTATGGAAATTGCTTTTGCATGTCTTCTTCCTTTTCCCAAGTTGATTCCCCTGGAGAGTCCTTGTTCCAAGCCACTCGGACGAATGGAATGATCCGATTCTGTAGTATTTTGTCTCTACGATCCAAAATTTCAACAGGTCGTTGTTCGACGCGTAGAGTTGGTCCGATAGTGATTTCTGAATGATCCAGTATATGGTTCGGATCTGGTACATATCTTCGGAGTTGAGATACATGAAATACATTATGTACCCCTTCTAGTGTTAGGGGTAGGGCCAGTTTGTAAGATACTTTCCTGACTTTCTCTAGTATGTCAAATGGTCCAATATATCTTGGACTCAGCTTCCCTCTGGTCCCAAATCTAATTGTTCCTTTTGTTGGCAAAATCTTTTAAAATGCATGATCGCCGGGCTGAAATTCTAACATTCTTCGATGTTTATCAGCCCACAACTTCTGTCTATCTTGGGATGCTTGCAAGTGATTTCTGATTGCTTTAACCTTGTCAACAGTTTGTGTCACTAGTTCTGGGCCCAATAATTGCCTTTCTCCTACATCTGTCCAGCACATTAGTGATCTATATTTTCTCCCATATAATGCTTCAAAAGGCGCCATCTTAATACTAGTATGATAACTGTTGTTATAAGAAAATTCCACCAAATGTAAGTGGTCGTCCCATGATCCTCCAAAATCTAATGTGCAGGCTCTCAACATGTCTTCTAGAGTTTGATTCCTTTCTAACTGACCATCTGTTTGTGGGTGGTATGCTGAACTAAATTTTAACTAAGTGCCGAGACTTTCTTGCAGACTCTTCCAGAAATGTGAAGTAAATCTAGTGTCTCTATCTGAAACTATACTTACCGGTATTCCATATTAACTAACAATCTGTTTTATATATAGGTCTGCTAATACTTCGGTTGGTTGTCCTACTCGGAATGGTATAAATCGAGCTGATTTAGTAAGCATGTCTATGATAACCCAGATAGCATTGTTACCTCTTTGGGTCTTAGGTAGCCCGGTCACAAAATCTATTGTGATATGTTTCCACTTCTATTCAGGAATTGGAAGAGGTTGAAGGAGACCTGCTGTCCTTTGATGTTCTGCTTTTACTTGCTGGCAGACAAGACATTTGGACACAAATTTAGCAATTTCTTGCTTCATTCCATGCCACCAAAAATTCTGTTTCATGTCCTTATACATCTTAGTACTCCCTGGATGAATGGAATATTATGAGTTATGAGCTTCTGACATGATTTTTGTTCTTAGATTTCCATTGGATACACATAATCGATCTCCGAATCTTAATGATCCATCTGTATGCTTCGTTATTCCAGTCTGGAGTCCTTCTTCGGTTTGGTTCCATATTTTCTGGAGCTTAGGGTCTCCTTGTTGAGCCTCCTTAATTCTGTCTACTAGAGATTATTGTATTTGTAAATTTTCCCATAATCTTTCTGATGTTGGATATATTACTTTAATTCCCATCTTATTTAGGTCCTTGAGAATTTCCTTCGGTGTATTCATGAAGAATGCCATTGGTTTCCTGTTTAAGGCATCTGCTACTTTATTTGCTTTGCCTGGTTGATATTATAATTCCATATCAAAATCTTTGAGTAATTCCAACCATCTTCTTTGCCTCGTGTTAATCTCTTTCTGAGTGAATACATATTTCTTATGATTTGTATATATCTTAATTCTCTTTCCGTATAAATAGTGTCGCCATAGTTTGAGTGCAAAAACTACAACCGCTAGTTCTAGATCATGAGTTGGGTAATTCCTCTCATGCTGCTTCAGTTGTCGAGAGGCATAAGCTATAACCTTTCTGTGTTGCATCAGTACACAACCTAGCCCCTTTCCTGATGTATCGCTGTATATTTCATATCCTCCTGATCTTGATGGTAAAGCCAGTACTGGTGCTGTAATCAATCTTTCTTTTAATTCATCAAAAGCTGCTTGGCATTTCTCTTTCCAATTGAATTTCTCTTCCTTTCGGGTCAGCCGAGTTAATGGTTCTGTACTTCTTGCAAAATTTTCCACAAATCTTCTATATTATCCGGCTGATCCCAAGAAACTTCGAATTTCTGCTACAGATTTTGGCGTTGGCCAGGATTTAACAGCTTCTACCTTCTTTGGATCTACTGAAATACCTTCTCCGGTGATTATATGACCTAGAAATGATATTTGACTTAGCCAAAATTCACATTTACTGAATTTAGCGTACAATTGTTCCTGCCTTAAGGTTTGCAATATCACCTTCAGATGTTCTTCGTGTTCTTTCTCATTCTTCGAATATATGAGGATGTCGTCAATAAATACAATTACGAATTTATCCAAATATTGGTAAAATATCTGATTCATTAGATCCATAAATATAGCAGGAGCATTTTTTACTCCAAAAGGCATAACCAGGAACTCGTAATGTCCATAACGAGTCCTAAAAGCAGTTTTCTGAATGTCTTCCCTCTTGACCTTTACTTGATGGTATCCAAATCTTAAATCAATCTTTGAAAACACCGTAGCTTCCCCTAATTGATCATTTATTCGGAGCAAATGGTATTTATTCTTGATTGTTACTTCATTCAGGGCTTGTTACTTCATTCAGGGCTCTATAATCAATCACCAATCGTAGGGTCCCGTCTTTCTTTTTTACGAAAAGTACTAGTGCACCCCAAGGTGAAGCATTGGATTGAATAAATCCTTTTGCTAATAATTCCTTTATTTGTTTATTTAGTTCAGCCAATTCTTCCTTATTCATTGGATATATTTTCTTGGCTATAGGTGCTCCAGGCACCAAATTGATGGAAAATTCTATTGCTCTATCTGGTGGCAATCCTGGTAATTCATCAGGAAATACATCCTTAAATTCCCTTACTATCTTTGGAAATTTTTTTCTCTTCTAGTTCTTGAAATCTCCCTTGAATTGGTAGTTCAAATTTTTCTAATTTCATGGCATCAAATTGTTTTTGATCTCGAACAAACTCATATAGCTCTCCATTAGTGAGCTGGAACTGGACTTTTTCTTGACCGCAGTCTATATTTGCCAATGTCTTGGTTAACCAATCCATTCCTAGCACTACATCATAATTGTTCATTGGAAACACTAACAATCTTACTTGAAAAGCTGCACCACCTAATTTAACTGGACAAGCTTCGCAGACCCGACTAATTTCTACCGTACCATTATCCGTAAGAATATTTAGTTTCTTAAGTAATGGTTGAGATTTGATTTCATGCAGAACTATAAATACTGATGATATAAGTGAATGGGTTGCCCTAGAATCAAATAATACTGATGCCGGACAATTTGAAACCAGAATAGTACCTCTTACCATCTCTCCGGCCAGTTCTGTCTCATCGGTATTTATCATGAACGCCTGCCCTTGCTTTTTCTTTTTCCCAGTTTGAGGTTGACTTGTTCTCTGGGCTTGCTGGAATTGGTGAGCTTGAGATGCAAAGGGCGGTCTTTGCTGATTCCCATAAGTCAGCATGGCTTGAGGCATTGGTTCTTGTATCAAAGGTCGGGGACCATTTCCCAGAAACATAGGCCTGATATTGTTTCCTCGAAATGGAGGTCGTGATCCCTGGTATTGGTTTTGGGTTGTTGATCCGGAAGTCCGTTGTAGTAAACATTGGTCAGTCCGATGCCTATCCGATCCACACTTTAGACAGAGACCTAGAAATTTCCTGCAGTCAGCCTTCATATGACCTGGTTTGTGACAAAAGTGGCAAATAATTGGTCCTCCCGAGAGACTAGTTTGGAAACGTTTGGGCAATCCTTGCCATGAATGCTTTAAGGATGGATTTCTCGTTTCCAAGGCCCTTTTCTGAGGTTGGGATCGAAGCGATTGTTCTTCATTTAATATCCTCTCCTGACTTCTAGCCGCTTCAGTTACCTCGGGATAAGTTTGGCACCGATAAGCCGCAACTCTACTTTTCAGCTGACTCCCTAGTCCTTCTAGACTTTAGTCTCCTCGTCAGTTATTAAATTTGAAGCAAAACGATTAAGTATGGAGAATTCAACAACATATTCATCTACTGTGAGTTTTTTTTGTTTCAAGTGAATGAACTGTCGTTCCAACTCAATTCTAGCTGATTTTGGGAAGAACCTCCCTTCAAACTTTCTTTTGAATTCCCCCCAGGTTATTCTCTCTTCCGAATCCTCAGGATGTTCAGCACTCCACCAGTGCTCAGCGATGTCTTCTAATTGGATTCAAATTATGGACACCATATCTTCAGGACTGATCTTTGCAGCTCTTAATAACCCTTCTATAGTCCTAATCCACTGCCCGGCTTCGATTGGGCTCTCCGTTCCCTTAAACTTAGGAGGATTCAGATTTCTAAAATCCTTCAATGAACCATCCTTGGAGTTTGTAGATGTTTGCAAATGTTCCAACATCGTGGTAGTTGTGGTCAAGGCCGTATTCGCACGTCGATTGTTGGATTCCAAAATTTGTTGGAATAACTTATACACATCTCCGATAGAGGGCTCTGTCTGAGTTTGCAAGGATGATACGTGGGATTGATCGTGGTTAGACATTATCCTGAAAATATCCAAATGAAATTTCTCAGGAATTATCCTGAGATTGAAGAATAGAAGAGATGTTGAAATTCTTATAAATTTACTGAAAAGCAGAGAGAGATATAGGTACATAAAAGAATATTTCATTCACTAGAAGTCAAAATGTGATACAAATATGCCGCTAGAGTTACTTGCACATAGGCATACGCATATACTTAAGACTAAGTACATTCCCATATTTCCTCCCCTGCCTAACTCCCATATATATATATATATATATATATATATATATACACCTTACTTTCACAAAAGACTCCTGATGGATAGGAGATTCTTACACATAGTTGGATCTTTTCTTAGATCACCATCTCCCGTACTCGGATTATAGTCGCCTCCGGGTGAGCATTCTGCCATTCTTCCAACGTCCCATTATAATAATTTTTATTGGGATTCGAATCCTCAGATGGTTGAGCCCTTATGAGTATATAGTAATTTTTCCTATTGAAAAGCACTTCCCTTTCGTCACTGAGATCTGACACCACAGGGTACTTGATTTCATAATGCACTCCATAGGCTCTTATCATTTGCTTGCGCGCCAGTCGCCATTTCCTTTTTGTAAAACTGTAATAATTGTCTAAGCTGTGGCTAGAATTTCCTAGCCTAGCATGAGGCATAAACCGAGGCATGTTCTACAATAAGGAACTTCAAGTTAGTATCACCCCCAAGTATCCCAAATATAATCATAAAGTATCTCTAGATAATGGCTAGAATTCCAAGTTTACTTATATCCATTCCTAACATATACTCTGCAATACTTAGACTTGCACCTTATCCTAGGTTCTTCATTTTCAGGTCCTACCTAGGTTTCCTAAAAGCATGACCTGTATGGGCCACCACTAAAAGACGTGTTACGCCCCTCTTCCCAAAATACGGTGAGTCGGGTACGTAACTGCATCTCCAGGCTACGCCCCATACGAATACTGTCACATTCGTATCAGCGATTGTCGCCTGTAAGTCTTTTAGAATAAAATGCAAGTCATGCTGAAATAATTAGGTAATATATCTAAACTAAAACACTTTAATTTATTTACAATCATATAAGTCTTTACAACAGCTCCTTGTTATAAGTTACATAATTACAGTTGCAACTACTAGATACTATACTTTCTAAAGTCACTTGCTGATTACTCCTCGCTCTCGTCCACATTGTAGAGGGGTAGCATTTCCTCATTTCCGTCTTCAACCCCTAGTGAATAATACTAGGTCGTCAGAACGACAAGCAAGTCCTCGGCCAAGAACGGTGAACAAATGAAAGATATGATATTAGAATAAAGGCAATAGTTAAAAGAATTAAGAGAATAACATAATATGGTATAATTGACTTGAATAACTCCTAATCTAATACTTTTATAGCATTTATAAATCAATCATCACAAATCCTATATCACTACCACAATACACAACCAATTTCCTAAATGATGATGCAATTTGGAGAACAAGCCTTAAATAACCACTTCACCTAGTTTCCCGCCACAAATCCCGTTGTGAAGGATTTTGGTGTGACTCGAATGGCACGGTGCTTAGAATCCGGCCCCGCCCTCATGGCTTAGTCTTGAATTCACCTATTCGAGTATTATAATTCGAGATAGGCGTATTTTTAATTGGTGACTTGAAAATAGGATGGCACGGGGTTATGATCCGGCCCAGCCCCTTTTGGGAAAATCTTGAATCCACCCATTCGATTGTTTATCCTTTTGGATCGAAGAAGGTGCAATTATAATTAGGGTGACTTGAAAATGAATGGCACGGGGTTATGATCTGGCCCAGGCCACTTATGGGCAACATAAAGTAAGCTAAGCCTCACCCACTCACTTCGCAAGGCCTTGCGAGAGAGCCTAAACCGCTGAATTCAGCCAGAGTTTAAATTATGTGACAGAATTTCGTAAGTGGTCATTTATGCTGTTCTCCCCCGCCCAATACTTCTAGCCTAAAACTACAATCATTCCTTATTCTAATTATTTTATAGGTTGAGTCTCTGCTCTGTATTGTCTTAACTGTTTGTATAAAATTGAATGCATGTCCAGGATACTGCAAAATATCGACTTGAGCACAAGTATTTAATCACACAATTCAAGGTATCGACTATCACAGAGAAGGTCATCAGTTGGTTTGAAATAATTTCCCCGTGTCCGTGTCCTATGTATTCTAGACTTCCACTAATTACTTCTAGTTAAAGTAAGGTCTCTAGTGGTCTGAAATGTGAATCTAGGTTTAAACATTGGAATGTCGGCGATATCTCAGAATATGGAGATATTGGTTTAACTCCCGAAATTCTTAAAAATTTCGGCAGAGTCTCCTTTGTATTCTACTCCCAAAAATTTTAACAGTTTATAATTTCCACCCGGAGCAACCCTCCGTAGAATTCCCGGGCTCGCCGACCCCTTCGGTGGAGCAACTCTCAACACCGAAACACACGCAATTAATATAACTCGATAAATAGAAACCCTATTCTTACTTTTGAAAGGAATCATACCTTAGTGCTAGCAATCTATACTTTGTGTGGTATAAACTACAAAAGTTCAAATTACACAACAATGTTAGTGTTATACAAAAAGTAATAAATAAGAATAACCAATGGATTATATATGTATATGGCCAAGTTCATTTACACATTCCTACACATAACACAAATAGTATAGTTCAATTCTAGATTCTGTATACAAAAGTAATAAATAAGAATAACCAATGGATTATAGCCAAGTTCATCTACACATTCCTACATATAGATAGTATAGTTCAATTCTGGATTCCTTGTATACATAGTATGTAATTGCTTCTACCTTAATTATGTCCTAGTGTTTGTAAGGTACTATATATGTCTATAGACTTTTATCCTTCATGTAATCAATGTACATATCATTGGAACCATCAATAGATCAAATCTGAATTTCATTATCCGTTATCAAGAGTTCGTATAGTATCTATATTATATCAAACAATTCTAATGAGATTCTTATATCTTAGCTCATATATTCCATCTCCCGAGTTGATTGTAACTTAATCCTCATAATATAATTATGTATTATATATATATATATATATATAGGTGTATACCTAAACATGTAAACATACATTGATACTTAACATACCAAGGAATACATATGCACATACACATGTCTATATGTATAAATACATACACACACACACACACACACACACACATATATATATATATATATATATATATATATATATATATATATATATATATATATATATATATATATATATATATATAAGAGAAGCGTATATATGTATATTTGATTTGACAGATGTAATTTATGATTTTCATATCCCCTGGGCATCGAATATACCTAAGTGTACATATGTATAAGTATGCCTAGACGTATGATTGTATAATGTTAATTATTTCCAATCTAATTATTTTCCTAAAATTTCAAATTAACTCTAAAAGAGAGAGTGCAAGGTGAGGACTTGCCTTGGTTCTGGATTACTAGGTGTTTCCCGAGTGTCGACGTCGATTCCCTAAATCAGTAGGTTAATAATGGTTAATAGGGTCAAAACAATTCCTGGAACCCTAATTTAGTTCTGAAAGAAGAGAATTGGGAAAAATATATACTTAGGTTTCTTCTTGGAAGAAGAAGAAGAAGAAGTGTGGTGGTGGTGTCCGGCGGAGTGGTGGTGGTGGCGTTCGCCTGCGGGGGAGGGCGCCGGCGTCGGGGCCGGCGGCGGCCGTCCACGACAGCAGCGGCAGAGGCAGCAACGACAGCAGCGGCAGGAGCGGCGGCAGCGGCGGTGCGTCGGCGGCGTGGCGGCGATAGCGGCCAGCGGCGGTGGCGGCTCACGGCAGCAGCAGCAGCAGAAGTAAGGAAGGAGAAGAAGATGAATGAAGATGGAAAGGATTTCTTATTGCAGGTTACTAAATAGCTAGGCTAGCTCTCATAGGGAGGGAGGATGGAGGAGAGGGAAACAAGTGTTACCTGGGAAATGAAGAAAGAAGAAGAAGGCTACAGGTGGAAAGGAGGGGGATGAGTCAGGGAGAAGAGCTACTGGTTTCTCTCCTCTCCCATGGATTTTGGGGTTTTAGCATAAGACCCCTCTAAAAATTCAGAAATTCATTTATGACATAGTTTCCTTACAATTGGGAATTTGCAAATCTAAATTTATTAATTACATATAAGCTTTAGAGATAAAATGGAAAATAAAAATTATAAGAAAATTTAGATGAATGGCTAGCAGTTATGACACTCTATCCTCCTTAGAAAATTTTGTCCTCGAAATTTAAATCAAAGAGTAGCTAACCTTGATCAGCAAATAAGTATGAAATTATATGCCGCTAGAGTTACTTGCACATAGGCATACGCATATACTTAAGACTAAGTACATTCCCATATTTCCTCCCCTGACTAACTCCCATATATATACATATACACCTTACTTTCACAAAAGACTCCTGATGGATAGGAGATTCTTACACATAGTTGGATCTTTTCTTAGATCATCATCTCCCGTACTCGGATTATAGTCGCCTCCGGGTGAGCATTCTGCCATTCTTCCAACGTCCCATTATAATAATTTTTATTGGGATACGGATCCTCAGATGGTTGAGCCCTTATGAGTATATAGTAATTTTTCCTATTGAAAAGCACTTCCCTTTCGTCACTGAGATCTGACACCACAGGGTACTTGATTTCATAATGCACTCCATATGCTCTTATCATTTGCTTGTGCGCCAGTCGCCATTTCCTTTTTATAAAACTGTAATAATTGTCTAAGTTGTGGCTAGAATTTTCTAGCCTAGCATGAGGCATAAACCGAGGCATGTTCTACAATAAGGAACTTTAAGTTAGTATCACCACCAAGTATCCCAAATATAATCATAAAGTATCTCTAGATAATGGCTAGAATTCCAAGTTTACTTATATCCATTCCTAACCTATACTCTGCAATACTTAGACTTGCACCTTATCCTAGGTTCTTCATTTTCAGGTCCTACCTAGGTTTCCTAAAAGCATGACCTGCATGGGCTACTACTAAAAGACGTGTCACGCCCCGCTTCCCAAAATACGGTGAGTCGGGTACGTAACTACATCTCCAGGCTACGCCCCATACGAATATTGTCACATTCGTATCAGCGATTGTCGCCTGTAAGTCTTTTAGAATAAAATACAAGTCATGCTGAAATAATTAGGTAATATATCTAAACTAAAACACTTTAATTTATTTACAATCATATAAGTCTTTACAACAGCTCCTTGTTATAAGTTACATAATTACAGTTGCAACTACTAGATACTATACTTTCTAAAGTCACTTGCTGATCACTTTCTAAAGTCACTTGCTAATTACAGTAAACTTGGAATTCTAGCCATTATCTAGAGATACTTTATGATTATATTTGGGATACTTGGTGGTGATACTTACTTGAAGTTCCTTATTGTAGAACATGCCTCGGTTTATGCCTCACGCTAGGCTAGAAAATTCTTGCCACAGCTTAGACAATTATTACAGTTTTGCAAAAAGAAAATGGCGACTGGCGCGCAAGCAAATGATAAGCGCCTATGGAGTGCATTATGAAATCAAGTACCCTGTGGTTTCAGATCTCAGTGACGAAAGGGAAGTGCTTTTCAATAGGACAAATTACTATATACTCATAAGGGCTCCACCATCTGAGGATCCGAATCCCAATAAAAATTATTATAATGGGACGTTGGAAGAATGGCAGAATGCTCACCCGGAGGCGACTATAATCCGAGTACGGGAGATGATGATCTAAGAAAAGATCCAACTATGTGTAAGAATCTCCTATCCATCAGGAGTCTTTTGTGAAAGTAAGGTGTATATATATATATATGGGAGTTAGTCAGGGGAGAAAATATGGGAATGTACTTAGTCTTAAGTATATGCGTATGCCTATGTGCAAGTAACTCTAGCGGCATATATTTCCATACTTATTTGCTGATCAAGGTTAGCTACTCTTTGATTTAAATTTCGAGGATGAAATTTTCTAAGGAGGATAGAGTGTCATAACTGCTAGCCATTCATCTAAATTTTCTTATAATTTTTATTTTCCATTTTATCTCTAAAGCTTATATGTAATTAATAAATTTAGATTTACAAATTCCCAATTGTAAGAAAACTATGTCATAAATGAATTTTTGAATTTTTATAGGGGTCTTATGCTAAAACCCCAAAATCCATGGGAGAGAAGAGAGAAACCAGTAGCTCTTCTCCCTGACTCATCCCCCTCCTTTCCACCTGTAGCCTTCTTCTTCTTTCTTCATTTCCCAGGAAATACTTGTTTCCCTCTCCTCCATCCTCCCTCCCCATGAGAGCTAGCCTACCTATTTAGTAACCAGCAGTAAGAAATCCTTTCTATCTTCATTCATCTTCTTCTCCTTCCTTACTTCTGCTGCTGCTGCCGTGAGCCGCCACCGCCGCTGGCCTCTGCCGCCACGCCGCTGACGCACCGCCGCTGCCGCCGCTCCTGCCGCTGCTGCCTTTGTCGCTGCTGTTACTGCTGTACTGCCGCTGCTGTCGCGGACGGCCGCCGCCGACGCCAGCGCCCTGCCCCGCAGGCGAACGCCACCACCACTACTCCGCCGGACACCACCACCACCACACTTCTTCTTCTTCTTCTTCTTCCAAGAAGAAACATAGGTATATATTTTTCCCCAATTCTCTTCTTCCAGAACTAAATTATGGTTCCAGGAATTATTTTGACCCTATTAACCATTATTAACCTACTGATTTAGGGAATCGACGTCGACACTCGGGAAACACCTAGTAATCCAGAACCAAGGCAAGTCCCCACCTTGCACTTTCTCTCTTTTAGAGTTAATTTAGAATTTTAGGGAAATAATTAGATTGGAAATCATTAACATTATACAATCATACGTCTAGGTATACTTATACATATGTACACTTAGGTATATTCGATGCCTAGGGGATATGAAAATCATAAATTACATCTGTCAAATCAAATATACATATATACGCTTCTCTTATGCATATATATATATATATATATATATATATATATATATATATATATATATATATATATATATATATGTGTGTGTATGTGCATATGTATTCCTTGGTATGTTAAGTATCAATGTATGTTTACATGTTTAGGTATACACCTATATATATATATAATACATAATTATATTATGAGGATTAAGTTACAATCAACTCGGGAGATGGAATATACGAGCTAAGATATAAGAATCTCATTAGAATTGTTTGATATAATATAGATACTATACGAACTCTTGATAATGGATAATGAAATTCAGATTTGATCTATTGATGGTTCCAATGATATGTACATTGATTACATGAAGGATAAAAGTCTATAGACATATATAGTACCTTACAAACACTAGGACATAATTAAGGTAGAAGCAATTACATACTCTGTATACAAGGAATCCAGAATTGAACTATACTATCTATATGTAGGAATGTGTAGATGAACTTGGCTATGATCCATTGGTTATCCTTATTTATTACTTTTGTATACAGAATCTAGAATTGAACTATACTATCTGTGTTATGTGTAGGAATGTGTAAATGAACTTGGCCATATACAAATATAATCCATTGGTTATTCTTATTTTTTACTTTTTGTATAACACTAACATTGTTGTAGAATTTGAACTTTTGTAGTTTATACCACACAAAGTATAGATTGCTAGCACTAAGGTATGATTCCTTTCAAAAGTAAGAATAGGGTTTCTATTTATTGAGTTATATTAATTGCGTGTGTTCCGGTGTTGAGAGTTGCTCCACCGAAGGGGTCGGCGAGCCCGGGAATGCTACGGAGGGTTGCTCCGGGTGGAAATTATAAACTGTTAAAATTTCCGGGAGCAGAATACAAAGGAGACTCTGGCAAAAATTGTAAGAATTCTGGGAGTTAACTAATATCTCCATATTCCGAGATATCGCCGACATTCCAATGTTTAAACCTAGATTCACATTTCAGACCACTAGAGACCTTACTTTAACTAGGAGTAATTATTGGAAGTCTAGAATACATAGGACACGGACACGAGAAAATTATTTCAGACTAACTGATGACCTGCTCTGTGATAGTCGATACCTTGAATTGTGTGATTAAATACTTGTGCTCAAGTCGATATTTTGCAGTATCCTAGACATGCATTCCATTTTAAACAAACAGTTAAGACAATACAGAGCAGAGACTCAACCTATAAAATAATTAGAATAAGGAATGATTGTAGTTTTAGGCTAGAAGCATTGGGCGGGAGAGAACAGCATAAATGACCACTTACGAAATTCTGCCACATAATTTAAACTCTGGCTGAATTCAGCGGTTTAGGCTCTCTCGCAAGGCCTTGCGAAGTGAGCGGGTGAGGCTTAGGTCACTTTATGTTGCCCATAAGGAGGCTGGGCCGGATCATAACCCCGTGCCATCCATTTTCAAGTCACCATAATTATAATTGCACCTTCTTCGATCCAAAAGGATAAACAATCGAATGGGTGGATTCAAGATTTGCCCAAAAGGGGCTGGACCGGATCATAATCCCGTGCCATCCTATTTTCAAGTCACCAATTAAAAACACGCCTATCTCGAATTATAATACTCGAATAGGTGAATTCAAGACTAAGCCATGAGGGCGGGGCCGGATTCTAAGCACCGTGCCATTCAAGTCACACCAAAATCCTTCACAACGGGATTTGTGGCGGGAAACTAGGTGAAGTTGTTATTTAAGGCTTGTTCTCCAAATTGCATCATCATTTAGGAAATTGGTTGTGTATTGTGGTAGTGATATAGGATTTGTGATGATTGATTTATAAATGCTATAGGAGTATTAGATTAGGAGTTATTCAAGTCAAGTATACCATATTATGTTATTCTCTTAATTCTTTTAACTATTGCCTTTATTCTAATATCATATATTTTATTTGTTCACCGTTCTTGGCTGAGGACTTGCTTGTCGTTCTGACGACCTAGTATTGTTCACTAGGGGTTGAAGACGAAAATAAGGAAATACTATCCCTCTACAATGTGGACGAGAGCGAGGAGTAATCAGCAAGTGACTTTAGAAAGTATAGTATCTAATAGTTGCAACTGTAATTATGTAACTTATAACAAGGAGCTGTTGTAAAGACTTATATGATTGTTAATAAATTAAAGTGTTTTAGTTTAGATATATTACCTAATTATTTCAGCATGACTTGCATTTTATTCTAAAAGACTTACAGGCGACAATCGCTGATACGAATGTGACAGTATTCGTATGGGGCGTAGCCTGGAGATGCAGTTACGTACCCGACTCACCGTATTTTCGGAAGCGGGGCGTGACACGTCTCCCCTAAAATTTTGGACCCGAGACGACTACTACGTGGATCTCATATTTAAGTTTGGGCCTGCATGACAATATTATTCTGCAATATACCATTTTTTTCAATTTATAAAAATAACAAATTAAATATTCTCCATTATACTATAAAAAAATAATACTATACAAGGATAACAAATATCAATTTATGATTTTTTTTCCTTTTTTTTATTTTATATCATCTAGTATTTTCACATTTTCTTGTAAGACCCTTTAAATTTTCTAGTAGCATGTATACCTTAAAAATATTTCATTTTACATAGCTACCCTTATGTTAGCATGTATGGAAACCATTATATTTATCAAGAGTTTAAGGCTTTTTACCCTATCTAGGAATATTTGTGACAATTATTTACATGCAAAACCAAAAAATAAATCAAAGGTATACATCGAATTTATAAA
The DNA here is from genome assembly GCA_036927795.1 of Iris macrosiphon. Lineage (NCBI taxonomy): Eukaryota > Viridiplantae > Streptophyta > Magnoliopsida > Asparagales > Iridaceae > Iris > Iris macrosiphon. Next base: position 200,453,280 of record JAYESA010000006.1, read on the forward strand.
AAAATACAAGGTGTATAATATATGAACATATTTTTATGATCAAAACTTAACATAAAAATTTGGATTTTGTCTAGCTAATCAAATAAGGAAAATACTTGGGATTTTTTTAGAATGAAGAAGCTCACTTGTGATCTTTGTCTGTAAAATTCTGGAGGAGGAAGGTGTTATCAGAATCTTCATTTTTCTTTGTTGCTTTCTGCAAAAAGTAGCAAAATTAAATTACACTTTAATACAGGTATATGCATAATCAGATTTCTAAGCCATTCGATTTCTGTACAAGTAGTGTCCAAAGCTATCATTTCAGAGTCCATTGTACTCCTAGCTATGATAGTTTGTTTACATGATCCCTAGGAGATTGCAGCTCCTCCTAGAGTAAAAAACATATTCCGTTGTGAATTTCATATCATATGAGTCAGTTACCCAGTTTGCATCTGAATAACCTTTCTATGATATCAGAGTGTCTAGTATGATGAAGTTTATAATCTATAGTGCCCTTAAGATATCTGAATACTCCTATTTGTTATATACATAAGAGAACCTATCATATGAGAATATATATGTTGTTCTACAGGTGAACATTTATTCTTCTTGAGAATAATACTACTGTCAAAAGGAGTAGGATCATGTTTCTTATCAAAGTACTCAAATTTTCTCAGCATTTTTTCAATAGAATGTACTAAGGATAGAGTATAACCCTCTTTGGATTTGGACACTTGCATTCCTAGAATAAAGTTGGCTTCACCTAGATCTTTCATATCAAACTTGCTAGACAAATAATCTTTAGTATTATTTATCAACTCAAGTGTTGATCCTAAAATGGGGATGTCATCTACATACAAGCATAAAATGACACAACTTTTATCTGAATTTTTAAAGTATATACATTTATCATACTCATTTGGCAAGAAACTGTTGATATGGTATGTTGGGTGTCATATTTAAGTATAGTATAAGCACATGGGAATATCCTGAGGACATATTTGGGATGCCAGAATATGTCACAGGATATTCCATTATGAGATTATTGTCATAATGATTGAGATCATTGTATTAATGACTGTAAGGCTATATAATGCCAATGAGACAATCAATAAAATCAATCAACTAATATCAACATGGTATCAGAGCCAAGTTTCCACAAACCCTAGTCGTCACCAAGCTTTCATAAACCCACAGGAGGATTTCCTAGATCTCCTCCACCGAACTCTTCCACGCCCCCCCTTCTTTCTTCGTCCTTCGTAGGCCGCCCTTCGCTGTTGCTACCCCGTCCCGCGGCTGCTGCGACGGCGGCTGTGACATGCGTGCTGCCGCCTCCTCCGTACCAGCACGAGACAATGCCTAATAGGGATGCCTGGATCTGAAAAAGGGGGGACATGTTCGGATCTAGAAGCGGACGACGAGGATGAGCGTAAGTCGTAGAGCGGATGTGACATGATTGGATAGACGACGCATCGATGGAGGAGATCATCAAGAAGCTAGATTCTGCAGAGGTGGCGACGCTGATGAAGTTGTTGACGATGTCGGCTGGTGAGAACACAACATGAACATCACCAGAGTTGAAGCTTCCCTCCATCGATTTGAAATTAGATGGACCAGCCACCTATCTGAGTTGGTCACGGCGGGTAAGAAGAACCCTCGCAGGAAAAAACATGGAGGGGTTCCTGACGGGCGAGACGACAGGCCGGACGAGGGCTCGACAGGACGCGATGAGTAGAAGTCCACTCATATGGTGATCTACATCTGGCTTCTCAAATCCATAGTCCAGTCTATTGCCGCCACAGTAGACGGTATTGAGATGGTGAAAGATGTGTGGAAGAAGTTGAGAAGGAACTTTGATGGTGTGGGGAACAACTTACGAGTCATCCAGATAAAGGGGGAGATTGATGACACCGTACAGGGAGAGAAGATGGTGCAGGAGTATGCTACGGAGTTGGAGCGTCTGTGGTTGGATTATGATCACTCCTTAGATCGGGCGAGCTGCGGGGACCCTAAGTGTAAGAAGAGACAGGTGTGTCTGCAGGAGAGGACGATGAAGTTCCTCAAAGGGCTGACTGCAGCTTTCGCACAAAGGACGGCCCTACTTCTAGCCCAACCAAAGATCCCTAGCCTTGAGGAGGCTATCTCAGCCATGATCCAGGAGGAGACACGCATCAGGCTGCAAGCCGGGACAGGTGGTCCCCCCGAAGCAAAGTCAGCACTAGCGATCACCAGCTCGGGTAACACAGGATCTAAGGGAGAGCCCTGGCAGCATAACCGGCAGTGCAACAACTGTGGGGAGATGGGTCATCATCGGTATACTTGTACCAAACCACCTAGGGAGGGAGATTCAGGTGGTGGACGAGGACCGTTCGGCGGATGAGGATATAATAGAGGACGTGGTCGTGGTCGAGGGGGTAGACGAGGCGGCCGAGGAGGTTATCGGGCGAACCTCCTGTTATCAGAAGGGAACGGAGAAGCTGATGGCACCATTACTGTAGAGAACCAGGCACTGGAATACATGAGGAGTAGAACAGAGGAGGCGTCCACCTCATTCTTTGTTAGGGGTAACGCTGCCATGTATGTCCATCCATCAGAAGGTACTGACGAATCACTTGCCCTTGCGTCTATCTCTTCCCTTAAATCATCAGCCTGGATTATCGACTCGGGAGCATCTCGGCATGTGACGGGGAATGCTAGTGAGTTTTCTTCCTACACTCACCTAGCATCAGCAGACATCATTCAGACAGCTGATGGCACTTTCCAGCCAGTAGTCGGTAAGGGTACTGTTAATTGTACAGGTTCAGTAAGATTATCCAATGTTTTACATGCTCCATCCTTTCCAGTCAGTCTTTTGTCCATTAGTTCTATAATCCTCCAACTTAAATGCATTGTTTCTTTTGATATTCCTAAGGTGACCTTCCAGGAGAAAGGGACAGGACGAAGACTTGGGACTGGCACTTGGCATGAGGGACTGTGGTACCTAGATCGAGAAGGACTGGACTGAGCATTAGTATCTATGGCAGAGAAGGCTGGCATGGAAGGACTGCAGCAGAGGACTGAGGATACCTTGATACTCCATCATCGGAGGATGGAACATTCTTCCTTTGATACTCTAAGTAAGTTGTATCCAGATATTTATGCAAAAACAAATAAAAAGAAATTAGTATGTGATGCGTACGAGTTAGGAAAACTTACTAGGAGCTCATATGTTGGCACGGGTCATAGGAGCACTTTTGCTTTTGAGGTAGTACATTCTGATGTCTGGGGTCCATATGCTACTAACACTATGAATGGTTATAAGTACTTTGTTTCTTTTATTGAGTGTGCCTCTCGTGTTACCTGGTTATATTTGATGAAAAATAAGAATGATGTACCTGCTTGTTTTCGGGATTTCCATAAGCATGTCCAGACTCAGTACAAAGCAGTTGTGAAGGTACTAAGGTCTGACATGGAACGGAGTACAACAACAGGAAGCTTGCAGAATACTTGTCAGCACACGGAATACAGCATCAGACCACCTGTGCATACACACCAGCACAAAATAGAGTTGTAGAAAGGAAAAACAGATATCTTCTGGAGGTCGCAAGAAGTATGATGATCGACATCTGTGGGGGCATGGGATGCCCTCGAAGGTCCTCGGATGGAATTCCCCATGTGAGGTATTGCAAGGCAATAATAGTGGGATACTCCTACTGAAGGTGTTTGGGTGTGTGTATTTTGTGAAGGACAACAGGCCATCAGTTGGGAAACTTGACCCTAGAGCGGTCAAATGCATCTTCGTATACTACTCGGCGACCCAGAAGGGGTATGTGTGCTAGAGTCCAGTAGAGAAGAAGAAGTTTGTCAGTATGGATGTTCACTTTCGGGAGCATGAGCCATACTACCGCCAGGACGAAACTTTACACAACACGCCTAATACTACCAGTATTAGGCGAGAGGGGGAGATGGAGAACTTGGTGGTAACCGATTTAGAAGTTTGGCATGGAGGCACGGAGAAGGGACAAGAAGGTGAAGGTGTTAGGCCTACGGCTCAGGGAGAGTTATTTACCTACAGCAGGAGAGAGAAGCAAACAGCAGGACCAGTACCGACAGTGCCTGTGCCAAGTCCCTTGCCTGCGTTCGTCCCAACTCCTGAGGCACCGACACCAACCCCCCTTCAGGTGATACCCCCTCCTTCACAAGATACCATTCCTCCTACTTCTACTCCTCCCACACCACTATCTGTACGGAGGACCACTCGCAGCAATGCAGGAAATCCTCCAAACAGATATGGTTGGAATATTGCTCAGTTTGTTTCTTATGACCATATCCCTTCTTCTCATGGAGCATTTATAGCATCTTTGGATAGTATTACTGTACCTAACAATTGGCAGGATGCCAAGAACGGTCCAAAGTGGAAAGCGGCAATGCACGAGGAGTTCGAAGCTCTAGAGAAGAACCACACTTGGGAGCTTGTGTGACTACCAGAGGAGAAGAGAGCAGTTGGATGCAAGTGGGTCTTTTCCATGAAGCAGAACCCAGATGGACAGGTTGAGCGCTACAAAGCTCGACTAGTAGCCAAATGATACAGTCAGACGTACGGCATCGACTATGACGAAACATTTGCACTAGTTGTAAAAATGAGCACTGTCAGGACTCTAATTTTTCTGGCAGCGAATGGTGGATGGAAGCTACACCAACTGGATGTGAAGAATGCATTTCTTCACGGAGATCTAGTGGAGGAGGTGTACATGGAGATACCACCAGGATTTGGCACCAATCAAACAGTGGGCAAGGTCTGCAGGTTGAAGAAGTCCCTCTATGGACTAAAGCAGTCTCCTAGAGCATGGTTTGACAGATTCAGAAGGGCGATGATAGGGATGGGATATCAGCAGATCAATTCTGATCATACTGTGTTCTTTCGTCGGAGTGGAGGCCACATCACCATTCTTGCGGTGTATGTGGACGATATGATTATCACAGGAGATGATGAGCAGGAGATCGCCCAACTCAAGGGAAAGCTTGGCAAGGAATTTGAGGTGAAGGATCTCGGCCTTCTTCGATACTTCCTTGGGATTGAGATTGCTCGAGAAGCAGAGGGGATTGTTCTCTCTCAAAGGAAGTATGCACTGGACCTTCTCACAGAAACTGGGATGTTGGGTGCAAACCTGCAGCGACACCAATAGATCAGAGGTTCAAGATTGATGCTGAGACTGGAGAACCAGTTGATCGGGATAGATACCAAAGACTGGTTGGCAAGGTGATCTATTTGAGCCACACATGTCCTGATATCTGCTTTACAGTAAGTGTGGTGAGCCGCTACATGCATGACCTACGGAAGGGTCATATGGATGCAGTGTACCAGATTCTGAGGTACTTGAAAGGTGCTCCCAGGAAGGGACTAATATTCAGGAAGAACAATCACGTGAGCATCGAGGGCTACTGTGATTCTGACTGGGCTAGTTGTACTGATGACAGGAGGTCTACCTTGGGATATTGCATATTTGTAGGAGGTAACTTGGTCTCCTGGAGGAGTAAGAAGCAGTCTGTGGTGGCCAGATCGACAGCTGAAGCAGAGTACAAAGCTATGGCCTTGGGAGTTGCAGAGCTGCTATGGTTGAAGAATATGCTGGTGAAGCTGAAGCTGGATCAAGGAGCCATGATGAAGCTGTGGTGTGACAATCAGTCAGCTATTAGTATCGCCAACAATCCAGTACAGCATGACAGGACCAAACACATCGAGATTGATAGATTCTTCATCAAAGAGAAGTTGGATAGTGGATTACTGGAGCTTGGCCATATTCTAACCAGGGATCAAGTAGCAGATGGACTAACCAAGGGACTCGCCTCAGTGAGCATGATTAAAGGATATGACAAGATGGGCTTAGTGAATATATTTCATCCATCTTGAGGTGGAGTGTTGATATAGTATATTGGGTGTCATATTTAAGTATAGTATAAGCACATGGGAATATCCTGAGGACATATTTGGGATGCCAGAATATGTCACAGGATATTCCATTATGAGATTATTGTCATAATGATTGAGATCATTGTATTAATGACTGTAAGGCTATATAATGCCAATGAGACCATCAATAAAATCAATCAACTAATATCAACAGAAACTATATTCTAGAAACACTTTATCAAATTTGTTGTGACATTGCTTGGGAGCTTTGCTTTAGGCCAAAAAAAGATTTTATTAATCTGTAAAATTTTTTGACCCTTAGCAATAAAACCTTCAGGTTGCTCCATGTAGATCTCTTCCTCTAGGTCTTCATTCAAAAATGTTGTCTTTACATCCATTTGATGGATCATCATATTATGAATGGATGCTAAGGCAGAAGTGTTCTAATAGAGGCAATCCTAGATACATGAGAATATGTATCAAAATAATCTAATCCCTTTTTCTGAGTGAAATATTTGGCTACTAATCTGTCTTTGTATTTCTCTATAGTACCATCAGCTCTAAGTTTTCTTTTGAAGATCCACTTACAACCTATGGGTTTACTACCTAAAGGTAGGTCTGCTAAAATCCAAGTCATGTTCTCCATGATGGAGTTGCACTCATTGTTGATAGCTTCTTTCCAGAAAGAAGCACCAGGAGAAGATATTGCTTCTTCGTAAGTTTAGGGATCACCCTCTATCATATAAGTGAAGAAACATTTCCCTAAATTTCTTTCAATCCTTCATCTTTTACTTTTTCTAGGTTCTATGCCTTGTTCAAGTTGTGAACTAGATGGTTGAAAATGGGAACTAGTAGGATGAGCAAGAGAAGAGCTAGAGCGGTTGGAGAAAATTATATTCTTAAAAGGGAATATATTCTCAAAGTAAACTGCATCTCTAGCCTCTATAGTGGTATTGTTAGAGATTTTATTTTTTATTTACTTCAGAATAAGTCACTAGAAATCTATTGGCATTGTTATCTAAGACATATCCTATGAACACAACATCTACAGTCTTAGGTCCAATCTTTCTCTTTTTAGGTTCATGAATTCCTACTTTTGCAAGACATCCCCAAACTTTGAGATAATGGACTCTAGGAGTTCTACCTTTCCATAATTCATAGGGAGTCTTATCATTTGATTTACTAGGAACCCAATTTAGGATGTAACAAACTGTTAATAAGGCTTCTCCCCATAAATTATCAGGAGCACCTGAGCTAAGAAGCATGGCATTCACCATATCTAACATAGTGTGATTCTTCCTTTCACTAACTATGTTGGACTGTGGTGAGTAAGGAGCAGTCACCTCATGAATTATTCCGGGTTCTTCACAAAAGTTAGTTAGTTATATCGTTTGAGGTATACTCTCCATCACGATCAGATTTAAGAATCTTAATATTTGTCATGCTCCGCTTCCTAAGACACGGTGAGTCGGGTACGTAACTGCATTCCTAGGCTACGCCCCATACGAGTTCTACCATACTCGTATCAGCGATTGTCACCTGTAAGTCTTTTAGAATAAAATGTAAGTCATGCCAAGGCAATTAGATAATACATCTAATCCATACCATTCTGATTTATACACAACTAGATAAGTCTTTTACAACAACTTCTCTTTAAGGAACATAAATTCAATTACAAACTACTTGGTGTCATATATCCTGAAATTACTTGTAGATTATCCTTCAATCTCGTCTACGTTGTAGAGAGGTAGCATCTCCTCATCTGCTTCATCAACTCCTAGTGAACAATACTAGGTCGTCAGAACGACAAGCAAGCCATCGGCCAAGAACGGTAAACAAATAAAAGATATGATAATAGAATAAGAGAATAACCGTCAAAAGGCAATACGGAAGTAGTATAGTAAGGTGTTTATGACTAGAATGGTTCCTAATTTAACATTCCTACAGGGTCTAATAATTCAAACATCACAGATCCTACGTTACTACCACAACACAAACAATTTCCTAAATGATGATGCAATTTGGAGAACAACCTTAAATAACCACTTTACCTAGTTTTCTGCCAACAAATCCTGTTGTGAAGGATCAGGCTGTGACTTGATGGCACGGTGCTTAGAATCCGGCCCTGCCCTCATGGGCTAAAATCTTGAATTTACCTATTCGATGGTTTTGAATCGAAATAGGTGCACTTATATTCAGGTGACTTTGAACAGGATGTCACGGGGTCATGATCCGGCCTAGCCCTTTTTGGGCCAAATCTTGAATTCATCCATTCGATGGTTTTGAATCGAAATAGGTGTAATTATATTCAGGTGACTTGAACAGGACGGCACGGGGTTATGGTCCGGCCTAAAACAGGAAATTGAGCTAAGCCTCACCCGCTCACTTCGCAAGGCCTTACGAGAGAGCTTTAATCGCTGATCAACCATTATTAAAATTATGTGGCAGAATTTCGTAGGTGATTATTTATGTTATTCTCTCCCGCCCAATGCTTCTAGCCTAGATCTACAATCATTCCCTATTCTATTTTCTTATGTTCAGGTCTCTGCTCTGGTATTGCTTTAACCATTGTTTATAAAATAAAGGCATGTCCAGGAGGATGCAAGATACATATATAATCCAGAGTACAGGTATTAAGTCATTCCCATAATTTTGTCAGATAGTTTATATTTTGTTGAGTATCTCGTGTCCGTGTCCTATGTATCCTAGACTTTCACTAGTTGTCCCCGAATTAAATTATAATCGTCGGTGGTCCGTTGTGTGTATATTAGGGTTTAGAGTTTTGGAATGTCGGCGATATTTCGGGATAATTGGTATCTCCCGAAATTCTTGAAAATTTTGGCAGAATTTCCTTCGTATTTCGGCTCCCAAATTTTTTTAACAGTTTATAATTTCGACCAGGAGCAACCCTCCGTAGCATTCTCGGGCTCGCCGACCCCTTCGGTGGAGCAACTCTCAACACCGGATACACGCAGATTATATTCTAGACAATATCAATACTTTTTAAGTATGTAAGGGAGTCTTCTTACCTTGGTGATTAGCTATATTAGCCGCATACCTTAGCTCTGCAATTCACTGGCTATTTACAAGACAGCAAAATGTAACTATCAGAAACATAATAATTCAAAAAAAAATGTGTCAATATTTTTCTCATGACTTTGATTAATCATTTTAACTAATCCATGTATCATATGCACCAAATGTTCCTTAGAGTTTAAATCTTATATCTTAAGGATAAAGCACAAGGCTTTTATGTAAATGATCTAGAATTGGATTATACCATTTGTGTTATATTTAGAAGAATAATTAATTATTACATTCCAAGGCTTTATATATATATATATATATATATATATATATATATATATATATATATATATATATATATATATATATATATATCATTCATTCATATAGCCAATATACATATACATATAAGAATCATCAATGTTTTTAGTGATCATAATCAATTCTAAATTTTTATTATTCATACTGTATCTCATACTAGAGTCCGTATCGTAAAATCGAACTAATCCAAGTTACACAAACCTACTCCAACCCAAAATCAAACTTGTATACTTCATTTTTCTGAGTTGATTACAACTTGATCCTTATAAGTGTAAGGATATAAATTATGTATTATCATTATGTTATACGTACGTGTGCATTCCTAGATACATAAACATAACCATGATTATATAACATATCCATAATACTAACATATAGTATTGATGCATTCCGTATCGTATCCTAATACATGAGTCGATTATCAAGGGACAATAAGTTCCAAATTTTAATTATGCTAAATAATACTCTAGACTAATGGTATAACCAAATTGGAAGAAAAGAATGAGAACTTGCCTCTAGAATCAAACATCAAATTGGGAATACTTGGAGCACCCTAGGATTTCGGAACCAAGGCAAGTCCTCATTCTTTTCTTCCAATTTGGTTATACCATTAGTCTAGAGTCTTATTTAGCATAATTAAAATTTGGAACTTATTGTCCCTTGATAATCGACTCATGTATTAGGATACGATACAAAATGCATCGATACTATGTGTTAGTATTATGGATATGTTATATAATCATGGTTATGTTTATGTATCTAGGAATGCACACATACATATAACATAATGATAGTACATAATTTATATCGTTACACTTATAAGGATCAAGTTGTAATCAACTCAGAAAAATGAAGTATACAAGTTTGATTTTGGGTTGGAGTAGGTTCGTGTAACTTGGATTAGTTCGATTTTACGATACGGACTCTAGTATGAGATACAGTATGAATAATAAAAATTTAGAATTGATTATGATCACTAAAAACATTGATGATTCTTATATGTATATGTATATTGGCTACATGAATGAATGATAGTCTTTATAAGTGAAACGTTTAGGAGAGTATATAGTTATATGACGTACCTAGAAAATTACTTCTACAAAGGCATGTTGAGATAGAAGCAATTATATACCATTTTGAAATTACGTATAGGATCTAGAATTGGATTATACCATTTATGTTATATGTAGGAGAAAAATTAATTATTACATTCCCCAAGGCTTTATAAATAAATTTAGCTATATATATATATATATATATATATATATATATATATATATATATATATATATATATATATATATATATATATATATATATATATATATATATATATATATATATATTGTGCTTTATCCTTAAGATATAAGATTTAAACTCTAAGGAACATTTGGTGCATATGATACTTGGATTAGTTAAAATGATTAATCAAAGTCATGAGAAAAATATTGACACATTTTTTTTGAATCATTATGTTTCTGATAGTTACATTTTGTTGTCTTGCAAATAGCCAGCGAATGGCAGAGCTAAGGTATGCGGCTAATATAGCTAATCACCAAGGTAAGAAGACTCCCTTACCTACTTAAAAAGTATTAATATTGTCTAAAATATAAACTGCGTATATCCGGTGTTGAGAGTTGCTCCACCGAAGGGGTCGGCGAGCCCGAGAATGCTACGGAGGGTTGCTCCGGGTCGAAATTATAAAATGTTAAAAAATTTTGGGAGCCGAAATACAAAGGGAACTCTGCCAAAATTTTCAAGAATTTCGGAAGATAACTAATATTTTGATATTCCGAAATATCGCCGACATTCCAAAACTCTACACCAACGATTATAATTTAATTAGGGGACAACTAGTGAAAGTCTAGGATACATAGGATACGGACACAAGACACTCAACAAAATCTAAACTATCTGACAATCTGCTCTGTGTAAGTCGATATCCTTGAAATTGTGGGAATGACTTAATACATGTACTCTAGATTATATATGTATCTTGCATCCTCCTGGACATGCCTTTCTTTTATAAACAATGGTTAAAACAATACCATAGCAGAGACCTGAACATAAGAAAATAGAATAGGGAATGATTGTAGATCTAGGCTAGAATCATTGGGCGGGGGAGAACAACATAAATAACCACCTACAAAATTCTGCCACATAATTTTAATAATGGCTGATCAGCGATTAAAACTCTCTCGTAAGGCATTGCGAAGTGAGCGGGTGAGGCTTAGCTCACTTTCCTGTTTTAGGCTGGATCATAACCCCGTGCCGTCCTGTTCAAGTCACCTGAATATAATTACACCTATTTCGATTCAAAACCATCGAATGGGTGAATTCAAGATTTGGCCCAAAAAGTGCTAGGCCGGATCATAACCCCGTGCCATCATGTTCAAGTCACCTGAATATAAGTGCACCTATTTCGATTCAAAACCATCGAATAGGTGAATTCAAGATTTAAGCCCATGAGGGCAGGGCCAGATTCTAAGCACCGTGCCATCAAGTCACAGCCTGATCCTTCACAACAGAATTTGTTGGCGGAAAACTAGGTGAAGTGGTTATTTAAGGTTGTTCTCCAAATTTTATCATCATTTAGGAAATTGTTTGTGTATTGTGGTAGTGATGTAGGATCTGTGATGTTTGAATTATTAGACATTGTAGGAATGTTAAATTAGGAACCATTCAAGTCATAAACACCTTACTATTCTACTTCTGTATTGCCTTTTGACAGTTATTCTCTTATTCTATTATCATATCTTTTATTTGTTTACCGTTCTTGGCCGAGGACTTGCTTGTTGTTATGACGACCTAGTATTGTTCACTAGGAGTTGGTGAAGCAGATGAGGAGATGCTACATCTCTACAACGTAGACGAGATCGAAAGATAATTTACAAGTGATTTTAGGATATATGACACCAAGTAGTTTGTAATTAAATTTATGTACCTTAAAGAGAAGTTGTTGTAAAAGACTTATCTAGCTGTGTATAAATCAGAATGGTATGGTTTAGATGTATTATCTAATTGCCTTAGCATGACTTGCATTTTATTCTAAAAGACTTACAGGCGACAATCGCTGATACGAGTATGGTAGAACTCATATGGGACGTAGCCTGGGGATGCAGTTACGTACCCGACTCACCGTATCTTGGGAAGCGGGGCGTGACACGTCTTTTAGTAGTGGCCCATGCAGGTCATGCCTTTAGGAAACCTAGGTAGGACCTGAAGATGAAGAACCTAGGATAATGTGCAAGTCTAGGTGTTGTAAAGACACATGTTACAAGGTATAGGTGAACCTGGATTTCTTAGCTATTATTTAGAGATACTTTAGGGTAAGCTGTATCGGTGATTTAGGAAGGACTAATGATATTACAAAAATTTATTTGAAATACTTATGGGGTGATACTAACTTGGAGTTCCTTATTGTAGATCATGCCTCGATTCATGCCTCATGCCAGACTGGAAAATTGTAGCCACAGCCTAGATAATTATTAACGTTTTGCAAAATAAAAGTGGCGACTGGCACGTAAACAGATTATAAGGGCCGATGGAGTACACTACGAGATCAAGTACCCCGTAGTATCGGATCTCAGTGATGAGAAGGAATTATTTTTCAATAGAACAAACTATTATATACTTATTAAGGCCCAACCCTCTGAAGACTCGGATCCCAATAGAAATGACTACAATGGAACCTTGAAAGAGTGGCAAAATTCTCACCCAGAGGCAACTATCATCCGAATATGGGAAATGATGATCTAAGGTATGATAGAATGATGTATAAAGGATCTTTATCTACTAGGTATCTTTTAGACGGCAAGGATGTATGTGTATATGTATATAAGCTAGAAAGAAAGAAAGTTGGGGAATGTAAATAGTCTAAGTATGAATGTATGCCTATGTACAAATGACTAGTACTCTAGCAGCATATTTTGTATCACATTTTGACTCTGAGTGAATGAAATATGCTTTCCATATACATTATGTTCCTCTGTTTTCCAACGAACTCTTAAGAATTTCAACATCTTTTCCTATTCTTCAATCTCATGATTACTCCTGAGAAATTGCATTTGGATTTTTCAGGAAAATATCTAATCAGGATCAATCCCACGCTTCGTCCTCGCAAACTCAGATGGAACCCTCTATCAGGGACATATACAAGTTATTCCAACAGATTCTAGAATCCAACAGTCAGCGTGCAGATACGGCTTTATCCACAACTGCTATAATATTGGAACACTTGCAGACATCTGCCAACTCCAGAGATTGTTCACTAAAGGATTTTAGGAACCTAAATCCTCCCAAGTTCAAGGGAACGGAAAATCCTATCGAGGCCGGACAATGGATCAGAGCTTTCCAGGCTTAGTCGTTTTGCTTCAAGCCTAATAGCTGACGAGGAGACCAAGGTATCTAGGTTCCTGGAAGGACTAGGGAGCCAACTGAAGAGTAGGGTCGCTGCCTATCGATGCCAAACCTATCATGAGGTGACTGAAGCAGCAAGGAGTCAGGAAAGAATGCTAAACGAAGAACAACCATTTCGATCTCAACCTCAGAAAAGGACCTTGGAAGTAGGAAATTCATCCTCGAGGCATCCGTGGCAAGGACCGTCCAAATGCTCTCAAACTGGTATCTTAAGAAGACCAGTTATTTGTAACTTTGTCAGAAACCTGGACACATAAGGGATGACTGCAGGAAACTCCTGGGTCTTTGTTTAAGATGCGGACCAGATAAGCATCAGGTTGGCCAGTGTCCACAACAACGACCCTTAGGGCCAATAATGCAAAACCAGCACCAAAAATTATGACCCACATTCCGAGAAAATAATATCAGGCCTATGCTTCAAGGAAATGGTCTTCGACCTCTGATACAAGCGCTCACACCTCAAGCCATGTTGACTTATGGAAATCAACGAAAACCGCACTTTGCACCTCAAGCCTACCAATTCCAACAAGCTCAGAAAATAAACCAGCCTCAGACTGGGAAGAAGAAAAGGCAAGGGCAGGCATTTATGATGAATACTGATAAAACAGAACTGGTCGGAGAAGTAGTAACAGGTACTATTCTAGTTTCAGCCTGTCCGGCATCAGTATTATTTGATTCTGGGGCAACCCATCCATTTATAGCTTCAGCATTTATAACTCTTTATGAAATCAAGTCGTAACTGTTACTTAAGAAATTAAATATTCTAACGGGTAATGGTAAGGTGGAGGTTAGTCGGGTTTGTGAAGCATGTCCAGTTAAGTTAGGCGGTGTAGCTTTCCAAGTAAGATTGTTAGTTTTTCTATTGAAAAATTATGATGTAGTACTTGGAATGGATTGGTTGACCAAGACATTGGCAAATATAGATTGTGGCCAAGGGAAGGTTCAGTTCCAGCTCACCAATGGGGAATTATATGAATTTGTTCGAGATCAGAAAGAATTTGATGTGGAGGAATTAGAAAAGCTTGAACAACTAGTCCAAGGAAGGTTTCATGAACTAGAGAAGAAATAGTTCCCGAGGATAGTAAAAGAATTCAAGGATATATTTCCTGATGAGTTACCGGGATTACCGCCGGATAGAGCAGTAGAGTTTTCTATTAATTTAGTACCTGGAGCGGCACCTATAGCTAAGAAAATATATCCGATGAATAAGGAAGAAATGGCTGAGCTAAACAAACAAATAAAGGAGTTCTTATCAAAAGGATTTATTCAGCCCAACGCTTCACCGTGGGGTGCACCAGTACTTTTTGTGAAAAAGGACGGGACCCTACGATTGGTAATTGGTTATAGGGCCTTGAATGAGGTGACAATCAAGAATAAATATCCCTTGCCCCGAATTGATGAATTATTTGATCAATTAGGGGAAGCTAAGGTATTCTCAAAGATTGATTTAAGATCGGAATATCATCAAGTGAAGGTCAAGAAGGAAGACATTCAAAAAATAGCCTTTAGGACTCGTTATGGATATTACGAGTTCCTAGTTATGCCATTTGGGGTAACTAATGCTCCTACTATATTTATGGACCTGATGAATCGGATATTTTATCAATATCTGGATAAGTTCGTGATTGTGTTCATTGACGACATCCTTATATATTCAAAAAATGAAGAAGAACACGAAGAGCATCTGAGGGTGATATTGCAAACTCTAAGACAGGAGCAATTATATGCTAAACTCAGTAAATATGAATTTTGGTTAAATCATATATCATTTCTAGGTCATGTTATCAGTGGAGAAGGCATTTCAGTGGATCCAAAGAAGGTGGAAGCTGTTAAATCCTGGCCAATACCAAAGTCTGTGGCAGAAATTCGAAGTTTCTTGGAGTTAGCTGGATACTATAGGAGGTTCGTGGAAAACTTCTTAAGAATTGCAGAACCACTAACTCGACTGACCCGAAAGGAGGAGAAATTCACTTGGACGGAGAAATGCCAGACAACCTTTGATGAATTAAAAGGAAGATTGATTTCAGCACCTGTGTTGGCATTACCGTCGAGATCAGGAGGATACGAGGGCTACGATGTGTCCTAATGCAGCATAAAAGATGTGTCCTAATGCAACATAAAAGAGTTATAGCTTATGCCTCTCGACAACTGAAGCAGCATGAGAGAAATTATCTAACTCATGATTTGGAACTAGCAGATGTAGTTTTTGCACTTAAATTATGGCGACACTACTTATATGGGAAGAGAATCAAGATATATACCGATCACAAGAGTCTGAAATATGTGTTCACTCAGAAGAAAATCAATATGAGACAAAGAAGATGGTTGGAATTACTCAAGGACTTTGATCTGGAATTAGAGTACCATCCAGGCAAGGCAAATAAAGTGGCAGATGCCTTGAGCAGGAAATCAGTGGCATTTTTTATGAATACCCCAAAGAAAATTCTCAAGGACCTAAGTAAGATGGAAATTGAAGTAATATATCCAATATCAGAAGGATTATGGGAAAATTTATAAACAGTCTTTTCTAGTAGACAGAATCAAGGAAGCTCAACAAGGAGACTCTAAACTCCAGAAAATATGGAAACAAACCAAGGAAGGACTCCAGACTGGAATGAGGAAGCATACAGATGGATCGCTAAGGTTCGAAGATCGATTGTGTGTACCCAATGGAAATCTAAGAACAGAAGTCATGACAAAAGCCCATAACTCTCAGTATTCTATCCATCCGGGAAGTACTAAGATGTATAAGGACTTGAAATAAAAATTTTTGTGGCATGGAATGAAACGAGAGATTGCTAAATTCGTATCCAGATGTCTTGTCTGTTAGCAAGTAAAGGTAGAACATCAAAGGACAGCAGGTCTTCTTCAGCCCTTACCAATACCTGAATGGAAATGGGAACATATCACAATGGATTTTGTAACCGGGCTACCTAAGACCCAAAAGGGTAACAATGCTATCTGGGTCATCATAGATAGGCTCACTAAATCAGCTCGGTTCCTGCCATTCCGAGTAGGACAGACAACCAAAGTATTAGCAGACATGTATATGAAACAGATTGTCAGCCAATACGGAATACCAGTGAGTATAATTTCCGATAGAGACACTAGATTTACTTCACATTTTTGGAGAAGTCTATAGGAGAGCCTCGGCACTCAGTTAAAATTTAGCTCAGCATACCATCCTCAAACAGATGGTCAATTAGAGAGAACGATTCAAACTCTAGAGGACATATTGAGAGCCTGCACATTAGATTTTGGAGGATCATGGGACGACCACTTGCATTTGGTGGAATTTTCTTATAACAACAGTTATCATACCAGCATTAAGATGGCACCTTTTGAAGCATTATATGGGAGAAAGTGCAGATCATCAATGTGCTGGACGGATGTAGGAGAAAGGCAGTTATTGGGCCCAAAACTAGTAACACAGACTGTTGATAAGATTAAAGCAATAAGAAATCATTTGCAAGCAGCCCAAGATAGACAGAAGATGTGGGCTGACAAACATCGAAGGATGTTAGAATTTTAACCCGGCGATCATGCATTCTTAAAAATCTCGCCAACAAAAGGGACAATTAGATTTGGAACTAGAGGGAAGCTGAGTCCAAGATATATCGGACAATTTGACATACTAGAGAAAATCGAGAGAGTATCTTATAAACTGGCACTTCTCCCAACACTAGAAGGGGTACATAATGTATTCCATGTATCTCAGCTCCGAAGATATGTACCGGATCCAAATCACTAGATCATTCGGAGATCACTATCGGGACGACTCTACGCATCGAGCAACGACCTGTTGGAATCCTGGACCGTAGAGACAAAATACTCCGGAATCGGATCATCCCATTAGTTCGAGTAGCTTGGAACAAGGACTCTCCAGGAGAATCAACTTGGAAAAAAAAAAGACATGCGAAACCAATTTCCATATATGTTTACTAATCAAGGTTAGCTACTCTTTAATTTAAAATTTCGAGGAAGAAATTTTTCTGAGGAGGATAGAGTATCATAACTACTACCCTATTTAAATTTTTATTTCATTTTTATCTCTCATATATATATATATATATATATATATATATATATATATATATATGAATTAATAACTAGGCTTATGTAAATACCTAATTAAAAAACTAGTCTCACCCAAATTTTGATTTAAAGGGGGGGCTTGTGCAAGATTCCCAAATCCATGGGAAGCAAGGAGAAGAAAACCAGCAGTAGGAGCTGAGTCATAACCAACCTGGCTCCTCCTCCTTCATCTCCATTCCCAAAGGAAGATATGGCTTTCTCTCCTTCCTCCATGCATTTTCAATGCATCCAACCCTTCCCCTACTTAATCCCTCAAGGAAGCCCTTCCTCCTCTCCCCATTACTTACTACTGCTGCTACTGTGACTGCCGCTGCTGCCGCAAGCCGCCGGCTCCGCCGCCGCTGCCGCCACTTCCATCGCCGCTGCTGTCGGAGCCGCACGCCGCCGACGCCGACGCGGTTGGACGCCGCCACCCCACGCACCACCACCACCGGACCCGCACCTCGTCGGACACTGCCACCGCAAAGCCACTTCTCTCCCTTCTCCCAAAAAACCTAGGTATTTCTTGTTCTTCCCCCAATTTTTCCTTCAAAGTCAATTTAGGTTATAATTATTATCAAAATCTCTTGAATTAGGAATACAAAGGGGGAATCAAACATCAAATTGGGAATACTTGGAGAACCCTAGGATTTCGGAACCAAGACAAGTCCTCATTCTTTTCTTCCAATTTGGTTATACCATTAGTCTAAAGTATTATTTAGCATAATTAAAATTGGAACTTATTGTCCCTTAATAATCGACTCATGTATTAGGATACGATACGAAATGCATCGATACTATGTGTAAGTATTATGGATATGTTATATAATTATGGTTATGTTTATATATCTAGGAATGCACACGTATGTATAACATAATGATAGTACATAATTTATATCGTTACACTTATAAGGATCAAGTTGTAATCAACTCAGAAAAATGAAGTATATAAGTTTGATTTTGGGTTGGAGTAGGTTTGTGAAACTTGGATTAGTTCGATTTTACGATACGGACTCTAGTATGAGATACAGTATGAATAATAAAAATTTAGAATTGATTATGATCACTAAAAACATTGATGATTCTTATATGTATATGTATATTGGCTACATGAATGAATGATAGTCTTTATACGTGAAACGTTTAGGAGAGTATATAGTTATATGATGTACCTAGAAAATTACTTCTATAAGGCATGTTGAGATAGAAGCAATTACATACCATTTCGAAATTACGTAAAGGATCTAGAATTGGATTATACCATTTGTGTTATATGTAGGAGAAGAATTAATTATTACATTCCAAGGCTTTATAAATAAATTTAGCTATATATATATATATATATATATATATATATATATATATATATATATATATATATATATATATATATATATATATATATATATATATATATATATTGTGCTTTATCCTTAAGATATAAGATTTAAACTCTAAGGAACATTTGGTGCATATGATACTTGGATTAGTTTAAATGATTAATCAAAGTCATGAGAAAAATATTGACACATTTTTTTTTGAATCATTATGTTTCTGATAGCTACATTTTTTTTGTCATGCAAATAGCCAGCGAATTGCAGAGCTAAGGTATGCGGCTAATATAGCTAATCATCAAGGTAAGAAGACTCCCTTACCTACTTAAAAAGTATTGATATTGTCTAAAATATAAACTACGTGTATCCGGTGTTGAGAGTTGCTCCACCGAAGGGGTCGGCGAGCCCGGGAATGCTACGGAGGGTTGCTCCGGGTTGAAATTATAAACTGTTAAAAAAATTGGGAGCCGAAATACAAAGGGAACTATGCCAAATTTTCAAGAATTTCGGAAGATTAATATTTCGATATCCCAAAATATTACCGATATTCCAAAACTCTAAACCCTAGATATACATACAACGGACCACCAACGATTATAATTTAATTAGGGGACAACTAGTGAAAGTCTAGGATACATAGGACACGGACACGAGACACTCAACAAAATCCAAACTATCTGACAATCTGCTCTGTGTAAGTCAATATCCTTAAAATTGTGGGAATGACTTAATACCTGTACTCTGAATTATATATGTATCTTGCATCCTCCTGGACATGCCTTTCTTTTATAAACAATGGTTAAAGCAATACCAGAGCAGAGACCTGAACATAAGAAAATAGAATAGGGAATGATTGTAGATCTAGGCTAGAAGCATTGGACGGGGGAGAACAACATAAATAACCACCTACGAAATTCTGCCACATAATTTTAATAATGGCTGATCAGCGATTAAAGCTCTCTCGTAAGGCCTTGCGAAGTGAGCAGTTGAGACTTAGCTCACTTTCCTGTTTTAGGCCGGATCATAACCCCGTGCCGTCATGTTCAAGTCACCTGAATATAATTACATCTTTTTGGATTCAAAACCATCGAATGGGTGAATTCAAGATTTGGCCCAAAAAGGGCTAGGCCGGATCATAATCCCGTGTCATCCTGTTCAAGTCACCTGAATAGAAGTGCACCTATTTCAATTCAAAACCATCGAATAGGTGAATTCAAGATTTAAGTCCATGAGGGCAGGGCCGGATTCTAAGCGCCGTGCCATCAAGTCACAGCCTGATCCTTCACAACGGGATTTGTTGGCGAAAAACTAGGTTAAGTGGTTATTTAAGGTTATTCTCCAAATTGCATCATCATTTAGGAAATTTTTTGTGTATTATGGTAGTGACGTAGGATCTGTGATGTTTGAATTATTAGACGTTGTAGGAATATTAAATTAGGAACCATTCAAGTCATAAACACCTTACTATACTACTTCTGTATTGTCTTTTGACGGTTATTCTCTTATTCTATTATTATATCTTTTATTTGTTTATCGTTCTTGGCCGAGAACTTGCTTGTCGTTCTGACGACCTAGTATTGTTCACTAGGAGTTGATGAAGCAGATGAGGAGATGCTACCTCTCTACAACGTAGACGAGATCGAAGGAAAATCTACAAGTAATTTCAGGATATATGACACTAAGTAGTTTGTAATTGAATTTATGTACCTTAAAGAGAAGTTGTTGTAAAAGACTTATCTAGCTATGTATAAATCAGAATGGTATGGTTTAGATGTATTATCTAATTGCCTTGGCATGACTTGCATTTTATTCTAAAAGACTTACAGGCGACAATCGTTAATACGAGTATAATCATTGTTATGTTTATATATCTAGGAATGCACTCGAGGCGCAAAGGGTCCAAATCATCTAAGGCGCAAGACGCACTTAAGGTGCGCGCCCGAGCGACGCGAGGCACAAAAATTATATATATATAGGTCCATGTCGGAGACAGCGGGGCAGTCGTTACACCATTCGTGCAGGTCGCTACTTATGCGACAAGGAATTTCGCTACCTTAGGACAGTTAGAGTTACTGCCGCCGTTTACTGGGACTTCCATTCAAAGCTTATCACACTTCTCCTTCCGCCCTTCCATCTAATCTAGTAGCTTTTGACTATGAACACCCCTCTGTTTTTGATAGATAGCTTACAATATTGAAGAATAGCTATCTACTAGGGAATCTTATCTAAAGCCTACGATATTTGACTTCTCTCTTTTCCTTGAGATGCTTCCAGTGCGCTTCAGGGGTTCTCGAGTCCGGGAAAGGCCACTTCCTCCGGCCACACTCGTCACTCTCTTCGGATCCGAGATCGCTTGGGTGAAACTAAGTGGAGGTCCGAACCGTGGGAAAGGAAAACCTACACATTCCACTAGAGGATGGATGGAATGCAAAGCTAGCTTCCAATTCACAGCTTTATATATATATATATATATATATATATATATACATCGGATTTCTACATTGATAAACATGTGTGCTTCAAATTCCCCCATGTCTAGGTTGTAATCACTTTGAATTGAGTGAGTGAGAGAGAAAACAGTAAAAAAAAAATTACATCAGTTCAAAAAAGTCCAAAAATAGTACAACAGTTAAAAAATAGTATAAAAATGTTATTTTTTCACAAGATTTTCAAGGCGCGCCTTAGCTATTCCAAGGCACTCGGAAAAGGCGCACCTAGGCGCGCCTTAGGTGCGCCTTAAGAATTGCGCCCTGCCTGGAGTGTCCTGAGGCGCTGCCCCTGCGCCTAGGAGCAAGGCGCGCCTGAGGCGCGCCTTTGACTACACTGACGTACCCGACTCACCATATCTTGGAAAGCGGGACGTGACAGTTATGCCTCCTCTACATGATTCCTGATAGTTTGAAAAACAAGAACGGTCAAATAAAACAAGAAAATTAGCTCCAGAATCTAACCATCAGTCATCGGAATGGTAAGAAATATTAACTAAATGTTGATAAGTCACAGACCTGAAGGAACTAGAAGATCCATTCAGAATCATTTTAGCTTATGGTTTGGCAGGGCCTTTCCCCTTATAAGGAGTCTTGGTGGGTACCTTATTTCTTTGGAAATAGTTGAAGGATAGATAGTTTGTTCTCCCACACACCAAACAAATTTTTTATTGATCCTGAGTCTGACTGAAGTTTCTAGGTCTATGGTTTTGCTGGTGTTGACGGTTCTGGTGGTTCTGGTGATGAGGCTGGAAGTTCTTTTTCTTCTTGAAGAAGTTCTTTTTGGGTTTGTGAGGATTATTAGACTTGGGTTTGCCTTGGGATGATTCTACTAGGTTTATCTTAGCCTTAGACTCAGTCTTAGGATTAGACCTTAGCTTAATCTCTTCTTCTGTTCTATTTTTCTTTAGGACTTGAGCAAAAGTAAGGTCACCTTGTGTATGAATGAGATCTTTTTTAATATCAGACTAAGAATGAGGGAGCTTATCTATCAAGCAAGCTATCTTATACTCAGCAAAAAACGTTGAACCTTTGGCTTGAATATGCCTCACATATTCTTGGAATTCATGGATTTGGCCATTCATTGGTTTGTTATCTACCATGAAATACCTATTGAATGAGAAAGAACTGAATCTTTCAATTACAGCATCATCACAGCCATATTCATCTTCCAAAGCATCACAAAGTTCTTTAGCGCTCTTATATTCAAAGAATATATCATAAAGAGAATCAGATAAAGCGTTTAGAATTCGATGGAAGCAATGAAAGTCTATTTCCTTAGTAGTTTTGGTTTTGAGGAACTAGAGGTTTTGGACACTCCTATGTCAGACTCAGTGTCATCGGAATCATTTGAGATGGGTGTGGACCCATCAATAGCTGAGATCAGTCCTAAAGTGGTGAGCCAAAATTTTATCTGGCTCTGCCACCTCTTGAAGTGAGAGCCATCAAACTTAGCTGGCTTAGCAGTTGAAGTCTCGTCTTTGCCAGTCATGGTAATTAGTTTAGTAGTCTAAAGTCTGCAAGAATAATGTTGTAGTTATTCAATAAGGGTGATTGAGGTTCTAGAATAATAGTTCAGTGATCTTGCTAATCAACCTTAATAAATCTTTAGTCTATCAAGTTTTGATCGACTTGGGTTAGCTGTAGGAGCCGATTTTCAGCTAACGGTGGTCCGAAAACACTTAAATACCGTGTCGCTTAGAACTGTTTACATCTATTTGACAGAATGACCATTCCGGCTTGTTCCCAAATTTAGCTCTACTTTTTAGAACTTTAGATTTAAAACAATTTGCAAGGTCAATAAACTATTTCTTAAACTTAAAAATTGTTTGTAGATACAGAAATTCTAATTTATACGTATGATAGAGTTGCACTGGTCTTTAACAAAGTTTATAAAGTAACTTTTTGTTAACAACACTTTGTTCTACAATAGCACTTTGTTAACAAAGAAATTGTAAGCTTGTAAAATAGACAAGTAAGACGTTCCTATATGTCAACTTTATGCTGTTGTGGAAGAAGCAAATTTTAACAAACAAGGAGCAATTTGTGAAACAATAAATAGTATGTTTGGAAATTTGTTGACAACTACTTCTCAACGTTAGTTCCTTGTTAACAGCAACGTCTGCACTAGATTTTGTAAAACAAATTTTATAAGCAATAAAGTGCCAACTTTTAAGGATAATCTAAAGCAATAGAACAGCAAGAAAGATTGTATATTTCAAGTTAAGTCTAAAACAGTTTTATCCTCTAAATTTTATAGGCAATAGGTAAAATCTAAATAGAGTTCAGAACAATAGGCAAGCAAATAGCAGTTTTATAAGCAATAATGTGGCAACTTGTAGCTTGTTAACAGCAAGCAAATAGAATAGCAAGCACGACTGTGTTATTTTATTTTATTTTCCTTTTTTTTTTATATATACTAGCAGTAGCTAAATTGCAGCAATAAAATTTGGAATTGACTAATTTAGTAAACCGAGACAAACTTGTGTGTAATAAGTAACAACAAAAGTTAATGACTAACTTGGCACAAAAAGATCAACGTGTATTACCAAAACGATAAAAATTGTGTGTTCACAGAAAGGAAGTTAGTGCACGTGTGCTAATTTGTGTATTGCCAAGGGCTTAAGGTGTATTAACGGAGACAAAGTTCTCTGGCAGAAACAAAGACTTGACAGGAAGATTAATTTTTTTTAAACATCAACTCTTAGATTGTTATCAGAATCTTCGGTTTTTTTTTTTTTTTTTTTTTTCTGCAAAAAAAAATAGCAAAATTAAACTAGAGTTTAGAGTCACCGGTTTATAGAAAAGTCGCGATGAACGTACTGTCCTAACAGTTGATCCGAGATCTATGTGCAGATTATTCTCGGATGCTCCTAGTGATAAAATCTCCAGTATCATCGACTTTTCATTGTTGCACACAACTCCGAAAGATGCGGCCCGAACTTAGCGTTGTCCTGAACACAAGAGAAAGAACAGAACTTGTGAAGCGTGCAGCAAAACGAGAGCAAGATATTTTTCGTTAGTAATAATTTTTCTGTAACCAGCAAAGGAAAAGAATGACATAATATATAGGCAGCCAAAAATTAAACCGTTGGCTGATCTAAAAAAAAAAAAAACCGTGCAGAGAAGGGGACAAAAGAAAATCGGACCACAAAAAAACGATCCAACCTTCACAGCAACTCCGGAAGAAGCAGTCAAACAAGGTTAATTATAAGGGCACTACCATATTTACTTGGGGCTAGCCCAGGATTGGGGCTAGCCCATTAATGAGGAAACTTTACTTACACTAGCCCATTAGTTTACTCATACTAGCCCACTTTGAAACCTTCTCCCAAACACTCACAAACCCTCCCCACCCCACCGGAGCTCTCCCCCCTCCCGCCGGCCGATCTCCGAGAGTCTTTCCTCCTCCTCCTTGTCGATGGCTCCCAAAGTATCGAAAGAATCAAGGTACAAATCATCATTCTCCTTGTGCTATTGTATTTGCAAAATTGTCCAAAAATTTTAAAAAATCCTATTGCATTTTGAAAATTTTGAGTGATTTTCTTTCCATTCTTCAAATGAGGGCATACAAGTCCTTGGCAGAGTTTAGGATGTAGTTTAGACGTTCACTTGGTTGATCGAACACGATTTTAGGGCATACAATGTCGAGAATCGTCGACATTGTCGAGCAGTATCGGGCGGGACTGTAGATTTTCCTACAGTCCCATATAGATTTAGGACTGTAGGGAAATCGACAGTCCTATTTATATTAAGGACTGTCGAATTGTCTACAGTCCTAAATTTATATAGGACTGTACGCATTTCAACAGTCCTAAAAAATTAGGACTGTTAAAAATTCTGCAGTCCTGTATACTTACAGGACTGTAGAAATTGCTACAGTCCTGATTGTAAAATTAAATTATGATGTTAAAATAGAAATTATTTTTTTGTCTTATAGTCATGCCCCTGAGAAGGACACTGTGGATGAAGATATAATGAGAAGACGCCCTACTGCGTCGATGCGTAAGGAACGCACAGTTTCGCGTACTATTGAACCAGGCGTCACTATCCGCGAGCCCGAGGCACGCCCTGAAGTGAGGAAACGTCGATTGACAAAGAAGACTGTCGATCGTTCGAAGAGACGTGCTCCTCCTAGTTCTTCCGGTTCTTCTTCTTCCTCCGATGAGGACATGCCAAATATCCCAAATCGGCCTACTGATGGTTCAGGACCTTCTCAGCCTGCAGAGAGTCCTGTCGAGAGTCTCCCACAAAGTCTCGGAAACCGGACTACTGATGGTTCAGGACCTTCTGAGCAGCCAGATAGTCCAGTCGACACTCGTCCAAACGGTTGCTCTATGTTACCGTCGATCGAAAACCATATTGCATACCAAATATGGAACAATCCGGTAAGTACATTACGTTATGATAAATTTATATATAGTTGTAAGTTAAAAGTTCATCTAATTATTTATAGATAAGTACATTTTACATAGAGGTATAATTTCATCCAATTGTTTACTTTTCAGGAGAGTTCTCGTATGTTGACGGTGATCAACCACGGAAGAAAATGCAATACATGGAGGTATGAATTATTGGGAGACGATGTGAAGGCCAAAATCAGTCCCACCGGTCTACAATATTTGGGTAGCTACTCATATACGACGGTGGATAATGCACTGATTTCAGCATTTGTAGAACGATGGCATCCAGAAACCAACACTTTCCATCTACCCAATGGGGAGTTGACGATTACCCTTGATGACGTCCATCATATATTGGGACTTAGGGTTGATGGTCGAGTCATGATGAATCAAACTTTTGATGAGTCGAGCATCAACTTTTACGGCTATATAGTGGATTATGTATCAGGGTGTCTAGGAGTTGATGGCACTAGTTTTACTAGTCTTCGAGAATTCAATAAGTCCTACGGACTTCCTCTAAAATATTTGGAGGAGATATTCGCTGACCCAGCCCCCGAAATTGATAATAGCGAAAATGTGGCCCGCGGATATATGCAGTTCATCTTAGGGGCTGTCGGGATTACGGATAAGTCTGGAACGTCCATACATGTCAATATCTCCTAAATTTGGACAACATTGACACGGTGGACGAAATTTCTTGGGAAAGCAGTATACTAGCATACCTTTACCGCGAGCTTGGTGCGGCATCCCGCGTGGGTTCGAAGACAATATCCGGATGCCAGACTTTACTCCATGTATAGATATATCTTTGTCAACTTTTATACATAAATATAAATTTTGTTGTTTATTTTTGTACTAATATTTTTTTAACCTGGTTACGTGAAGGCATGGATATACGAGCACTTTCCAACCCTGCAGCGGGCGAAACTGAACCGAGGGTATGACGAGAACCTTCCTAGAATGTGCCGATGGAAGCCAACTAAGGAAGATGCCAAACGTTCTCACACATTGGCCGCCCTACGGAATGCACTAGAAGATATGACTACAGAAGAGGTGAATTTAGAGATAATTTTGTACTTAATTGTTATTAATTTACTACGTTATGCTAAATGACGTTATGTTAAATTTTATGCGGTGCAGATTGTATGGGATCCATACCGTGATTTGCGACAGATTGTATGGGATCTATACCGTCATAAAACAAAAAGCGACTGTAAATGTTTTTCCTGTAGACGTAACCCCAATAACGTGAAAAAGAGGCATCTTGAACTTGTTGGTCTTATATGTACAATCAAGGACCAACACGTCTGCGAAGGACCGAGCCAAGTGTGTGCAATCAAGATGAGCCCAAAACAACGAAAGGAGTTCATAAGTTTGTGGATGTCTTCTATGGTACTCCACGTAGTGATGCTCCCCAAGCAACTTCAATACTTGCTGCATCGTCATTCTTCCTTTCATACTATTACATTTCGCTCTGGCCAAACTATTATAGATCGTCCTCATGGTAGACTTGTTCCCATCTTCTTTTTGTCGCCCGGCTGAATAAATTTGTTTCGGTGCAACTCCGAAAAGGAACAATTCTTCAACCAACTTTCTTTCATCCTCCTTCAACCGTGCCACGTAGGCATGACCCGTAAGTGTCCCTGGAATAGGATGATTGTGTCTTCCATTCTTAACTTCGATTATCCACTTCACATCTTCAACTTTTACAATCAACACCTTCAATGGACAACCACATTTTCTCGTTCCAACGTTTTTCTTAGGGATTTCTTTTTCAACAATACCCTTTTTTTTATGATGCTTCATAAACACACCTCCTCTTTTGCATCCCAGCTCAAGATATTTTCGGCCCGACCGAGATCTGATGGATCTTGCAATGACAATAACTACGTTATGTCGTCTCCCAACTTCTCTGCACCACTCTAATGCTTCTTCATGGGTTGCAAATTGAATATCCGTTGAGAAAATATCATCCACATCAACACCAACAGCAGGATGTACCACAATATCTGAACAAGGTTGGTCCTATAACCAATATAAAATAATATAAAAATTAATAACTTCATATAATTATCCAGGACTGTCACTATTTTTACAGTCCTATTTTTAAATAGGACTGTCAAAATTATGACAGTCCTACTTTTATATAGGACTGTCGAATTTATGACAGTCCTCTATTTATTTAGGACTGTAGAATTAGGGTTGTCGTTTTACGTACCGTACGTGCTTCGGAACAACCAACATGTTCTTCGGAACGTCCGGAGTGCATATTTAATGAATTGGACGATCCGACTTCGTCATCGAACATATTTTCATGCATTGTTCCTACAATAGTCAAAATAAACTAAATCTTTTTCGGACAATCGCAAAACTTATTCATCGTAGGTTGTCGAAGACATACCGGAAGAATATTCCTTGGAGTATCACCAAAGTAAAATCCTCCTCCAACCACAACTAGCAATTTTTAATTTTAGGTTTAGGCTTGGTGGAATGAGGGTTTCTTCAAGTCTAGGTGGAATGCCAAAAATAGAAAAAAAAATTCACTTTTATACCTTGGTGTGGGCTAGCCCCAAGTAACTATGAGAGTGGCAAACTTGTAATTTTAGAAAAATTTACATTGGGCTAGCCCCCAAGTAAAAAGTGTAGTGCCCTTATAATTAACCTCAAACAAATACCACTAAGAAAAACCTCGTAGAAGTGAATGAGGGATTGTAATATAAGCATTCAATAGGGGACATGCCCAGCCGACTCACTTGCTGTGTGTGAACACAGCCAACAGAAGTAGAGGCTCCTCGGTCATATCAGAACACACTACTTCAAGCGAGCATATAAGTGAGCAGAGAGTGACCTGTTGTTGGCCAAGTGTCATGCATGCACCGGAACCCGATGGGTTGGCAAACTTTTACCCGACCCATTAAGATGTGTGTATGGGTGAGTACATGGCTTAGTGTGGATCATTCACTATTAAGATGACTCCTGAGTAATTATATATGCAACATTGTTTAAGGAGTCAAATTTATGTACATATCATCTTCATAATTTGGAAAATAATTTGACAATTGGAGTAATAAAGTGGGAGCAACCTCTAGACTTTGCGGTCGTGGCTAATAATTGATTGTTGTGGTGTTAGTCTGTATTAGAGTTTTGCTTTGTTTTTTACTTTCCGTAATTCTAGAACATGATAGTAATGATTTATCTATTTAATAAAAAAATGCATTCGCATTTGTCTTTTGAAAATTAATGGGTTAAACAAGTCGGATTTGGATCCGCTAACTGAATAATACAATGAACAATGTAGGGCTCCTATATCAACTCTTTTGAATTTGAACAATATTGCAAATAAATCCAGTGCAAATTGGTAAAGATACATGCATGCAATTTCATAAATCATTGTAACCCTCGAAATTATTAAATATAATTCTAGATATCTTTGGAGTGCAAAATCAACACATGCATTACATATACTAAAAATACTTCGGTTCAATGTATCAATCAAGTTGTCATAACTTGATTTGGCTATTCTATTCACATCATCACGTTTATTAACTTGGATTCAAATACATTGATTGAATGAAAACAATAAACAATGTTGGGCTCC